>CM017805.1:4324255-4924255 GCA_008086715.1 Sitobion miscanthi
ATATATATATAGCGTTTGTTATATTTACGGGGCCGCCGCCGCCGCCGCCGCCGAGAGAGATGACAAATCGCGACGTCCGTCGATGGTAGTGGTGTCTCCACGCCCGGTATGTACGCATACCGCAGGATATGCTATATATATATAGTATATAAATAATATTATAATAATATGTGTGTGTAACATAAATACAATATACATAGTATATATATATGATATTATAGATACCATCCGTCCGTCCGACCGAAAGTATGAGAATATAATATTATTATTATCATCTGTATCGTGTGTATGTACGTGATATTATTGTTCGAACGGGCTCCTCGGTGCGGTGACCTCGCGCTCCACGACCGTTTATAATATAGTACGACAATATTATTATTATTATTACGCACGATATATAGGCACCCACCGCTGGATGATGGCACAAATAATGCATCGCGAGTACCAGGCACGTCGTCAAGAGGAGGACCTCTGCAGGTGGACGATTCCCCTAAAAAATCAGACGCCTCAAACTAGCCCTCTCACGGTTATATTTTCAAATGCATTGTGTGTTTATTACACCCATGCCAATACTTTATAAATAATAATTAACAATTTTTAACGGTCGATCAAAAAAATTTAAATACCATTGTCGTATTATACAGATTTAATAATATTTTCGTCTGCTCACGATTCGTGCGATGAGGGTGAGTGCGGTGGGTGGGGTAGGGTTACACTGAGTAGAAAAATGCCGACAAATATTGCCTCCTCCTTGGAAACTGCATGCGGCTACGTGCCTGGCACATCGTACCTACCTCAAGTGAAACGACTGCACGGCTCGCGTCAATAGTGCGACGTCGATGATGATGACGACGTGCCCGCTGGCTAGAACTGCCTATAACTATACAATATTAACGTCAAAATATTACCCCCCCGTTACAAAAAAAACCAAAAATTAGCTGCAAATGATATATTACGACGTGGTTAAACGGTCGTCGTGACCGTATTATGTTTTACGGATTATATATAATATTATCATTACACACTTTACCGTGCAGTATAGAAATATTATCCCCTGCAATATGAGTTCCCCCCCCCCCCCCATCACACACACGCGGTCATCGTCACAACACGGAAGTCGGACCTATATCATTATCGAATTAAACGATCGAGACGAAAGTTTCGACTGTGTGTGTGTGAATCTTATCTGCCGTGACCAATTTGATCGGCACACCTCGCGGGCGATTCGGTCGTGAATTAGTCGGTCGCAACAGCGCATTATATTATTATGATATTGCCCGTACAACGTCCATACTATTGTCCGGTTACGATCAGGATTTTCGGTAAATGTTCTGTTTTTCGCATCGTGAATAATGTAATACATTATGATGTCTACCGCAGTACGGTTATTATTACTACAATTACGGTGATCTGACTATAGGTGTATTATACACATGCTCAGCATAACATTATGTATATGGCGTATATCTCCGCATCAGCGGACCACCTGGAAAAAGAGAGATTAACTTGTACGTATCAGAAATATATTGCATTATATTATTAAGCTTCATAATATTATATACCTTCTCGAAACTATTATAATCGACGATCTGAAATCGAAAAATTATCATCAGTGTCCACCCCCCCAAATACTATGGTCTGAAAAAGTGAGTTGGACCGTTGTTTGCATACTATTATTGTGAATTATGAATAAGCAATATGTATAGGGAAACTGGAAAAATGAACAATTTTATTATTAAAAAACTAATAGATAGATTTTACCTACTTTTTAATTTTTTTGATAAATTAATGATTGAGATGTATTTCATGAATGTACACGACTGTCGACTAGCCATTACGCAAAATAGTGTTTGACAAATTATAATTGGAACATCGGGACGAAGCCACGGTCATTTCTGTATCGAGCAGAGGGAACTGTGTCGCCTCTAATTACGATAGAAAGGCGCTCTCACATTTCTTGTCTGTTTGTTCTTATAGTTCATATTGGTCGTCGGAGACGTAGTCAGGATTTTATTTCAGGAGGTGGTCAGGTTAAAAAAAGCGGATAAGTGGATGTCGCTCTGCTGTACAGTAGGTTACAAGTAGGTCAATGTATAATGGATTGTATTAAACGCATGAATTCAATGATATAATATGATTGTACAAGAAAAACGATTCTGAGCAGAGCGAGGAAGCTAGTGGTTTTACAATGGTGTTTATTTTTTATTTTTTTTTTATATCCTGTATATAAAATTTCTACCAGTTTCATACAATCCATTATATAATGACCCACTTGTAATCTACTGTACAGCAGAGTGACATCCATTTACCCGCTTTTTTTTTACATTGTTATTATTTATTATAGGCCGTGAGTAGAATTAATATTATAATATTATTTTTTATTCGTTACTATAGTAATACACAAAGCGTTAGAAATTAATAGCGGTTTTTGTAATTTTTCGGTGGTTTTTCCCGTGGCACTAAATAACTATTGATAAGATCGAAAAATGACCTCTCTAAATTTTCTAAAAGATAAGGTACTATATGTTGAAATTAAAGCACTCGTTTTGGTAGAACTTTTGTATACAGGATAAAAAAAAAATAAATAAATAAATAAACACCATTGTAAAAACCACTAGTTTACTTGCTCCACTTAGAATCTAAAATTGTATGTTGTTTTACAACTCACCCACCCAAAGCACTGCAAGTCTTGATTTTTGAGGGGGTCTCAATTTTTTTTTATTGTTATAACTAATAACTATATTTTGTATATTATACTTCAATGACGTTATATTATGTTATTATGTATAAGCTCTATGTCGTATATAAAATTGATATTATACTGTGTTGGCTAGTAGCTAAATAAACATACATATGTGTAATATATTAATACCACTATAATACTGTGCTGGCTATAAAAATTATTATTATTACTATAGGAAGCTGGTGAATATATTGTTTATTGTTGACGACGGTTGTTTCTATACACCGAGTAAATGTTTAATCGAATAGAATTATTTTATTTATATTGTAATATTTTGACAGTGAATTTGTGAATTGTTTTAATAATTGTATCCAGTAAGTTTTTAACTTTTATAAGTTTGGTTTTTATATAGCGTTTAAAGTGAAGTAATGTTTTCAATTAACTTATTTTTTTCATCGATTTAAAATAGCTGCCAACACAGTACTTGAAGCACTACTAAGTAAAGTGATATTTTGTCAACCGATAATTAAGATGTGGCTGCCGGTCGTAGTTTTCCTAAAGGTAAAGTTGTAGTTAAATTCTGTTTTACTTGCGTTAATATTACTTAACGCGGGTAGTTAAAATTAGTTATAGAATAATAGGTGCACTTAGATGGATTCGATAATCCGATTTTATTCAAAATCGGGTTCTCGTTAAATAATTTACAAATATATTAAATATTATGTTTGACATTTGTTCGAGATTAAATTCCTTTCAAATTTCAAATCCTAAGACCACCTATGGTTATCGACTTATCGTGAATAAATATTAGAACTCATAGGCGTTATTTATACTTGAGAAACAGTGAATTTTGCTATTCATATTCTTGTCGAGATTGGATTTAAAATACCAATAACAATAATGCTAATATAATATATAAAAAACACATAATAATGTAAAAAAATAAATGAAAAATTAAGAACAAATTCAGTAATCTAATAAATAAAAATAACATACCTATAATGACGTCCTAGGTATATGTTGTAATTTTTCTGAAATCACTGCATCTTTAAGTATAAGTACCGATAGTTAGTTTTAAGGTACATATGCAGACTCTAAAAATCTAAAATATTTTAAACATTATATCAGGCTTATAAATTGTTTGGTATTTTAAGTATTTGATTAAGATTTTAACACATTAGGGTTAATTATTATTTTTTTAATTAAAACAAGAAAATCTAAATAAATTTGTGTCAAAACTGGTGTTCTGTCTGTCAGTAAAATTTTTTTATAGTATAAATATGCTCCGATTTTAATGAAGAACGATTTTCTGATAGAAAAGTGAATCTAGTTGCTAAATTTCAAGTCATTGTAGAAATCATCAAGAAAACTGAAAAAAGTGATAATTTTTACGCAAACCAATTTTATTTTTTTGGTATAACTAAAAATGAATAACTGTAGACAAATGTTCACCAATATTTATATAACATTTTCCATAAATGATAACATTTTCGAAATATTTTGACTCTTTTTAAGCTATTCATAGCATATAAAAATGTTTTCGAATTATATAAATTGTTTTTAAACTATTCTCGATAAAAACTTTTTCACTTAGTAAAAAAGCTTGAAAATTTAATGCTAGGTTCCTTATAAACTTAATTAATGGATGTTCAAAGATACATTATTTTATACATGTATTTAAGTTCAAATTTTGACAAAATTCATCATATTTTGTAACTATTTTTCAGTTGAGAAACTAATAATTTTTTATTGGGTTCGAAACTAGAAACATTATCAAATTAAAAACAAAAGGCATATCTTTTTCCATACTACCACCTACTCTGACTATAATCAGTCGACAGTTCACACAATACGGATAGATCCAATATTTTACATAATTTTAACAATTAAAATCTAATACTACTGAAATAGGAATTTATTTTTTTTTCGTGTTATTGAGAGACAGATGAGAAACCGCGTTAGCATATTACTTCTCTTCTAGCTCCCATCGTTCATTGAAATGAACAAAAACATGTAAGTTTACAAAAACTACTCATACCTTTACTGTAAATATTTATGTGATTCACGTAAGTCATAAGTCTAATATTCGCGTTTATGAGACAGAATTCTGAATTATATAATATGTTAATTAGGTATATTCAAAGTACACATATAATAATAATAATCAAGAAGTTTTACTTTTATTTGAAAACGTAATAAATAGGTTTTAAAAAAGTTATTGATCATTTTAAAAGTATTTTTCTAATCAACATATATTATATGAAAATCTTTTAATTATTATTTGGCTCGTTACAGCACTTGTGTGTATAAATAATACGTTAGTTCCACTTCCATTTTAGATTATTATAAAAAATATTAATAGTATTAAACTTTTGAACAACTGAATATTGAGAAAAATTGTTTATGGATTTTTGATCAAATAAAAAATACTCAAACCTGCAGAGTGCCGTCCATTATAGATAATTATAGATCCTATATCTACTTTTCGTGTTTAAAATAATAATAGATGTTAATTTCTAATTCAAAAAATATAATATAATAAACATAACATACATTCTTACGTATATTTCGACAGCCTCATCACTACAGCACTAATGTAAATTTAAAAACATTTTTTTTTTTTAATTTTACAGAATTTTAGGTAGGTTACGTATTTACTATTAAATAGATATTCAAAGATATGGAAGGCGAGCAAAAGTCCGAAGCCGTGTCGCCTTCTCTGTCCTTAAGTCAGACCTAGTCGGGCATTGAACAACAGTGCAGTGCGCCGTGCGGATATTGCTACGTAACAAGTAAGACGAAGCTGAATATCATTACAACCAGACATCAGTTTGGCCACTTTGGCCACCATCGCGGGAAACGCTTAACGACGGAACCTGGAATTCTGACCGCGTCAACCATCAACCGTAGTTTAGAGTCTACGAACCATCCGACGACGGGTCAGACAGGTCTCCACCGACCGGTATCCGATCGCTATCCACTGGGAACGAGGTAGTCGTGTACACCATTGTAAGCCGGGTACAAGAAGACTTGGCGAACCAGGTTATACGTTGCGTGGTGCACCACCAGGTTGACTATGCGGGCGCCAATAGGTACACCGTGTTAAACATAGGTAACCGGGATACACTACGCGGTGCACCGTCTTGGTGTATACCTCGGTAGCACGATTAAACCACCACTGCAATGTGCGAGTCGATCAGTACCGTCGCTGCTTGGCGATAATTCGGTTGGCAATTCGTCAGAAACGTTTTGCCACCGAGCGGTATCTGATCGCTATCCACTACAAGTGCGAGGCAATCGTGTAAACCATTGTATACCGGGTACATAACTATATGGTGAACCAGGTTTTACATTGCGGGGTGCACCACCAGGTTAACATTGCGGGCGCCAAGGTACTCCGTGTTAAACAGAGGTACACCGGGATAATACACTACACGGTGCACCGTTGTGGCATGTATATCTTGGTAGCACGATTATACCGCCCCTGTGCGAGTCGCTCGGTACCGTCGCCACATGGTGATAATTCGGTGGGTATAGTCCCCGTATGAAACGTCGTCGTATGAGTTTATAGACTCTCCTGACACGTGTTGATGCTTAGACGTCAGAATAACAGTTCCCGCCGCGATGGTAGCCAAAGTCGCTTGGCCCGTGGCTGTTATACTAATTATAGTCCGCTTCGTCTTAGGTCCACTGAAATTAGAAGATTTTCATCTCAAACCAATGACTTAAAAACATATTTGGCGAAGTAACAAACGAAACCAGCTGTATGTAAAAATGTGTGAGTACACTATCTTAATAGTACCTTATATAATAATGACCATTGTTTTGTAAATGTCTCGAATACGTGTCCATTGGTAGGTACGAGTAAGCTGTATGCATACGTACTTTACAAACATAATATAATCATTTAAATAAAATCAATGTATATTATTTTTTGTAATCAACGCATATAATATTGATAACATATCTTTATTTATTTCCTCTATTTTCAAGAAAGGTGAACAACGCTCTTCCGTAGATAAATACCGTCCAATTTCAATAATATCTATACTTTAAAAAAAAATAAATAAAAATTAGTCTCGTATAATAAACAGTTTTTTGTATGACACTCAACATGTTTTTCGTAAAGGACATTCTACAACGACCAATCTAGCTATATTCAAACACAATATTATCGATTCTTTCTCAGCTAAATCCCAAATGGATACGGTTTTCACGGATTTTGAAAAAGCATTTGATAGTGTAGATCATTTTCTACTTATACAGAAATTAAAAAAAATGGATTTAGTGACCCATTACTTACATGGCTTACTTCTTTTTTAACGAATAGAATCCAGCTAGTTATATTAAATCAGTTTATTTCAAAATCCATCCATGTTCTCTCAGGTGTTCCTCAAGGCGACCATCTTTCACTCATATTATTTCTATTATTTATAAATTATATAAATACGATAATAAAACACTCAAATATTTTATTATTCGCAGATGACGCTAAAATATTTAAAAAAAATTGCATCTATTAATTATTGTATTAAATTACAAAATTATTTAAACTATTTAAATGATTAGTGTTATTTAAATTATCTGAATCTCTATATTAACAAATGTAAAATACTACCATTTAATACGTATTAAAAAATCTCATATTTATTTTGATTATAGATTTAGCAATGTTTCGATTCAACTGGTGAAATCATTTACTGATTTAGGGACCACGTTTGATTCTAAGCTATGTGTTAATGAATACATTGACAAAATAACCCATAAAGCGTTCCAAAATCTTGGTTTCATTACACGAACTTGTACTAATTTTAATAATTTAAATGCCTTTAAAAGTATTTATTTTGCGTTTGTCAGATCTCAATTAGAATATGCATCCCTTATTTTGTCTTCAAATAACATATGGGTAACTCATAATCTCGAAGCTGTTCAGAATCGTTTTCTTCGTTTTTTAGCATTTAAATGTAAAGTCGAACGTCCACGACATTCAGATTATAATGGAATATTATCATATTTTAATATACAATCGCTAAATACAAGGAGAAGTATCCTTTATATTATTTATTTTATTAAAACTATTAAACAACTCAATATATCGCCCTTATTTACTGGAACGATTAAATTTTCGAATTAAAAGGTACCAAATCCACCAGAAATCAAGAAAGTTTTTTAATCAATAATGTTTCTAAAACATACTTAAAATTGTCACCTACAAATATACTGATGTCTATAGGAAACACTATGGATATTAATTTTAGTTAACGATTAATTATGGCTGTAAAATTATATACCTCATAATAATATGTTCTTTGTTATATAATTGAATGGGAATTTTATATTATTCGTACCTAATTCTATTGCATCTGTGTCACTATATAATATATTGATTTGAGTATTTTCCGTCAATAAAGATAATAATAATAATTAGTTTTAAGACAATTATTCAAACCACTCTACGGTACATCAGAATTGACTTCAGTTAGTTGGGTAGATATAACGACAAAAACAAATATAAACTGATGCATTCCCGTGCGCATGAGCATGCAATCGGGCGCGTCCCGGGTTGCGGATGGGGGAACGCCCTGTAGATATACAGAGTAGCAACGAAATAAGCCATACCTTCGGGACGGACGAATAAGCGGTCGCGGACAAGCTCACCACCGGGGGAACGATCGACCCCCGATGTCCTGGTAGATCACACACTGCAGCAGGAAGACAGACTGACAGACGAATCAAGATTAGCATTGTCGGTGGAAGACAAAAGTGAACTACCCAGTGGATGGTATCCACAAATACGAAAGAATCTCGTCTATAACTGTGGGCACGGAACAATATATTATGGTCGCAGTAAAGATAAGCAGCTACAGGTGGCCGCCAAGAACGTCGTGCGAAGGATGCAATATATAGTAATCTACTTTTCGAATTTTAGTATATTATATTATTATGTTATATTTAAAACGAAACACACAGACACCGCTGAAGTACTAACCATACAAACTATTTTTCTCGAAACAGTACGATATTCGCACTTCGTTCGTTCTACATGGTGTTGCAATAGCTAGAAAAACATAAAACGAAATAGCGTTTAAGGGTCTCGGTATAGATGCATGATACACAAAACTGCAGAAGTGCATCGATGAGACTGCAACCGAATTACCTGACGCAGTTATAATGGTTTTACACGCGTACCTATATCACTGCTGCCGCCTACTGTAATTGGCGCATAAACTCGCATAAACTTAGATCATCATTTATTACACGCGTCGTGTTTAATAGTTAAACGCATGTACTATAGTTTTGTATTAGATACATTTGACTCTCACTATAATACTGTGCTGGCTATAAAAATTATTATTATTACTATAGGAAGCTGGTGAATATATTGTTTATTGTTGACGACGGTTGTTTCTATACACCGAGTAAATATTTAATCGAATAGAATTATTTTATTTATATTGTAATATTTTGACAGTGAAATTGTGAATTGTTTTAATAATTGTATCCAGTAAGTTTTTAACTTTTATAAGTTTGGTTTTTTATAAAGCGTTTAAAGTGAAGTAATGTTTTCAATTAACTATTATATAATATAATAAACATAACATACATTCTTACGTTCATTTCGACAGCCTCATCACTACAGCACTAATGTAAATTTAAAAACATTTTTTTTTTTTTAATTTTACAGAATTTTAGGTAGGTTACGTATTTACTATTAAATAGATATTCAAAGATATCGAAGGCGAGCAAAAGTCCAAAGCCGTGTCGTCTTCTCTGTCCTTAAGTCAGACCTAGTCGGGCATTGAACAACAGTGCAGTGCGCCGTGCGGATATTGCTACGTAACAAGTAAGACGAAGCTGAATATCATTACAACCAGACATCAGTTTGGCCACTTTGGCCACCATCGCGGGCAACGCTTAACGACGGAACCTGGAATTCTGACCGCGTCAACCATCAACCGTAGTTTAGAGTCTACGAACCATCCGACGACGGGTCAGACAGGTCTCCACCGACCGGTATCCGACCGCTATCCACTGGGAACGAGGCAGTCGTGTACACCATTGTAAGCCGGGTACAAGAAGACTTGGCGAACCAGGTTATACGTTGCGTGGTGCACCACCAGGTTGACTATGCGGGCGCCAATAGGTACACCGTGTTAAACATAGGTAACCGGGATACACTACGCGGTGCACCGTCTTGGTGTATACCTCGGTAGCACGATTAAACCACCACTGCAATGTGCGAGTCGATCAGTACCGTCGCTGCTTGGCGATAATTCGGTTGGCAATTCGTCAGAAACGTTTTGCCACCGAGCGGTATCTGATCGCTATCCACTACAAGTGCGAGGCAATCGTGTAAACCATTGTATACCGGGTACATAACTATATGGTGAACCAGGTTTTACATTGCGGGGTGCACCACCAGGTTAACATTGCGGGCGCCAAGGTACTCCGTGTTAAACAGAGGTACACCGGGATAATACACACTACACGGTGCACCGTTGTGGCATGTATATCTTGGTAGCACGATTATACCGCCCCTGTGCGAGTCGCTCGGTACCGTCGCCACATGGTGATAATTCGGTGGGTATAGTCCCCGTATGAAACGTCGTCGTATGAGTTTATAGACTCTCCTGACACGTGTTGATGCTTAGACGTCAGAATAACAGTTCCCGCCGCGATGGTAGCCAAAGTCGCTTGGCCCGTGGCTGTTATACTAATTATAGTCCGCTTCGTCTTAGGTTCACTGAAATTAGAAGATTTTCATCTCAAACCTGCAATGACTTAAAAACATATTTGGCGAAGTAACAAACGAAACCAGCTGTATGTAAAAATGTGTGAGTACACTATTTTAATAGTACCTTATATAATAATGACCATTGTTTTGTAAATGTGTGCGAAAAGTCTCGAATACGTGTCCATTGGTAGGTACGAGTAAGCATACGTACTTTACAAACATAATATAATCATTTAAATAAAATCAATGTATATTATTTTTTTGTAATCAACGCATATAATAATGATAACATATCTTTGAGTTTTTATATCAAAAAATTAAAAATTGAATAATTTTAGACTAACATTTTTCATTAAAAATGTATATTAGTTTTTCAAGACAAAATAAAATTTTCATATGACTCGAGCTATTTATGAATAATTTAAAAAATTTAACTTCTTTTAGTTTTTTTTTTCTATTTATATACAATAACATTTTATTTGTGAATGAAAAGTTTGAAAATTCAATACTTACAACGTTCTTGTGATCTGTTTATACCACATATAAAAAATTTTGAAAATACGCACAATAATTTTTTTAGGTCACTAAGTATAAAGTATGAGCATCTTAAGTTAAATTTTTTTCAAAATTAGGTATTCAAACAAAAAAACCATCTTTAATAAGTAGGTAGGTTGTAGGTATTGATGTTAGTATTACATAAAACATTATACGTTGGGACTTAATGGCTTTTATCAATAAGTATAATATTATTATTATTTGTTTATTTTTTTATCGTTATGTATAAACACTATAAACCCAATTATTATTATTCGTTCCTAATTCTATTGTATCTGTGTCACTATATAATATATTGTTTTGAGTATTTTCCGTGAATAAAGATAATAATAATAATTAGTTTTAAGACAATTATTCAAACCATTCTATGGTACATCGGAATTGACTTCAGTTAGTTGGGTAGATATAACAGCTATTTCAATTGTATGACATAATTTCATAATAATAATTATTTGGTATTTGGTGATTTTTCTATCATTAGTAAATCTCTTCAAAGTTCAAACCCAACTAAAAAAAAAAATTCAACGACAAAAACAAATATAAACTGATGCATTCCCGTGCGCATGAGCATGCCATCGGGCGCGTCCCCGGGTTGCGGATGGGGGAACGCCCTGTAGATATACAGAGTAGCAACGAAATAAGCCATACCTTCGGGACGGACGAATAAGCGGTCGCGGACAAGCTCACCACCGGGGGAACGATCGACCCCCGATGTCCTGGTAGATCACACACTGCAGCAGGAAGACAGACTGACAGACGAATCAAGATTAGCATTGTCGGTGGAAGACAAAAGTGAACTACCCAGTGGATGGTATCCACAAATACGAAAGAATCTCGTCTATAACTGTGGGCACGGAACAATATTATGGCCGCAGTAAAGATAAGCAGCTG
The DNA here is from genome assembly GCA_008086715.1 of Sitobion miscanthi. Taxonomy (NCBI): domain Eukaryota; kingdom Metazoa; phylum Arthropoda; class Insecta; order Hemiptera; family Aphididae; genus Sitobion; species Sitobion miscanthi. The sequence goes on from CM017805.1 coordinate 4,336,120, forward strand.
CAGGTGGCCGCCGAGAACGTCGTGCGAAGGATGCAATATATAGCAATCTACTTTTCGAATTTTAGTATATTATATTATTATGTTATATTTAAAACGAAACACACAGACACCGCTGAAGTACTAACCATACAAACTATTTTTCTCGAAACAGTACGATATTCGCACTTCGTTCGTTCTACATGGTGTTGCAATAGCTAGAAAAACATAAAACAAAATAGCGTTTAAGCGTCTCGGTATAGATGCATGATACACAAAACTGCAGAAGTGCATCGACGAGACTGCAACCGAAATACCTGACGCAGTTATAATGATTTTACACGCGTACCTATATCACTGCTGCAGCCTACTGTAATTGGCGCATAAACTCGCATAAACTTAGATCATCATTTATTACACGCGTCGTGTTTAATAGTTAAACGCATGTACTATATTATTGTATTGTAGATACATTTGACTCTCACTATAATACTGTGCTGGCTATAAAAATTATTATTATTACTATAGGAAGCTGGTGAATATATTGTTTATTGTTGACGACGGTTGTTTCTATACACCGAGTAAATATTTAATCGAATAGAATTATTTTATTTATATTGTAATATTTTGACAGTGAAATTGTGAATTGTTTTAATAATTGTATCCAGTAAGTTTTTAACTTTTATAAGTTTGGTTTTTATATAGCGTTTAAAGTGAAGTAATGTTTTCAATAACTTATTTTTTTCCTCGACTTAAAATAGCTGCCAACACAGTACTTGAAGCACTACTAAGTAAAGTGATATTTTGTCAACCGATAATTAAGATGTGGCTGCCGGTCGTAGTTTTGCTAAAGGTAAAGTTATAGTTAAATTCTGTTTTACTTGCGTTAATATTACTTAACGCGGGTAGTTAAAATTAGTTATAGAATAATAGGTGCACTTAGATTCGATAATCCGATTTTATTCAAAATCAGGTTCTCGTTGAATAATTTACAAATATATTAAATATTATGTTTAAAATTTGTTCGAGACTAAATTCCTTTCAAATTTCAAATCCTGAGACCACCTATGGTTATCGACTTATCGTGAATAAATATTAGAACTCATAGGCGTTATTTATACTTGAGAGACAGTGCATTTTGCTATTCATATTCTTGTCGAGATTGGATTTAAAATACCAATAACAGTAATGCTAATATAATATATAAAAAACAACATAATAATGTAAAAAAATAAATGAAAAATTAAGAACAAATTCAGTAAGCTAATAAATAAAAATAACATACCTATAATGACGTCCTAGGTATATGTTGTAATTTTTCTAAAATCCCTGTATCTTTAAGTATAAGTACCGATAGTTATTAGGTACATATGCAGACTCTAAAAATCTAAAATATTTTAAACATTATATCAGGCTTATAATTGTTTGGTATTTTAAGTATTTGATTAAGATTTTACACATTAGGGTTAATTATTATTTTTTTAATTAAAACAAGAAAATCTAAATAAATTTGTGTCAAAACTGGTGTTCTGTCTGTCAGCAAATTTTTTATATTATAATATGCTCCGATTTTAATGAAAAACGATTTTCTGATAGAAAAGCGAATTTAGTTGCTAAATTTCAAGTCGTTTTAGAAATCATCAAGAAAACTGAAAAAAGAGATAATTTTTTTGCAAACCAATTTTATTTTTTGGTATAACTAAAAATGAATAACTGTAGACAAATGTTCACCAAATATTAATATTAACATTTTCCATAAATGATAACATTTTCGAAATATTTTTACTCTTTTTAAGCTATTCATAGTATATAAAAATTTTTTCAAATTATATAAATTGTTTTTACATGTATTTAAGTTCAAATTTCGACAAAATTCGTCATATTTTTTAACTATTTTTCAGTTGAGAAACTAATAATTTTTTATTGGGTTCGAAACTAGAAACATTATCAAATTAAAAACAAAAGGCATATATTTTTTTCATACTACCTACTATGACTTTAAACAGTCGACAGTTCACACAATACGGATAATTCCAATATTTTACATAATTTTAACAATTAAAATCTAATACTACTGAAATAGGTAATTTTTTTTTTCGTGTTATTGAGAGCCAGATGAGGAACCGCGTTAGCTTATTATTACTTCTCCTCTAGCTCCCATCGTTTATTGAAATGAACAAAAACTACTCATACCTTTACTGTAAATATTAATGTGATTCACGTAAGTCATAAGTCTAATATTCGAGTTTATGAGACAGAATTCTGAATTATATAATATGTTAATTAGGTATATTCAAAGTACACATATAATAATAATAATCAAAAAGTTTTACTTTGATTTGAAAAAGTAATAAATAGGTTTTAAAAAAGTTATTGATCATTTTAAAAGTATTTTTCTAATCGACATAAATGAAAATCTTTTAATTATTATTTGTCTCGTTACAGCACTTGTGTGTATAAATAATACGTTAGTTCCACGTCCATTTTAGATTATTATAACAAATATTAATAGTATTAAACTTTTGAACAACTGAATATTGAGAAAAATTGTTTATGGATTTTTGATCAAATAAAAAATACTCAAACCTGCAGAGTGCCGTCCATTATAGATCATTATAGATCCTATATCTACTTTTCGTGCTTAAAATAATAATAGATGTTTATTTCTAATTCAAAAAATCCACATTAAATATAATATAATAAACATAACATACATTCTTACGTATATTTCGACAGCCTCATCACTACAGCACTAATGTAAATTTAAAAACATTTTTTTTTTTTTAATTTTACAGAATTTTAGGTAGGTTACGTATTTACTATTAAATAGATATTCAAAGATATCGAAGGCGAGCAAAAGTCCAAAGCCGTGTCGTCTTCTCTGTCCTTAAGTCAGACCTAGTCGGGCATTGAACAACAGTGCAGTGCGCCGTGCGGATATTGCTACGTAACAAGTAAGACGAAGCTGAATATCATTACAACCAGACATCAGTTTGGCCACTTTGGCCACCATCGCGGGCAACGCTTAACGACGGAACCTGGAATTCTGACCGCGTCAACCATCAACCGTAGTTTAGAGTCTACGAACCATCCGACGACGGGTCAGACAGGTCTCCACCGACCGGTATCCGACCGCTATCCACTGGGAACGAGGCAGTCGTGTACACCATTGTCAGCCGGGTACAAGAAGACTTGGCGAACCAGGTTATACGTTGCGTGGTGCACCACCAGGTTGACTATGCGGGCGCCAATAGGTACACCGTGTTAAACATAGGTAACCGGGATACACTACGCGGTGCACCGTCTTGGTGTATACCTCGGTAGCACGATTAAACCACCACTGCAATGTGCGAGTCGATCAGTACCGTCGCTGCTTGGCGATAATTCGGTTGGCAATTCGTCAGAAACGTTTTGCCACCGAGCGGTATCTGATCGCTATCCACTACAAGTGCGAGGCAATCGTGTAAACCATTGTATACCGGGTACATAACTATATGGTGAACCAGGTCTTACATTGCGAGGTGCACCACCAGGTTAACATTGCGGGCGCCAAGGTACTCCGTGTTAAACAGAGGTACACCGGGATAATACACTACACGGTGCACCGTTGTGGCATGTATATCTGGGTAGCACGATTATACCGCCCCTGTGCGAGTCGCTCGGTACCGTCGCCACATGGTGATAATTCGGTGGGTATAGTCCCCGTATGAAACGTCGTCGTATGAGTTTATAGACTCTCCTGACACGTGTTGATGCTTAGACGTCAGAATAACAGTTCCCGCCGCGATGGTAGCCAAAGTCGCTTGGCCCGTGGCTGTTATACTAATTATAGTCCGCTTCGTCTTAGGTCCACTGAAATTAGAAGATTTTCATCTCAAACCTGCAATGACTTAAAAACATATTTGGCGAAGTAACAAACGAAACCAGCTGTATGTAAAAATGTGTGAGTACACTATTTTAATAGTACCTTATATAATAATGACCATTGTTTTGTAAATGTGTGCGAAAAGTCTCGAGTCTCGAATACGTGTCCATTGGTAGATACGAGTAAGCTGTATGCATACGTACTTTACAAACATAATATAATCATTTAAATAAAATCAATGTATATTATTTTTTTGTAATCAACGCGTATAATAATGATAACATATCTTTGAGTTTTTATATCAAAAATATTAAAAATTGAATAATTGTAGACTAAAATTTTTCATTAAAAATGTATATTAGTTTTTTCAAGACAAAATAAAATTTTCATATGACTCGAGTTATTTATGAATAATTTAAAAAATTTGATTTCTTTTAGTTTTTTTTTTCTATTTATATACAATAACATTTTATTTGTGAATGAAAAGTTTGAAAATTCAATACTTACAACGTTCTTGTGAACTGTTTATACTACATATAAAAAATTTTTAAAATACGCACAATAATTTTTTTAGGTCACTAAGTATAAAGTATGAGCATCTTAAGTTAAAATTTTTTCAAAATTAGGTATTCAAACAAAAAAACCATCTTTAATAAGTAGGTAGGTTGTAGGTATTGATATTAGTATTACATAAAACATTATACGTTTGGTCTTAAAGGCTTTTATCAATAAGTATAATATTATTATTATTTGTTTATTTTTTTATCGTTATGTATATACTAATACTAACTTTAATAAATAATTAAATAATATCATTGTTATAATATGTCTTATTATAGTTTTATATAACTAAATTAAGGTCTTACCGTTTATTTATATTATGTTGTGTTTTTCCTTATGTTCTAATTTTGTGTGTATTTGTATTTGTATTATTATATTATTGTTATATCTATTAATTTAAACTGTAATCTGTAATTTATAATTGCCGTTTGGCGTTTATATATTAAATAATAAATAATAAATAAATGTATAAACACTATAAACCCAATGACATATATTCTATATATTTAGAATAATGACGATTTACAACTCACCCCCCCCCCTCGTATTATAACTATTTTTTTCTTAGAACCTAACCTTCGTATAAATAATCTGATACATCACGCATATTATATTGGAATAAAGCTAATTACAGAAAAATTATTCTCAAGTTAAGTGCTATGAATTAGCATAATATTTTTCAATTTAACGATGTGGATTATATTATAAATTTGTTTAACTCTCACATTTTTTCAATTATAAATTATTTTGTTCCAACTATTTTAGTATTTAATAATTCAAATTTTCCCACGTTTTAGTCATGAATTAAAATATATCTTAAAAAGAAAAAAATTATACCACTTAGGTAGCTTTTAAAATTTTAATAATTTTTCCGACTTCCTTAAATTTTCTTATTTAAGAAGCAAATCTAATAATTAGGCAAAGAGACTATAATAATTATATGAAAAAAGTTTAAAATTAAATACAGAATAATCCTAATATTTTTGGAAATTCTTTAAAGGCAAAAAAATCTCATAACGCGATTCCAAACAATGTTAATTATAATAAAGTTATTGTCGACAATGGTCAAGATATAGTTAATCTTGGGAAATTTTTTTTAAACGTATACGAAAAATCTTTATCAAATATGCCAGATATCCATACTATTGAATCCCCTTTCTATATTAACTGCTTTGATATATCACTTGAAGATGTTTTTTATGCCGTTTTGTTCTTGTACCTCATATTCATGTTCTTTTTAACTAGTCACTTAATTCTGGTATATTTCCTACAGTCTGAAAAAACTGTATTTATTTCCTCTATTTTCAAGAAAGGTGAACAACGCTCTTCCGAAGATAATTACCGTCCAATTTCAATAATCTCTATACTTTAAAAATAATAAATAAAAAAATGTCTCGTATAATAAACAGTTTTTTGTATGACACTCAACATGTTTTCGTAAAGGACATTCTACAACGACCAATCTAGCTATATTCAAACACAATATTATCGATTCTTTCTCAGCTAAATCCCAGATGGATACGGTTTTCACGTATTTTGAAAAAGCATTTGACTCTCACTATAATACTGTGCTGGCTATAAAAATTATTATTATTACTATAGGAAGCTGGTGAATATATTGTTTATTGTTGACGATGGTTGTTTCTATGCACCGAGTAAATTTTTAATCCAATAGAATTATTTTATTTATATTGTAATATTTTGACAGTGAAATTGTGAATTGTTTTAATAATTGTATCCAGTAAGTGTTTAACTTTTATAAGTTTGGGTTTTTTATATAGCGTTAAAGTGAAGTAATGTGTTCATTAACTTATTTTTTTCATCGACTTAAAATAGCTGCCAACACAGTACTTGAAGCACTACTAAGTAAAGTGATATTTTGTCAACCGATAATTAAGATGTGGCTGTCGGTCGTAGTTTTGCTAAAGGTAAAGTTGTAGTTAAATTCTGTTTTACTTGCGTTAATATTACTTAACGCGGGTAGTTAAAATTAGTTATAGAATAATAGGTGCACTTAGATTCGATAATCCGATTTTATTCAAAATCGGGTTCTCGTTGAATAATTTACAAATATATTAAATATTATGTTTAAAATTTGTTCGAGACTAAATTCCTTTCAAATTTCAAATCCTAAGACCACCTATGGTTATCGATTTATCGTGAATAAATATTAGAACTCATAGGCGTTATTTATACTTGAGAAACAGTGCATTTTGCTATTCATATTCTTGTCGAGATCGGATTTAAAATACCAATAACAATAATGCTAATATAATATATAAAAACAACATAATAATGTAAAAAAATAAATGAAAAATTAAGAACAAATTCAGTAATCTAATAAATAAAAATAACATACCTATAATGACGTCCTAGGTCAGCAGTTCTCAACCTTTTTATATTCACGTACCACCTACACAGTTCGAACATTTTTACGTACCAACTGACCACATTTTTGCTTTTTTTTTTTGCTTATTAATAATGTATACGTTTATGTTATATGTATAGAATTTTCAGAACCAAATTTTACAACAAATCCTAATCGTAAGTAACTAACGTCATATTTACGATTCACCTGTGTTCTCTGTTTTTTAGTATTTAAGCTTCCGCTTTTCTGCAAATCTTTTCATTTTTGCTTAATTTTTATTTTCAAAAAAAAATTACGAAAAAGTACATAAAAATATAAAATATACTATTGATGCAAACAACTCGTATGGCACTCGTGAATAAACTGAAAAACTTACGAAACTAAGGTAAAAACGCATTATTGTGTAATAAGAATACGCTTATCCGTTTATCGGATAAAGTTTATCGATTATAATACCTATTTCCTATATTAAAGAGATTATCGTTTATTTTTAATATATTAACACGATTACAACCGACCTTACATCACTAAATAAAATAAATAATATTTAATGTTAATGATGTTTCATTCCAGTTTTCTTTATAAAGGGGGGAGATTTTTTCGCGTACCACCTATTAGCTTTCCGCGTACCACTATTGGTACGCGTACCACAGGTTGAGAACCGCTGTCCTAGGTATATGTTGTGTTGTTAATGTTGTAATTTTTCTAAAATCACTGTATCTTTAAGTTAAGTACCGATAGTTATCAGGTACATATGCAGACTTTAAAAATCTAAAATATTTTAAAACATATATCAGTCTTATAAATTGTTGGTATTTTAAGTAGTTGATTAAGATTTTAACACATTAGGATTAATTATTATTTTTTAATTAAAACAAGAAAATCTAAATAAATTTTTGTCAAAACTTGGTGTTCTGTCTGTCAGTAAAATTTTTTTTATGTATAAATATGCTCCAATTTAATGAAAAACGATTTTCTGATAGAAAAGGTGAATCTAGTTGCTAATTTTTAATCATAATTTTCTAAACCATAACGTTACACTTGTCACCTACAAATCTACTAGATGTCTATAGGAAACACTATGGATCTTAATTTTAAGTTAACGATTAATTATGGCTGGTAAATTTATACCCTCATAATAATCTGTTGCTTTGTTATATGAATGGGAATTTTATATATCGTACCTAATTCTATTGTTTATCATATACATTGTAAAAATGATTTTAATAAATAAAAACATAGATTTACATATTACATGATTATGATTTTATTTTAAAACTTACTTTAATATACATTATTATAGTACCTAAATATTATTTAAATGTATATATATTATATAGCTATCGTGATCCATGCACTTCGTTGCCCGTTAAATGTATCACTCTATATGACTCAAACTTTGTTCACTCAGTATTTAATATTCGGTGTATTGGGGTCAAAATTTATCTAAACTTATTCTGTTCCCGGAATGAAAATTCTGATTCACAGCAGTACAACATTTACAGGTAGGCAATATACCTGTGGTAGATCGCGTACCCCGCCGTGATGTTAGTACGTAAGTGTATGATTTAACTCTAAAGTATCAAAGTTATACCAAGTTTGTTGGTTTTACTTAATTCTACCTACTATGGTATTAATAAATCAATTTACCTATACAATCCTATCCTAATCTAACCGTAACCGAATGAATAAAAAAAAACAACTTTAACCCTTTGTAATTAACTTATCTTCTTCCCAGAGGTCTATATACCCAAGAACTTAATATATATATATCTAACTATGTAAATACAGAGACTATAACTATAACAATACTAAACTCGGAACTACTAATCCGATCTTCTTGTATATTATATTATATGTATTTACATTGACAAAATAATAATACAAATAAACAAATACCGATTAAACCATATCTACCTAAAATTTTCTTTCATATAAACCTTTCTTCGTGAAATACTCTTTCGTTTAAAAAAAAAAAAATCAAAAGATCTGATAAGTAGTTTCAGAGTTAAGCCTGTACAAATTTTCATTTCACGTTTTAATAGTTTGATATTATATTATAATTTATATATTTAAAAGTAAAACACATAGTTTTTTTTTATTAATTATTATCATTAAAAACCCATGGCAAACCCATTTATAAACAAAAATTTCATCTGAAATCTCAAAATCCCGTCTTAGCACCTCCCGGGATTAATCCTTTCCCTTTAAAATTAGCCTATCTTTTAAGTTGAACCAAATTACACGCGGTGTAAAAAATTTCATCAAATCGGTTAAGTGGTTTAGGAGTCCATTGGGGGAGGACAAACATTGTGACACGAGATGTATATTATTAAGAATATAGTCATTATTATTTTATGTTAATAACTGTAATATCTTTATTTATACATCTCTACTTAATTTACAAACAGCTCACCCGCATATATTATAATAAAATAAAATAAAAAAAAATACCTGTGGTTCAGTCACTACCCTACCGAGGAAACTGAGGTAACCGATGTAAGATTCGCGTTGACTCAAGTTGAAATATGTTTATAAATAAACCACAATTCAATATAAATTATCTATTTCTGTCATGCTTTCTACAATGTTATGATATATCTACTATATTATTTTTTATTCGTTACTGGTAATACACAAAGCATTATAATTATAGCGTTTTTTTGTAATTTTTCGGTGGTTTTCCCGTGCACTAAAAATAACTATTGATAAGATCGAAAAATGACCTCTCTAAATTTCTAAAAGATAAGGTACTATATGTTGAAATTAAAGCACGTCGTTTGGTAGAACTTTTGTATACAGGATAAAAAAAAATAAATAAATAAATAAACCCATTGTAAAAAACCACTAGTTTACTTGCTCCACTTAGAATCTAAATTGTATGTTGTTTTACAACTCACCCCCCCAAGCACTGCGTCTTGATTTTTTGGGGGGTCTCAATTTTTTTTTTTATTGTTATACACTATATTTGTGTATATTATCTTCACTGACGTTTATTATGTTATTATGTATAAGCTCTATGTCGTATAATAAAATTGAGATTATACTGTGTTGTTCTAGTAGCTAAATAAACATACATATGTGTAATATATTAAGACCACTATAATACTGTGCTGGCTATAAAATTATTATTATTACTATAGGAAGCTGTTGATATATTGTTTATTGTTGACACGGTTGTTTCTATACACCGAGTAAAATGTTAATCGAATAGAATTATTTTTTATTTAATATTTTGACAGTGAATTTGTGAATTGTTTTAATAATGTATCCAGTAAGTTTTTAATTAACTTTTAAGTGTTGGGTTTTTTTATATAGCGTTTAAAGTGAATTAATGTTTCAATTAACTATTTTTTTTTCACATCGACTTAAAAAGCTCCAACATAGTACTTGAAGCACTACTAAGTCAAGTGATATTTTGTCAACCGATAATTAAGATGTTGCTGCCGGTCGTAGTTTTTACTAAAGGTAAAGTTATAGTTAAATTCTGTTTTACTTGCGTTAATATTACTTAACGCGGGTAGTTAAATTAGTTATAGAATAATAGGTGCATTAGATTTCGATAATCCGATTTTATTCAAAATCGGGTTCTCGTTGAATAATTTACAAATATATTAAATATTATTTTTAATTTGTTCGAGACTAAATTCCTTTCAAATTTCAAATCTAAACCACCTATGGTTATCGACTTATCGTAATAAATATTAGAAACTCATAGGCGGTTTTTATACTTGAGAAACGTGATTTTGCTATTCACTATTCTTGTCGAGATTGGATTTAAAATACGGGCGATGTAAAAATATCAAAAGGTCTATTGTAAACTCGGCGGCCCATTTTTTTTCAGGTAAAAATTATTTAGGTGTAAACTCGGCCCGAGTTTTTACAGGTAAAAACGATTGACGTGTAAACTCGCCCGAATAAAAATATTATACGTATGTACTTATAATATTTTTGAGAACCATTAGCATTACCCAGAGGACACCACGAGGAGGTGATTCTCATTATCCTCTCAATTATTTTCATTTTCATATTATTATTCATAGTATGAAAATGCGTTATATAAATGTAAAATTGCATGTGTAAAAATTTAAGTAATAGTTTTCATATGTTGTAAAAAAATATAAGTAAATGTAATAATGTTAAAATGTGTAAAAATATAAATAATATAGATTATAATATAAATTTATTTTTTGAAGTGAAAAGCCGTATGTTTTGACGTATTCAGTCACCGATATTTCATTATTTTTAAATATTATGTAACTGTTTTTTTTTTCCAATAATTTGTTTTTTTTTTTTTGGTTTTTGTGTTTTGAACTGAAATGGTGCATTTAAGGCTATTTGATTTTAATGTAAGTTTCTGTTTGTACTTCTTTTAATTTTGCAATGACAGACTATATATTGGAGTGAGTTGAATTGAAACTTGCATTAAAATGTGCAGGAAATGATTCACATGCATTGTTTGTTAAATGCGTATCAACTAATGCACAGGCCCACCACATCAGGCTGAAAAATAGCATCTTTCCTATTTAAGGTATCAACTAAATAATCTGCAAATTTAGTAACTCGATTATCATCAGGTTTCGATTCCATTAGGGTTAATGTAAAAAACTCTGAAACATTTTCCTTTCCGGCTCTAAGAACACTATCCAAAACGATTAATCAACCATATGCTATTTCCGAATCTTTTGTTTTGTAGTCTACACTCAATCCATTTTGTTGTATATTCCTATACCAAGCGTGTGTTATGTGAAATCGGAATCCATATATTTAATGTTTGGCCAAATAAAATTACAAGCGCTGATGATTGGCTTTTTCAAAATCACTGATAATTGCTATTTGGTTTAAAATCACAATGTAAAGCCCTACATTTTTTCAACGGACGTGTTTTAAACAAGAAATATAATTATCTGTAGTTTTTTCCGCTAATAAACAAAAAACAAGCGGTGTGTAATGACCATTTATATGACCATGTATTGTAAACATCTGTTTAAAAAACTTGGCACAATATGAAAAATTTCCGTCGACATATATATATTTTGATGTGCAAAGCGTATTTAAATTTGTATCACAGCTAAAAATGATTATTTTTTCTTGTCTATCATTAATTAATAAAAAATTTGTATTTCTATTTGTTACTATTTCCATACTTTCTAATACCTTATGTACTTCGTCGATCGATTTCGGTAGCGCAGGCATTGACTTTCTTCTGGCGTTGTACATATTCCTCTTAACATACCGAATATCACTTACTTGCAGATCTTGCGCGTCAGGTACCTTATTTACTTTACTGCACTACAAAAAATTTTATTTGGCCTACTGCAGATATCCTCAATTGCTTTGCGTTTGGCCACGGCGCGGTGGTAACACATTGTCGTTGTAGTACTTGGTCCAGGACAGGTTCGTGTTTATGATCATCATTTTTCTCCGTAATATTATTTTTATTCAAAAGGTTTTAAAAACGCTGTACATTTGCGATTTATACAACGCCACTTTATTTCACCTGAAGCTAACGGACGAGATACTTTAAAATATTTAAAATTCTAAAACAAAAAGTTTTTTCCACGTTGGGACTCAACTATGCTTGCCATCGTGACGGTTGTGCAAACACTAAACACTAGTGAAACGTCGTTTCAAAAGTCCAATACGAAAATGAAATTATTTGTCTCAATGTTTAATATATTTTAGCATTCGTTAAGAACAAAATATTGTTCACAATAAGATATAGATAAGTACGTTATTTATTATTTGCAGATAAAATTATGTCGTGATAATTATATATTATTGATCAAATTATCGGGCCGAGTTTACAACCGGACCTTTTTTATTATCTTAAATTTTTCGGCCGAGTTTACAATCTACCTATTTTATTACCTAAAATGTCCGGGCCGAGTTTACAATCGACCTATTACACTACTTAAAATTTCCGGGCCAAGTTTACTACAAAAAAGGTAACCGCGGGCCCAGTTTACATTTGCCCTATTTACTATTAAATAGATATTCAAAGATATCGAAGGCGAGCAAAAGTCCAAAGCTGTGTCGTCTTCTCTGTCCTTAAGTCAGACCTAGTCGGGCATTGAACAACAGTGCAGTGCGCCGTGCGGATATTGCTACGTAACAAGTAAGACGAAGCTGAATATCATTACAACCAGACATCAGTTTGGCCACTTTGGCCACCATCGCGGGCAACGCTTAACGACGGAACCTGGAATTCTGACCGCGTCAACCATCACCGTAGTTTAGAGTCTACGAACCATCCGACGACGGGTCAGACAGGTCTCCACCGACCGTTATCCGACCGCTATCCACTGGGAACGAGGCAGTCGGTTACACCATTGTCAGCCGGGTACAAGAAGACTTGGCGAACCAGGTTATTACGTTGCGTGGTGCACCACCAGGTTGACTATGCGGGCGCCAATAGGTACACCGTGGTTAAACATAGGTTAACCGGGATACACTACGCGGTGCACCGTCTTGGTGTATACCTCGGTAGCACGATTAAACCACCACTGCAATGTGCGAGTCGATCAGTACCGTCGCTGCTTGGCGATAATTCGGTTGGCAATTCGTCAGAAACGTTTTGCCACCGAGGCGGTATCTGATCGCTATCCACTACAAGGCGAGGCAATCGTGTAAACCATTGTATACCGGGTACATAACTATATGGTGAACCAGGTCTTACATTGCGAGGTGCACCACCAGGTTAACATTGCGGGCGCCAAGGTACTCCGTGTTTAACAGAGGTACACCGGGATAATACACTACACGTGCACCGTTGTGGCATGTATATCTGATAGCACGATTATACCGCCCCTGTGCGAGTCGCTCGGTACCGTCGCCACATGGTGATAATTCGGTGGGTATAGTCCCCGTATGAAACGTCGTCGTATGAGTTTATAGACTCTCCTGACACGTGTTGATGCTTAGACGTCAGAATAACAGTTCCCGCCGCGATGGTAGCCAAAGTCGCTTGGCCCGTGGCTGTTATACTAATTATAGTCCGCTTCGTCTTAGGTCCACTGAAATTAGAAGATTTTCATCTCAAACCAATGACTTAAAAACATATTTGGCGAAGTAACAAACGAAACCAGCTGTATGTAAAAATGTGTGAGTACACTATTTTAATAGTACCTTATATAATAATGACCATTGTTTTGTAAATGTGTGCGAAAAGTCTCGAGTCTCGAATACGTGTCCATTGGTAGGTACGAGTAAGCTGTACTTTGTACTTTACAAACATAATATAAACTTAATTCTGGTATATTTCCTACAGTCTGAAAAAACTTATTTATTTCCTCTATTTTCAGAAGGTGAACAACGCTCTTCCGTAGATAATTACCGTCCAATTTCAATAATCTCTATAATAAATAAAAAAATGTCTCGTATAATAAATTTTTTTGTATGACACTCAACATGTTTTTCGTAAAGGACATTCACAACGACCAATCTAGCTATATTCAAACACAATATTATCGATTCTTTCTCAGCTAAATCCCATTGGATACGGTTTTCACGATTTTGAAAAAGCATTTTGATAGTGTAGATCATTTTCTACTTATATTGAATTAAAAAAAATTGGATTTAGTGACCCATTACTTACATGGCTTACTTCTTTTTTAACGAATAGAATCCAGATAGTTTATATTAAATCAGTTTATTTCAAAATCCATCCATGTATGTTCTCTCAGGTGTTCCTCAAGGCGACCATCTTTCACTCATCTTTTTGTATTATTTTATAATTATATAAATACGATAATAAAACACTCAAATATTTTATATTTGCAGATGACGCCCTAAAATATTTAAAAAAATTGCATCTATTAATTATTGTATTAAATTACAAGATTATTTAAATTATTAAATGATTAGTGTTATTTAAATTGTCTGAATCTCAATATTAACAAATGCAAAATACTACCAGTTAATATTAAAAAATCTCATATTTATTTTGATTATAAATTTAGCAATGTTTTGATTCAACTGGTGAAATCATTTACTGACTTAGGGACCACGTTTGATTCTAAGCTATGTGTTAATGAATACATTGACAAAATAACCAATAAAGCGTTCCAAAATCTTTGTTTCATTACACGAACTTGTACTAATTTTAATAATTTAAATGCCTTTAAAAGTATTTATTTTGCGTTTGTCAGATCTCAATTAGAATATGCATCCCTTATTTTGTCTTCAAATAACATATGGGTAACTCATAATCTCGAAGCTGTTCAGAATCGTTTTCTTCGTTTTTTAGCATTTAAATGTAAAGTCGAACGTCCACGACATTCAGATTATAATGGAATATTATCATATTTTAATATACAATCGCTAAATACAAGGAGAAGTATCCTTTATTATTTATTTTTATTAAAACTATGAAATAACTCAATACATCGCCCTTATTTACTGGAACGATTAAATTTTCGAATTAATAGGTACCAAATCCACCAGAATCAAGAAAGTTTTTTATCAATAATGTTTCTAAAACATACTTAAAATTGTCACCTACAATATATTGATGTCTATAGAAACACTATGGATAATTTTAGTTAACGATTAATTATGGCTGTAAAATTATATACCTCATAATAATATGTTCTTTGTTATATAATTGAATGGGAATTTTATATTATTCGTACCTAATTCTATTGTTTATCATATACATTGTAGAAATGATTTTAATAAATAAAAACATAGATTTACATGATATATGATTTTAATAACTTACTTTAATATAACATTATTATAGGTACCTAAATATTATTTAAATGTATATATATATATATATATATATACTAGCTGATCCCGTGCACTTCGTTGCCCGTTAAATGTATCAACTCTATATGACTGAAACTTTGTTCAATTCATTATTTAATATTCGGTGTATGGTTTTCAAATTTTTATCTCAACTATTCCGTTTCCCGGAATAAAAATTCTGATTCACAGCAGTACATTATATCAGGTAGGCAATATACCTGTGGTAGATCGCGGACCCCGTCGTGCTGTTAGTACGTAAGTGTATGATTTAACTCTTAAGTATCAAAGTTATACCAAGTGTGTTGGTTTTACTTAATTCTACCTACGATGGATTAATATAATCAATTTATACAAAATCCTATTCTAACCTAACCGTATTAAAATCCGATAAATAAAAAAAAAAATTTAACCCTTAGTAAATTAATCTATCTTCTTCAAATATTAATTTATATATATATCTTACTATACAAACACACAGACTATAACTATACAGACTAAACTCTAGATCTACTTATCAGATCTTCTTGTATATATCATAAATGTCTTGATTTTTTTTTTAACGAAAGTGTATTTCACGGAGAAGATTTATATAAAATAAAATTTTAGGAAAATCCACCTGTGTATAATATATTGGTTGCTATTGGTTAATCGGGCTTATTTGTTGATTTGTACTATTGTCTTTTGTCAATATACATATAAGATCTTATATTCTTATAAGTAGTTCCAGACTTTTGTCTGTATAGTTATAGTCTGTGTATTTATATAGTTAGTTGGTTGATTAGACCTCTTGGAAAAAGATAGGTTAATATATTTACAAAGGGTTAAATTTTTTTTTTGTTTCATTCATCAGATTTAAGTACGGTTAGGTTAGGATAGGATTTTGTATAAATTGATTATATTAAGTAAAAACGACAAACTTGGTGTAACTTTGATACTTTAGAGTTACATCATAGGTACAAATAGCATACATACCTGATAATGGTCATATCAGAAATAGCGTATCAGAATTTTTATTCCGGGAAACGGAAAAGTTAAGATAAATTTTGAATACTATACACCGAATATTAAATAACGAATTGAACAAAGTTTGAGTCATATAAAGTTGATACATTTAACGGGCAAGACGTGCACGGGATCAGCTAGTCTATATACTATTATATAAAGAGGAGTTGTTAGTTACCATTGTTGAGAGTAACCTCTGGAACTACTGCACCGATTTCGAAAATTTTTTCACCAATAAAAAGCTACATTCTTTGTGAGTGCCATAGACTAATTTAAACAGGGAATTGATCACTCCTGGTAGGTTTTCAAATAGGAATTTTGAGATTTACGGTAGAAATTATTGTTTATTAATAATTGCTATGGGTTATAGGAGTTGAGAATAATACTGATTTATTATTATTATTTATTATTACGTAACAGGCCATTATTTATGATAATTGATAACTCCTTTGTTTTTAAAGTTAGAGAATCGATCAAAAGCCATAAACCTTCTCCGCAATGAGCTCTTCAATTTAAAAAAAAATCATAACGATCGGTTCAATAGTTTCTGAGAACAAATCACTCAAAGGTTTTCATTTTCACATTTATATATTAGATATATGTATTTAACTAGCATGTGTACAATTATATATTTTATTTTTAATTTCATATAATACAATTATTAAATTTATTATTACATTTTTTACGTTACATATCGTAGATCATATGTAAACTAGCTAAACATGAAAATATCGTAATATATATATTTTTTTTTAACAATGTTAAAGGCATTAAACATAATATATACAATGTGGTGATTATTAAGACAATTTAGATTAATAGAAATTATTTATATACATAAATTTAAACTGTATATTAAATTATGTTAATTACTTATTTATTATAAACTTATTTGTCGCATAATTAATTAATGGGTATATTTCTAAAAAAATTATATATTCGAATGGATATTGTGGGTGGGTGAAGGAACATTCATTAGATAAATAACCCCACCGCTTATTTGAATATACAAGTGCATCGGCTAGCGTGACAGTCAGTTGAACATCAAGTAATCTCCGAGTATCGTGAATAAAATGATAATCTGTTAATATCGAAGAGGCAGGACCCAGTTTTAAATTTATTTATTTATTAATTTCCTCACGATAGATATTAAATCAGGAGCGGTATGCGTACGTGTGCACATTTTTCATACACACATCGCAAGTGGAAAAGTTGTGGATAACGTTTTTAAATCTCCCTGTAACTGTTAAAAACGAGGATAGGAAGCACCCACAAATCTGATCACTCTAGAGAGAAAGTCGTGGACAAACGTTTTTAAATCTCCCTGTAATTTTAGAAACGGGGATAGAACCGAATAATACTACCTACTTACGGGCCTAGAAGTTTGTCTTACAGACGTACGAAATACATTTTCAGTTGTGACTTACCTTTATCGGTTCCAATGATGTCCTGTTCTCAATAATGACAGTTATGGTTAACAAAAAAAATATGATAATAACAAAAACAACATTCAACATTTTCGCGTACATTTTCGAGTTTTGTTTGGTTATATTTATCTTCTTCAATCTATAACATAAGAATAGTTATTAATTATTATTATTTTCACTCGAAAACTTCTATGAAACTTATTTGTATGACACACGATTGGTTGATGTCCATTAAAAACTCATACTACAAATAATTGATATGAATTGATATTTACTTATATAATAATAATTCAGGTTGCCATGTTCCTAATATTTGTTGTTAGCCAGTTAAATAAGGTTGTTTGAGCAATAATATTATTAACATATTTTTTAATGAGTGTATATTATTTTATACTAGCTGATCCCGTGCACTTCGTTGCCCGTTAAATGTATCAACTCTGTATAACTCAAACTTTGTTCAATTCGTTATTTAATATTCGGTGTATGGTGTTCAAAATTTATCTTAACTTTTCCGTTGCTCAGAATACAAATTCTGATTCGCAGCAGTACATTATATCAGGTAGGCAATCTACCTGTGGTAGATCGTGGACTCCGCCGTGCTGTTAGTACGTAAGTGTATGATTTAACTCTAAAGTATCAAAGTTATACCAAGTTTGTTGGTTTTACTTAATTCTACCTACGATGGATTAATATAATCAATTTACCTATACAAAATCCTATCCTAATCTAACCATACCGATGAATAAAAAAAAACAAATTTAACCCTTTGTAAATTAACTTATCTTCTTCCCAGAGGTCTAATCTACCCAAGAACATTAATTTATATATATATCTAACTATGTAAATACAGAGACTATAACTATACAGACTAAACTCTGGAACTACTAATCAGATCTTCTTGTATATTATATTATATGTATGTACATTGACAAAAAATAATAATACAAATAAACAAACATGACCGATTACCAATAGCTACCTAAATTTTCTTTCATATAAACCTTCTTCGTGAAATACTCTTTCGTTTAAAAAAAAAAATCAAAAAGATCTGATAAGTAGTTTCAGAGTTAAGCCTGTACAGAGATTTTCATTTCACGTTTTTATAGTTTGATATTATATTATAATTTATATTTAAAAAGTAAAGCAAATAGTTTTTTTTTTTTTATTATTATCTCATTAAAAACCCATGTCAACCATTTATAAACAAAAATTTTCATCTGAAATCTCAAAATTCCCGTCTTAGCACCTCCCGGGATTAATCCTTTCCCTTTTAAAATTAGCCTATCTTTTAAGTTGAACCAAATTACACGCGGTGTAAAAAATTTCATCAAAATCGGTTAAGTGGTTTAGGAGTCCATTGAGGACAAACATTGTGACACGAGATTTATATATATTAAGATATATATATGTCATTATTATATTTATGTTAATAACTGTAATATCTTTACTTTATACATCTCTACTTAATTTACAAACGGCTCAGCCCGCATATATTTAATAATAAAAATAAAATAAAAAAAAATACCTGTGGTTCAGTCACTACCCGGAAAACTGAAGGTAAACCGATGTAAGATTCGCGTTGACTCAAGTTGAAATATGTTTATAATATAACCACAATTCAATATAAATTATCTATTTCTGTCATGCTTTCTACAATGTATATGATATATCTATTATTATTTTTTATTCGTTACTATGGTAATACACAAAGCATTAGAAATTAATAGCGGTTTTTGTAATTTTTCGGTGGTTTTTCCCGTGGCACTAAATAATTATTGATAAGATCGAAAAATGACCTCTCTAATTTTCTAAAAGATAAGGTACTATAATGTTTGAAATTAAAGCACTCATTTTGGTAGAACTTTTGTATACAGGATAAAAAAAAATAAATAAATAAATAAACACCATTGTAAAAACCACTAGTTTACTTGCTCCACTCAGAATCTAAAAATTGTATGTTGTTTTACAACTCACCCACCCAAAGCACTGCAAGTCTTGATTTTTGAGGGGGTCTCAATTTTTTTTTATAGTTATAACTATATTTTGTATACTATACTTCAATGACGTTATATTATATTATTATGTATAAGCTCTATGTCGTATATAAAATTGATATTATACTGTGTTGGCTAGTAGCTAAATAAACATACATATGTGTAATATATTAATACCACTATAATTATACTGTGCTGGCTATAAATATTATTATTATTACTATAGGAAGCTGGTGAATATATTGTTTATTGTTGACGACGGTTGTTTCTATACACCGAGTAAATGTTTAATCGAATAGAATTATTTTATTTATATTGCAATATTTTGACAGTGAATTTGTGAATTGTTTTAATAATTGTATCCAGTAAGTTTTTAACTTTTATAAGTTTGGTTTTTTATATAGCGTTTAAAGTGAAGTAATGTTTTCAATTAACTTATTTTTTTCATCGACTTAAAATAGCTGCCAACACAGTACTTGAAGCACTACTAAGTAAAGTGATATTTTGTCAACCGATAATTAAGATGTGGCTGTCGGTCGTAGTTTTGCTAAAGGTAAAGTTATAGTTAAATTCTGTTTTACTTGCGTTAATATTACTTAACGCGGGTAGTTAAAATTAGTCATAGAATAATAAGTGCACTTAGATGGATTCGATAATCCGATTTTAATCAAAATCGGGTTCTCGTTAAATAATTTACAAATATATTAAATATTATGTTCAAAATTTGTTCGAGACTAAATTCCTTTCAAATTTCAAATCCTAAGACCACCTATGGTTATCGACTTACCGTGAATAAATATTAGAACTCATAGGCGTTATTTATACTTGAGAAACAGTGCATTTTGCTATTCAAATTCTTGTCGAGATTGGATTTAAAATACCAATAACAATAATGCTAATATAATATATAAAAAACAACATAATAATATAAAAAAATAAATGAAAAATTAAGAACAAATTCAGTAATCTAATAAATAAAAATAACATACCTATAATGACGTCCTAGGTATATGTTGTAATTTTTCTAAAATCACTGTATCTTTAAGAATAAATACCAATAGTTATTAGGTACATATGCAGACTCTAAAATCTAAAATATTTTAAACATTATATCAGGTTTATAAATTGTTTGGTATTTTAAGTATTTGATTAAGATTTTAACACATTAGGGTTAATTATTATTTTTTAATTAAAACAAGAAAATCCAAATAAATTTGTATCAAAACTGGTGTTCTGTCTGTCAGTAAAATTTTTTATAGTATAAATATGCTCCGATTTTAATGAAGAACGATTTTCTGATAGAAAAGTGAATCTAGTTGCTAAATTTCAAGTCATTTTAGAAATCATCAAGAAAATTGAAAAAAGTGATAATTTTTACGCAAACCAATTTCATTTTTTTGGTATGACTAAAAATGAATAACTGTAGACAAATGTTCACCAAATATTTATATTAACATTTTCCATAAATGATAACATTTTTGAAATATTTTGACTCTTTTTAAGCTATTCATAGCATATAAACATTTTTTCGAATTATATAAATTGTTTTTAAACTATTCTCGATAAAAACTTTTTCACTTAGTAAAAAAGTTTGAACATTTAATGCTAGGTTCCTTATAAACTTAATTAATGGATGTTCAAAGATACATTATTTTATACATGTATTTAAGTTCAAATTTCGACAAAATTCATCACATTTTTAACTATTTTTCAGTTGAGAAACTAATAATTTTTTATTGGGTTCGAAACTAGAAACATTATCAAATTAAAAACAAAAGGCATATCTTTTTTCCATACTACCTACTCTGACTTTAAACAGTCGACAGTTCACACAATACGGATAATTCCAATATTTTACATAATTTTAACAATTAAAATCTAATACTACTGAAATAGGTAATTTTTTTTTTCGTGTTATTGAGAGCCAGATGAGGAACCACGTTAGCTTATTATTACTTCTCCTCTAGCTCCCATCGTTTATTGAAATGAACAAAAACTACTCACAGACAAAATTCTGAATTATAAATGTTAATTAGGTATATTCAAAGTACACATATAATAATAATAATTGAGAAGTTTTACTTTTATTTGAAAAAGTAATAAATAGGTTTTAAAAAAGTTATTGATAATTTTAAAAGTATTTTTCTAATCAACATAAATGAAAATCTTTTAATTATTATTTGTCTCGTTACAGCACTTGTGTGTATAAATAAAACGTTAGTTCCACCTCCATTATAGATTATTATAATACATGTTAATAGTATTAAACTTTTGAACAACTGAATATTGAGAAAAATTGTTTATGGATTTTTGATCAAATAAAAAATACTCAAACCTGCAGAGTGCCGTCCATTATAGATCATTATAATAGATCCTATATAAAATAATAATAGATGTTTATTTCTAATTCAAAAAATCCACATTAAATATAATATAATAAACATAACATACATTCTTACGTATATTTCGACAGCCTCATCACTACAGCACTAATGTAAATTTAAAAACATTTTTTTTTTTTAATTTTACAGAATTTTAGGTAGGTTACGTATTTACTATTAAATAGATATTCAAAGATATCGAAGGCGAACAAAAGTCCAAAGCCGTGTCGTCTTCTCTGTCCTTAAGTCAGACCTAGTCGGGCATTGAACAACAGTGCAGTGCGCCGTGCGGATATTGCTACGTAACAAGTAAGACGAAGCTGAATATCATTACAACCAGACATCAGTTTGGCCACTTTGGCCACCATCGCGGGCAACGCTTAACGACGGAACCTGGAATTCTGACCGCGTCAACCATCAACCGTAGTTTAGAGTCTACGAACCATCCGACGACGGGTCAGACAGGTCTCCACCGACCGGTATCCGACCGCTATCCACTGGGAACGAGGCAGTCGTGTACACCATTGTCAGCCGGGTACAAGAAGACTTGGCGAACCAGGTTATACGTTGCGTGGTGCACCACCAGGTTGACTATGCGGGCGCCAATAGGTACACCGTGTTAAACATAGGTAACCGGGATACACTACGCGGTGCACCGTCTTGGTGTATACCTCGGTAGCACGATTAAACCACCACTGCAATGTGCGAGTCGATCAGTACCGTCGCTGCTTGGCGATAATTCGGTTGGCAATTCGTCAGAAACGTTTTGCCACCGAGCGGTATCTGATCGCTATCCACTACAAGTGCGAGGCAATCGTGTAAACCATTGTATACCGGGTACATAACTATATGGTGAACCAGGTCTTACATTGCGAGGTGCACCACCAGGTTAACATTGCGGGCGCCAAGGTACTCCGTGTTAAACAGAGGTACACCGGGATAATACACTACACGGTGCACCGTTGTGGCATGTATATCTTGGTAGCACGATTATACCGCCCCTGTGCGAGTCGCTCGGTACCGTCGCCACATGGTGATAATTCGGTGGGTATAGTCCCCGTATGAAACGTCGTCGTATGAGTTTATAGACTCTCCTGACACGTGTTGATGCTTAGACGTCAGAATAACAGTTCCCGCCGCGATGGTAGCCAAAGTCGCTTGGCCCGTGGCTGTTATACTAATTATAGTCCGCTTCGTCTTAGGTCCACTGAAATTAGAAGATTTTCATCTCAAACCAATGACTTAAAAACATATTTGGCGAAGTAACAAACGAAACCAGCTGTATGTAAAAAGTGCGGATAAATTCAAATAGTCAAACATACAATTAGCCACTGCCAAAACTTCAGTAATATTAGAGCCCAGTATGACATCGCAGAAAATCTTGATGAAGCAATGAGTCCAGATCCAGGCAACACAAAAGTATAAATATACATCATAATCAACACATATAAAATGTATTATAAACCATTGTAACTATTATTACAATATTACTGTATAGTGTCATAAGATAATAATCAATGTTGTTGCGGCTTTAATAAAAAAAAAAAATTAAAAAGTTAATCTATATTTCGGTTTTTTTTTATATGCTAAGTTTAACAGTTATAATTTATAAATATTAACTATATCTTTTTTATCTTTTTATTAGGTATCTTTTATTATCTTAGTTTTTATATTTTAAAATTATTTCAAATAATTAGTTTATTCTCTATAGGACATAGTCGCAGTGGCGCAACTAGGGCTAACATGTTGGGGGGGCTGTAGCCCCCGCCTGAAATTACATGAAAAGTAACCCGTGGGGGCGATGCCCTCACACCCCCTATATATATTCACATAAAAATATAAACAAATCATACAAAAAAAATATATTTATTTTTATAATGGCAAGATTTATTTTAAAGATAAAATTACTAAAACAAATATAATGAGTATTTACTTTGTTGTGAAAATTGAAAAAATAATGAAGAAACCCATGTGCTACGTCCCTGTTGGTCGTCTTGCCAGGGAATATTTGAAATTTGAATTGGTTCTCTGTTCAAATTATAATTTAAATATAATATTATGAATAATACATTGACCTAATGAAAATAAAATATGTATGTAAGTATTTGATTTTTCTCAACATATATACCAATAATTTAATGTTTTCATTATATTCATTGTCATCACATTTATTTCGAACTTATCGTGTTGGTGCATTACCTATAGCTATATAACGATGGTATCATAGAAAATCCCGGTGTAGTGAACCAATTCGGTTTTTTAAGGTACCGGAATCGATTCGGATATTTTGTCGAACAGAAAATCTTACGCGCAGCAGCACCATGAATGATTCGTGGCCGACGGTACGCCGACGCCTAACGACTTGCGACTCATTTACCTCCCGATAACTCGCCACCGTAGAGCAGGTACCTATATATACAATAATAATAATATATATTATTATAATATACTTTTGAGCGTGCGCGACGATTTCGGGCCGATACCGCGCGCGCGTATACATATATAATATAACAGTATAATAATATACCTATGGATACGTACCTACGCCATATAATACTTGCAGCGCAGCAATATTATTATCTCCGTACTCGATGTTATTATACAATAATATACGTTGGGCGAAAAGACGCGTCTCCTCGACGGTCGTGAGTCGGGTCCGCGCGGTGGACGGATGAGGGGACCGATATGTCGTGTCGATTATAGTCTTCGCATTCCGCCACGCGATTTCTCCGCGTCTTCGGATCAATCGCGCACACGATCGTTTTGTCACGCCGCCGCCGTCGCACGCGCGTTTACTTACGATTACGCGCTATATAGGCAGGCCGTATGGTACACACGTGCGTGTCCTCTCGGAAGCTCGAACGCGCGTACATACCTGTATTTTTGCATGTGCGCAGCTGCAGTATATATCTATACGATAACAATAATATGGTAATTAGCGGCGGCGGCGGCGGCGGCCAGGTGGCGAAAAAGAAAAGAAAAGTCTGCGGGCGCAGAGAAAGAAAATGTAACCTCCGGAATCCGCGCGTATTACGGGCACACACGTCGTACATATAGCACACTGTATATACGTGGACGAAACCGTTTATTACGTCGCTATACCTACATACACTGTACAGCTGGAACGGACATATTTTTTTTACACGTCGCGTTATGTTAATGAGCCGCTCCACGACGACTGCAGCAGCGGTGGTGTCGCACACACACACTTCGCCGGCAACCGATCCGATGGGAATCGCGCCCGGACGGGACCCGCGGAAAACGCGTCCGGCCGAGTCGTGTCGTTCGGCGAGCGTGCGGCCCGCGGAGCGTCTCTCTCTCCGGCGCGGCACCTGTAGCTGTAGAGGCCGAGATGATGGCACCGAGATTGCAACAGGTGACTGTACATGAGTCGTATGTCTGTCGTGGTAGTTGTAGTCCCGCGCATATATGGCCGACGTGTTCCGGACGCGATCTGCGAGGAGACGTATTTTTTTTTTTAAATTTCATTCGTGCCGGCGGAGGTATATAGGTAGTTATATACCTTCATCGAAATAATTATCGTCAGTTATTGCATCAGTAGGGTTCGGCACTTCTTATACGTTCGAGGCTTCTTTCTGCGCGTAGCCGACCGTAGATTATGATCTGCATGTAAGGTATACGAACGATGTGTTACCTGTATAGGTGATATATATATATGTGTGTGTGTGAAGTGATGTGAAATGAATTGATACAAAGTTTGACTTTGTACATTTGCGCAGCGTTCTTCGCCATATTTTAGAAATGGTGCAGGTATCGAGAAGTTTACCCGCCCAAGTAATGGTTACTGCACAGAAATTGTAACAATATTTTGCAGCCAGCACAAAAATGTGTGACCGCCTTAAGCCAAACCTTTAGCCAAATCTTAGCCGAAATCTTTTGATCCAAATCGGAGGCGTCAAATCCACGAAGCCATCACCTACCCCGTAATGTCACGCCAACCTCAAATTTTGATATAAATATATTTTGCGGCTGAATACAACTTTCTTTTTTTCAAATCGTAATGGATTTTTCGTAACAACGGAAGAACGTTACGACGTTATAATTTCGCGTAAAAGTACCAATAGGTTGCCCCTAGCCACAGATGAATAGTATAATTAAATACGTAACCAGAGCAACCAAAAAAAAAAAAAAAACTGACCACTTAAACATATCTATGATTTATGAAGCAGAACAAATATTAAATAGCACGCTAATTTTTTTTTATATTATTTTCGTAGCTAATATGCAATTTTGTTGTTAGCTCTATGAAATGTACGACCTATTGTATTTGCACTGGAATCGATTTGAATGTAGAGAGGAAAAATACACTCTCTTTATACATTCTCGTATCAATCATAAATTGTTTTCATAATTTAGCAACTTATTTGTAATTTCGTAGACTCGAATATTCAATATGGATTTGTTCAAGTTGGAAAATTCAAGCGGTTGGGGGGCACTATTATAATCAGTGTTACCAACTTCAAACTTTTCTTTTAAATTAAACACTATCATTTTTAATTATAGGACATCAAAATATCCAGTTCTAAAGATGAAAACATTATTTTATTTTTTTTAAATACAACAATAATTATTTTAAAGTTAGTATAACACATTTTAATATTCAGATTACGGATTATGTGTTTTTCAAACATATTTGATACACAAATTTACGGGGATGAGCACCTATATTATGTTTATCGTAATATACAGTTAATATAATTTAGCAATTAGAATATAGCGTGTTTTTATAATTACAATTAAAATGTTTGCAACAACACATTATAGGTAATAAGTAATAATAAATATATATGTAGTTTTTGCTAATTCAAAAATTTAAATTACATTTTCATACTTTGCTGTTTCCAAAATATGAGTTTACATTTAACAATTTAAAAATGCCTTAACAATTTATTTGTTTTAAACATATACTATTGTATTCCACCCTATTAAAATAAAAATAGTTATTGGAACATGGAAGACTGAAATAGAAAATGTTTAATTTTGAACATGTTAAATTTTTTAATAATCAATTAAATAAAATTATCATGTATAATTTTTTATTTCTAAATTTGTTCATCGTAATTATTGTATTAAATTATTCTAATAAAGTTTTATATTTTTTTTTAATGCTCAATATTTATGTAGTATGTTGCGTTAATCGATTCACGCCCAAACCAAGTTGAATTAAAATAAAACTGCACCGACCCCATACCTACTTTATCGAAGTTTTAGCAAAGAAAAACCAGAGTCGCTTCCGGGTATTGGGTGAGGCCATCTATTGATGCCAACGGAGCGGATTTCGTAATAAAATTATTTCATTAAAAAAATCTATTACAGAATATACCGATTGGATAAACAATAAAAATGACAGACAAAAATTACAATAAAAATGAAGTGTATTATGGTACATAGCCCTGGTTTATAAAGCACTATATTATCGTATATGCCATGGATATACTGCAGTGTATTGTCTTATAGTTATTTGATATCCCCCTCTCACATATTTCATATTAATTTCGTATATGATGGCTAAATTAATTTCTTTATAGTGTGCCAGTGGTACCTAAATGGAAATGTTTTTAACGTATTTGTGTCTACTGCAATTTACTTTACATAATAATAATTGTATACAAATTAATTATGTTATTTTCGTTGTTATAAAAATATATTGTTGACAACATTTAAATAAAAAGATGCAAAATCAAATACAATGGACATACTGCATTTATGAAATGTAACTGTTTAGTTACTAGTTGTATAATTGGCATATACCGAACTAATATTCAGTATCTCCAAAAAATCAATAAGTAGGTAAAAATAATCAAATAAATTCGAAAAATTCGACAAAAAAACAAGAGAAGTATATAGGTATTATACTGTATTAGCATTGAATATAAATACTTATTAATAATCAATCAAAGGTATTTGGTAAAATAACTATTAATTGAATATGAAAGTTCAATAATTAAGTTATGAACTGTACCAATTATATAGGACAGCTTAAATGTATTACAGTAATCAATAAATAAAAACTTAGATTTACATGATATATGATTTTAATAACTTACTTTAATATAATATTATTATAGGTACCTAAATATTATTTAAATGTATATATATATATGTCATTATTATATTTATGTTAATAACTGTAATATCTTTACTTTATACACCTCTACTTAATTTACAAACGGCTCAGCCCGCATATATTTTATAATAAAAATAAAATAAAAAATTTCAGTCACTACCCGGAAAACTGAAGGTAAACCGATGTAAGATTCGCGTTGACTCGAGTTGAAATATGTTTATAATATAACCACAATTCGATATAAATTATCTATTTCTGTCATGCTTTCTACAATACATATGATATACGGAGAGTTTACCCGATTGTTTGAACAAAACTTAGTCATGACCTTTGTGTATTACACGTGGAAAAATCTACGGACTCGGGTGCACGGCAACAATATGCGATGTAGTGAGTTGTGTCCACTACGTTACCGGTGCTTCAATGGTCGGTAAAATGCGCCACAGTAAGATTTTTTCCCCCGCAGATGTCCAAAAATCCGGTAACTTTGTGGCAATAAAATATGAACGCGATGACGTGTACACTGAAAGCGAGTACAACGTTTATGCCTTCGTGGAACCGTTATCGAAAGCAACTGTCGTGTCCGTTTCTCCGCATAATATTGTATAGGTATCATATTATAGGTTGGTCGTGGTAAACGCGGACGCGGGACGCACAATATATTGTAACATAGAACAATAATGTATTACCCATATTATATTATTGTCATGTGTTTATTGTGTGACCGAGGCTGTCCGGGTCGCGCGTGTCATTCCGGCCGTTCCGTATAAAAAAGAAAAAAAATTGTGTTTTTTTACCGAAACAAATTGTGTAACGAGTCCCGTCGCCCCGGCTACACGGAAAACGTGATGCTGCGGACGAGCGAGCTCCTCTCCGTGGTCGCGCACGATATAATAATAATATTATAATACGCACAAGGTATAGAACACACTGCAAATGATATATTATTGTATTGTGCGACGTCTTCGTACATGAAAGTATATAATTACAA
Source organism: Sitobion miscanthi (assembly GCA_008086715.1). NCBI lineage: Eukaryota > Metazoa > Arthropoda > Insecta > Hemiptera > Aphididae > Sitobion > Sitobion miscanthi. The sequence continues at coordinate 4,365,524 of CM017805.1, forward strand.
GGGTGTAAATAACATACGAGGTGCTTGGCCACGTGGTGTAGTTTCGTCCGCGTCCGCCGCATCGAATCTCGCACAACTCCGGTACCTCCTGCACGCGATCAGAATTTAAAATATATTCTGTCAACAAACCATGTTACAGACGGACGGACGGGTATCTTGAGATTATTAATATCATTGTGATACGAAGACAGTGTCCGGGTAGAAATGGCGCAATCTCAAACTTTATCATCCCTCGGCATCGGACAGCGTTTCTATATTCGTTTATGATTTATAATAATTCTACAAACCATAATATTATTATCTCGTTTCTATAACACGTCGCTGGGACGAGATAAGATGTCGAGCGGTCTGGCAAAGACATTTTTATTGTATCAGGTAACGACTGTATGCGTAAAAAATATGTATCGACCGATACGCGACGTTCGAATGATCTGAGCAGTAAATTATAAAATGTGGAACTATATTACTAGGCATAAGCGGGTGTTTAATTTTTACGATTTTTCGGTTTTAGATCAGATACACAAACACGTTTAATGTGTAATTTAATCGGATCGGTAAACTAAAATGCGCAGTTCGATATTATAATTTTTCCTACCTAGTGAATTTGTTTTCGGGGACATCACACCGTGTAAAATATAACATAACGTTGCTAGCCGTTAAAACGCGTGAAATCCGCAGCACTATTTAACGATGACGATCGTGAAAAATAATAACCACTGATTAACACCCAAATATGCGTGTTTGTGTATTGAATCCGTTTGCACTCAAACAAAAATAATATATACATATGATATAATATAAATTATATATTAATATATTGTTTATATATGTTGACGATATAAATTGTTCGATCGAACCGAGACATTTATAATATATATTGTATTATACACCATATATAAAGATGTACAACTCTCGCCGAAAGATCCTTATGCAGGTACAATATTATAACTGTAACAGTACTGTATAATAATACTTTAACGTATTTTACAATTTACACACGCGTGTACGGCTAAAATTCACTGTCGTAACTTACTTTGTGCGCGTCGAAATTTAAATACAATCGCGTGTGTGGAAATTGAACCAGAGGAAATTCACGTACAACCTGTTTATTGCACGGCGTTGGAGTTACTTATAATAATTGTTGTCCACACGATCGTTTTAGATTATTGAATAGCGCTTAAATAAACATCGCGTGGAAATCCGTGTTGGTAAATTATAATAACTGTGGACGTTGTACAATTATTTAGGTGTTGCAGTGCATACGATCTTCGTCAGCTGTTGCGGAAAACGCAACGAGAATAAAAAAAAATTAGTGAAAAAATTGAAAAAAATTATAAAAAAAGCAGTACCAACGCCCGTTTACATAATTTATAATGTTCGTATAACATGTATTACATTATATTCCATAGAAATTAAATCATAATATAATAATATAGTATGATATTGTCTAAGTTATTAATTATTACTATTATTATTTGTTACAAAAATATAAACGAAACGTAATAATATGATGGTTACCGAAAGTTAAATGCATTTAGGTTGCAGAAATAATTGTGTAAAAAAATATTCCAATTCCCACAAAAATAAAGTCGACAGAAAAATACGAGCACTAACATTACAACAAAGATTAATGGCTTAATTATGCTATAGTATGATATAATATATTAAGACAGTCATCAAGTCATATTAAGGTTTACCTGATACAATATTATTATATTATTATATCTTAGTATTACAGTTGATTTTAATTTTTTTTTATTAGTGAATATCGATAATATAACAAACTAGTGCTGATTTTATGATAAATCGTGTCAACACACATATATTTTTTTTGTCAATTTTATATTTGAATAACAGATAATACAGAATGTATAGTTAAATAGTTAGATAATCATTAATCATTATGCTAGGCAGAAAATGCACATGTTTTTAATGTTTAGAATCACTGATATTCGAATAACATCTTTAAACGGTTATTCTCGTTTGGCTACATTGTAATAAAACTAGCTATTATAATAGTAATTATCGTACGATAAACAGTTTTTTTTTTATTGGAATTATATGTATAGTGATTTATTGCTCTCGAATCTATAACTCTTCTGTTCCTCCGTCTACTCTCCAGCACACGGAGCAGGCCTAATATTCGCAGTAGAATACAATAATAATATATGGATTTTTTTTCAACACTACCCATTTTCTAAAAACTAAATATTATAAACTAAATTTCACACTTAATTTGTAGTACTAATAAATAATATCACATATTCGACGAGAAGACGTGTGCTTGAATGTATATATTTAGCTGGTACATAATAACGTTATCTGACATATGCGTTTTACGACAGTCGTCGGTATATATTATAATATCATTATACATAGGTGTTATTATTATTGGTGTTATTATCGTATGATAGTTGTTAAATAAAAAAAAATAAAAAATAAATCACGTTTTGGAAAAAAAAAATAATAATAATAATACGAGATTACTATTCGAACCGGGTAGAGCTTGTAAAATATAATTATTACGACGATGTGAACTGTACGCGTGTTGCGTAGAATATATCATGGTGACAATCAGCCGTGTTTATCATCATATACTTGTACGACATGGACATTCTGTCGCGGTTAATTGGAAATGAATGTTTTTTTTTTTTTTTTTTTAATCGCCAATAATTAGAAACACGTGCGTAGAAACGTTCCAAGGAAGATATTGAAATAAAAAAAAAAAAAATGAGAAATCAACGGGAAAATCCGTCGGTACCAGGAAGTATCGAAACGATATAATAAAATAATGATAAAACAAAACCGCGTATAGTTGCCAGAAACTTGAAACGCGTGATTAATGTACTACACACACACACGTTTTTGGTGTGTTCGCACCAAAAATATTGAGATAAAAAAAAAACGTAAAATAAATTAAAATAATTGTAAAATTGTGTTCGCGCATGCCTCATATCACCGTGTATAAACTATAATATCTATTGATATTATATTCGTTATAAACAGTACGATATAACAACGCGTTTGGTTTATTTTTCGATTCCGTTAGAGTTTTAGACTGCTCGTCTAGGCACGCGGAGTATTGTATACTAGCTGGCTAGTTTATTGAGAGCATTATTGTGGACGAAAACCCGACCAGGTGTCAGCCCTCATGCTAATGCACCTATTACTCGTCCAGATGTTGCAGAACGGGTAGGTCAACTCATAATTGTTTTTTGTTCCTTATCGAAAGAGCAAAGACGAGGATAATAATAATGTGTCGTGACTCGGCGCTCGTTGACCCTGGCCGAGAGTATGTTTAGTATGTCGGAGACCGTAACAATAAACTAATATATTGTACTATGTATATTGTATAATATACCTATATAACTGATAGGTAAAGTAAGGAAATATAGGCAGGGCCTTATATAGGGTAGCGTGATAGGATTTCTACTCCCCTCCCCATTCAAGAATTTTTGATATAATTTAATATAATATATGGTCAGCAATTCCGTATACTTTTAACGATAAGCCGGTTTTTTTTTCTGAGCATCTAGTACGACATTTATACGAAAATTATTATTAACAATGAAAAACCACAGAAATAGTATAATAAATATTATTTATGTATGTGTATAGTTAAATTAGTATATTACTTTATATTGTAAATTAAAAAATAATATTCTAAAGACACTTTTGAAAATTACATTTAGCACTTATAAAAATTCTCTCAAGTAGATTTCTAGTAAAAAAACTCGATACCTATTAATGTAGTAGGTACTCTCGACACTTACTTGCACAGCAGAGCAGTTAATTTTTTAATATTTATAATTCGAAAAACTTACAAATTGTTTAAAAAGAAATATTCATAACTTGTAGGTGATCAACCTAGAAAAATTAGTTATAAATTAAAAATTCGGCAAAAAAAATGTTGCCATGACTTTATACAATAATAGCAAGTCTGTGAGAAAATAAATAATAGGTTAGTAAACGTATTTTAAAAACATTTATCAACTTTACGCTACCACCATTATTTTGTTTTTGAATAGCCCTGAATGTAGGGCCTTTAAGTATAGAACGTATGATGCATATTGTGTAGATTTATTTACCACTTATCTTTGTTCGCGTTCTCGTTGTAATCGCACGTTTGCGTAGTTCATATTTCGTCTGATTATTGCCACCCGATAATATCTAATTTTATTTCATTCCCTGCTAAGTGCTCACACACTCAACCAAGATGCTCATTTGAACTTTTATTTATGAATTACTGTCAACAAATATGTGGTTAATGGTTAAATTATACGCACATCAAACATATTTTAAAACATGTTTTATCTGATTCTACAATAATACTGAGAATTTTTAAGATTAATAACACGAATTGTAAATTTATTTTTCTAATCAATATTATATAGATAGACATAAATGTTGATCTATAACTTATAACTGATATAGGGATATTGGAAGTAAATATAATTCAGACGCATCGGGTGCAATAATATACAATATATTTTTTATTGCGTTGCTCATTGCGAATTTGAAAATATCATATTTTTTTGTATGTATATAGTGTATACCAGTGGTGCGCAACCTTTTTTGATCCACGACCCCCCCAAAATAATTTATTTTTAATACGACCCCCCCCTTCCTACCAACATTATGTAAGTGTGTAATTTAAATTTACTTAATAGTCTTAATGTATACACACATTTTATTCATATACATTAAATCGTTAATTTTAGAGCAGTTTTAATATTTCTTTAATTTAATTAATCAAAAACATGAAAAAAAAAATACAAAATTAGAGTTTTATAAAATCTAAAATTAAAAAATGTATCATTATAATGATAATCAAAAATTTTAATATTTTTAAAATTATAAAATTACTTTTTAATTATTTTAATGAGAGACCTGAGCTTGCGTTGTAGACATGATTGGTTCTATGTTTGGTTTGATATTTGTCGGTCGTTTAATTAAAAATTTATCCATATCGTTTTAGTTAATATATTATAAAATATTAAAATATTAAAAATGTTAGTTTAAAATAATACAAAATACAAATAATTATTACAAGCTATACAAAATTATGAGCATTAATACGATCAACTCAACGGCTCGTACATGACTATCGGACTATTTCATAATAACCGTAAGATTAAATAAAATTACTGATTAAATTCAATTTAAAAATAACCCATATACTGCGTGGTTCAATAGAACTTGCTATCGCAACATTAAGATATGACATAATGTCATAATATTACGATTGACACGGCCATCAACGGTACAAAATAATTTTACTTTGTATAAAACTATAAAATAATATACAATATACATAGTATAAAACTTTTTTCATTTGGTGATTACTGGCGACCCCCTAATAAAATTTCGCGACCCCCAGGTTGCGCACCACTGGTGTATACCATAGTCTTATTAATACTTGGACTGTACGTCCCCCATACCCGACATCAGGTCGCCAAGTGCCAACATTGTTAGAAAGAGATAGTCAATACCCGTGTAATATAATGGGTCCTAAGTCCTATCTTTTTCTAAAAATGTTTTTATCTTTGTTGTTTAAATAATCTCTCTCTCTCTCTGTCTCTCTCCTGCTATAACTTGATGTAAACGGTACCTAAGTTAAGTTGTATGCTATATTTTTTTAACAAAATTGGCCCCTGATGAATATCGCTCTCTGCTACCAGTCAATTATTTCTTTATAGGTCTATGATGTATACCCGTTCATATATTTTATCGTAAAAAATCGATTTTAAAATAGATCACAACAATCCTTCCAAGCACAAAACAAGTGACTCGTTACAAACATATAACGATTACCGTTATCAATTATCGTTAACAATTATCTACGCAATCATCACCCACGTGTTGTGTAAAAATGAGTGAACCTAATATTATCAGAAGACTCGAGCAGACACTAAAAATACACTTTACCCACACATTACATGGAACAGTTTACAGTTCTAATCAATGATATTTTGTGTTTAACGCGTGATTAAAATTTCATCGGTTGTACAAAACGGCTCGTATCAACAATTTCTATTATTGTTGTACGCGGTATTTTAACAATCTAATTGTTAGGCCAGACGACTTGCGAAAGTAAAATCGTATGTACACGTGTCGAGGAAAAAATACACGATATTCCTAAATGGCCGCCGGCTGTCGAACCGGGACCTAGGCAGCCACCAACTAACCGAAAACCCATTTTCTACCTACCTATAGCCACGATTCGAGATACCGATCGAGAGCGAATCACGGGTAAGTATTATATTTTAGACTTTTTCACGGACGCCCGACCGTCACAAAACTAGTTTTCGTGGGTATCGCAATCATGCATTTTTCATCCTGTGTAGTAAAATTCGTAACACAATCTCTGTTGATCTGAAAATACGTTTTTTTGATTTGAAAAAAAAATATTTAGCTAGGTACTTACTAGGTATACCTACTAGGTAACTAATTGTTGGTTGAGCTGACGATCTATATTAAACTTTATATATTATATCAATATGACATATTATTATTTAATACAATTATTTCGACAAAAAATATGGTGTTCGATAATCGACGATCAACCGAACGAATCCGTTCGTGTTAAAACCATTTTTCGTTCGTCCTTGCACGCAATTATATTATATTACTAATAGTTAAAACATGTTTCGCGTCCCGACGGTCAGTATTCATAACGTTCCCGATAATTATTGTATTATACGAATATTTTGCGAATAATTTTTCGATTCTGCAGCCGCGATAACCGACGACTTGGTCTTCTGTATCTGCAGGTTGAATATAATAATATAACATTGCCGACTCGTCAAATACAACGCTACGTCATCACCCGAATAAAATTCGTCGGATCACAACTAGGCACCTAAAATATACCAATATAATATTATTATTGTTATACGCAGTCACGCGTGCGATACGCTCTATTTGATATTTGATAGGATTTCCGTCGCCGCCGCAATCATCAGGTGCTATGTCATTCCAATGCGGCTATAAACCGCGATGCGTACCACATAATACGTAGTCAGTGCAATCGAGCAAGTGCCCAACACAATACCTAACTACACTGCGGGCGAATTTTCCTTTCGCGAATGTTTGGCGACCCGTTAAACGTCTTCTTGGATCATTAAATCCGAGACGGAAAAAAATTGTACTAACGCACTCGGGCCGCGATAAATTCGCGTTCGGCGATCTGTTTACGACCGCCACCACCACAGCAGTCGGTCGAAATTTCAACGATATCGTAAACTATTCGAACATGCGACCGTAAACCTGGTATACACTATAATACGTCTATACCGTACACAATACATAGCGACCGTGATATTGTCACAGTATAGGTAATTAGAGTGTTCGGTAAATAAATCGTATTGCAAAAATATGTACCCAACTCGAACAGTACATAGTTAGCGCATATTATATTATATTATATATACCTATGCGGATGTGTATACTGCGGGCGGCGGCGGCAATAATACTGTTTTGGTAAAACCAGTCGGCCTTTCGTTACCGGTCGCGATCGTCCCGGAGATAGCTTTTCGAGATGGAAAAAAAATATTTAAATATAATAACGTATAATACACGAAACCAGTATTGCGGCTCGAGTGAAAATTCCAATTTCATCAGCGCTCGCCGACACCGCTCGTTTTGGCAATTGCGCCCGTACACAGACTGCAGTATATACATATATTATTAATGTAATATATTCGTCCGTCTGGATTATCAGTTATTGGTCCGACTGCCGAATAACACGAACTGACAGTTACACGTTTCCGCCACTGCATCCGCCGCCGGTTCGTCCGCCCAGTTTTCGTAATTAACGAGACGACGGCGGACTGTGGGTATAAAACACACATACCTATATACCTACAACGCTTACAGAAGTTATTTGAAACCGACTGCGCGTGTCAGCGCATGTCCATGAGTTATTTGTTTTCTATATTTTTTTACGGCGTACGATACGCGTTCTATTAGGTATGGGTCGGGTCGGGTATACCTACGATAAATAAATCAATAAAAAAAAATTGATCGAACTCGCGCGGCCCGCCGACTACCACGCGCGAGACGCAGAGAAAAAAATCGATTCGAATAGTATGGTTTTATCATTTATCAGATTGATTTATACGCGAGGTCCGCGGCCGAACACCCATCACGCCCACGCGAAAGCCATCGGCGGATTCGGAATACGGTTTGGAACATTCGGTCCGTACGGTTGAAATAATGGAAAATCGATTTTACATTATTATATTGTAACGTCATAAACGGCGACCGAAGAGTTTTAACGCGAAATCTGCAGCTATACGTAATAATAGCCGAGTAAAAATGATCGCAATATACCGGACCCCGTTGAGTCCCGTTGTGTCTGAGTCCCGATTACCTTTTTTTTGGCCCAAATCCAGTGCACCCCAAACGGCTCCAGTCCAAAAAGGTTCCGCACCCAAATTTTAACCAATGAATGATTTTTATATTTTTCAAAGCTAAAAGAAATCATCATTACCCACATTTACCCACTTGTAACCTTCTGTACAGCGGAGCGACATCCACTTACCCGTTTTTTTTTTTTTTATTAGTGGCCTTCTAATTAATAGGTAAATCTGGAATTTTCTTACATTTTGACTACAGAAATATATCAATAATTTATAATAATTTATTCAAGTTTTCATTCCGTTTGGACTCAAACGCCAATGAAACCAAGTTTTACAGCCACGGTTATGTTTCAATAATTGCCATTGCCTTTGAAGATTTTAAATTCTAGCTAAACCGGAAAATGTTGAATGCTAGGCAATATCATAATACTATCATTTCAAATGTAGCTTTATATGCTTTATGTTGTTTATGACTGCAGGCCACAGCTCTAATAATAGCATGCCTTTATTAATAATATTATATCCATTTAAAATAGTGTTTTACACAAATTAACTATCGTTTTGAAGGTATATTAATGTTATAAAGATCCTTGAATAATTTAAAACCCTCGTCGTAATTTAATTTTAATTTGTTAGAAACGACTTAAAATTATAATCATTTTTTATACAAGTAATACCCAACTAATAAGTGTACATAATATTAATTAGACATGCAATAAATAATTATTAATTAGATACAACAAGCATAATATATTCTCAATATATCTGCTCCATAACGTGAGGAATGAGGACAAAAAAAAAAAAAAACACATCATTGTGAAATCAATAGGTATATTAAATTTATAAGTTTTATTTTATTAACACGTTCACGACCGAAAGTAAATCCAAGTGCTCTTCAAAAAAACCACGTATAAAATGGCTTTTGACATAAACCTGATTTAAAAAATATATATATAATAACTATATGGTCGCCAAAATTTGAACCAGCTGTAAAAAAAATCGTTATAATATAGACCACGGAACGTTGATATTTGTTAAAATAAACCGGTGAAAATCAATCCCACATAAAATAGTATTCAGCATGTCACATACACGTGACACTTTAATCTTTAAAATAATATATTGATTCATTTATATGCAGTATTTACTAGTAAATTATTATTTCGTACGTCAATTTGCTACGGCCTTGGAATTTGTTTGATTACAGTGCTTCAATTGTTATGTTTTCACAATGTAATGATGTATAGTAATGTTTTGCTTCTGGTCTTTTATTTTTATCTGTACATTTGTATCGTTAGGATAGGTAGGTACCGTTAAATACGGTTGTAATGCTGGTCTTTGTTGACATACTCCATATTATAGCGGTGCCATCATTAGAACAATCGACGTTCGACATTTTCGCATCATACAGTTAATAATTACAATAATAATAATAATAATACCTACATCGTTATCTAGGCTGGCCAAGGACTATGACATTTAATTTGAATATTTGCAAAACACTGGTACGCGTCACCTACTTTCCGTTGTGTATCTAATTAATTGATGACTGCCGGCCTTCCGCGAAGATTCGCGTCCCGGTTATAATTAATATTATCTATTTATATTATTGGTATTGATAATGGAATTTCAATAGAGAAACACGACTCGTAGCCTCCGGATCTAATTTAAACGTACACAAAAGGATATAAGTTGAGCATCATATCATATTATTTCAGATTGATATATTATACTATATGAGCGGCTAAAGAAATTAAAAATGATACTCGCCCATCGCCCATGTAAACCATAATATAATAGTAGCGATACCTAATCATTATACGATATACTTTCTAATTCCCTAATTAATTTTGTAACGACGTCTGAGCTTGTAAATATTATAAGTTACAACTCATGAAGTACCATTTTCGTTTTATGATTTAAAAACAAAACACAATACTTATTTAATATTTTATTATAATACCTAACTACAAATTACAGGGTGACCCGTTTGAATAACTATCCACGCTAATTTTAGTAGTACACATGCTACGGGTAGAATAGGAATTTTAGGCTCTGTACATAATATATATTATATTGTAACACGGTTTTTAATAGTTATTTATTTTAGTCTTATCATAAATTGATATGATTTGAATGCGATTTGTACCCGCACATAACCTAAGTCGTATGAAAAATTAATTTTACGAGGACAATAACAAAGACTTTTTGTGCATTTTTTTTTAATATTGTTTTTTACGAAAAATGTACACTGATAATAAATAATAATATGTGATTTGTGTATACGAATAAAAATCTGCTATAACTTATAGGATATAAATCTCACATAAAATCGTGTTTGAGGTAAGTATATTTATCGATATTATTTAATATATCAATCCAGTATTAAGATTAACGTGCTTAATAAAGCTACTAAAAATTAATTTCGTTCCTAGAGAATTAGATATAACATTTTATAAAAAAATCAAATATTTTCAATTATATCAACAAAATAGTTTAATTCTATTGTGCAATAAAATTAATATACATTTAATTTATTTATATGTATTATTTTATATTGGTGATTATGTCATATTATACAGAATGCCAGGCATGTCAACTTTTATGCGCATTTTTAAATATATCTAAGACTTTTTACGGATTTTTTTTTCAAATAGCGAAGACTTGCAAATAATTTTAAAGTTGATATTACCTAAAATGATTAGTTTTTAATATTACCTAAATAAACCATTTTTTTTTAGTCTTGCGGGCAATGCAATATAATATAAACAAATGTGTCCTGATTGACTCACCGGCTGATCAACGTAGAGCTTAAACTATGGTAGCTTAAGGCTTTCAGTTATCAAAGTTTGTATCACATAGAGTTGGCATTTTTAACGGGCAACGAAGTGCACGGGGTCAGCCAGTGTATTATAATATTGTAATAATTATCACATAACAAAATATATTTAGTAAAACTATAGGCTGAAACTTGAAAGACTGTCCGCGCTCAAAATCGTTTTTCGTATGCAATGATTTTTCATTGAATTGAAATTTAACACATCCATTACATTGACCTACTCAACTCAAGAACTACTATACCCACATCAGAGCAATTACATACTTACATACTTTTTTTTCTATTTTATTTGTTCTCGTATATTGTTAAGCTTGTTAATATAATTATTAACTAATTATTATTTGTTATTCACTATTTTTATTATCATGACTGTATTTAAAATTGCACAAATGTCCGCAGAAGAATAAATATAATTAATATTGATATTTTTTAAACATGGTCCGATATAAGAAAAATACTAGATCCAATATTACAACTATTTTGTGTTTTTGTGCCGTTTAATGTAAACATTTCGATTCATTCAAAATTCGTTTAAAATTTTTACTTATATAAAAATGTTTAAAAAAATTATCCACTAAAAAATGTATAGTAAAAAAGGTGGTTATCATTTAAAAAACGGAATTTTGTATCGCCAAAGTAGGTAGTTCAAAAATGTCAAGAATTTGAAAATATGGTTTTGAATCATATTTAAATATTCAAAAACTTAGGATTTGAATAAATTCAGATGAATCACCCAATATCATTTAACCAATTTATGATGTTACAATATTTATCTATTATTAACGAAAATTTAAATACTAATAGCAAGTGGCACGAGCAGTGACTACGAGATCACAAACTCGTAAATGAATCGTATGATCGCCAACTGTTGTATAGGACTTATATCGTAGTTACAATTTCATTTTAATTTTATTTCACGACTAAGTACTTTTACTGGTAGGTCCCTTGTCATGAGATATAATATTATCTATGAATTAAGCTTATTGTTCAACGCATTTAACAAATAGCCTAAACAAAAAATTATGTTAAACACACGTTTTATATGATATATAATTAACGAAGTTAATTATAGGTTCCATCTAAGTAAATTCTACTACTATATAATAGTAAAAAATGAATTTTTATACCTTGTAAACGAGAAATATTACATATCACCATTGACATATAGTATAACATGTATAATATGTGTAATCAATGGTATTACCTATGTGCATAACATTATTTTCTAAAATGATAAATGATGTGGAACGGTCAGAAGAGTACGTCTGAAAGGTGTAATATTATCGGTAGTGATAAAAACTAAACGATGATGGCCAATGATCATTATAATATAGCGATTAACCTATTATTCAGTGGACAAGAAAATATTGCGCCTTTAGTATGTCTTAAATTGCTTATTTTTTGAGAATTATTTTTAATTTATGATTGAATTTAGATTTAGTAGATATGTCATGTATATTATAATATTGGTTGTAATATGTATTGAAACGTTTAACGGGATTTCGTAACCGAAGTGCCACATAAATCTTCCCCAGAATGGCATACCTGCGGATATTATGTTTGTTGACCACATACATAATATATTAACAACATATAATAATATATCATATGTGCCATTAGCGTCATAACATAATATTATTGTCCACGCCGACAAAAAATATAAACTGTTCTACAAAACTCGTCCACTCGTATAATGCAATCATAGAAAAACTATAAATTTGAATAAACGACGGAAAATAATTTTATAGCAGCCAAAATATATTTTAAAACTTTTTCTTACATTATCCATATTAATTAACTATGAACCGTTTGTAAATCTTTTAAGAACAGTTGCTTTCCCGCGAGAGTATAATATTATACAAGTATTATACATTTTTTTTAGTAAAATAATGGTTAAAGAAAATTTATCTTTTCTTACCTTACACGATAATTAGAATTCACATTAACTGAATTCTTCACAAAGATAATTCTTTGTTTCTTAGAAGATTTTTAATTTCAATGATACCAATTTGTTGTTCACACGAGAGGCAATTGGCAATTAGGAAATTTGCGAGTACTTTTAGTTTGGCATGGTAATAAATCTTTAGGTATGTTTACTTTCCGACGTCTTCTTACTAACCGAGCCGTCCGCTGGTATTCACTGCACCCTATAATTAGTGGTAACAAAAATTATTTAATAATTACGTAATTCTGTGCATAAATGTGTACATTTTGGACGGTGCTTTGTGTAGGCAATTTAGGGGCATTCGTGTGTTGAATTCGAATCACACGTATCATACAGCATTGAAAATGGCGAGCACCTAATCTAAAAAAATATTTTATAACTGAAGAAAATGCCCGTTCTCAACATAGGTATTCATGTTAACTTCTATGAAGACGAAGAAGGAAATAAACCAAGGATAAATATTAATAAGTGTGAGATTCAAATAATATATAAAAAATTTTTTTGTGTATCGGTATATTGAATCAATATTAACGAATTGTGACTTAAATGTAATACCTAGGTGTTCACAGTTTCAAAAAACTATTTACTCTACTTTATATTATTATATTTACATAATTGTGTGCACTCACAGTCTACGGTAGTACATTTAAATATTAGAACCGTTATATTATTATGAGTGAATATAGATATATACGTTTCGTTCCACAGTCAAAATGTATTCAATATTGTATACCTAGTTTTTTTGTTTTGTGACTTTGGCCTTCAAGACCATGTCTTCCAACAAATAAGTCTCCAGATTTCTCCACCCAATGATAACTCCTTCCAATCCATCCCTGCACGGCAAAAAAATCACTATAATACTATAGTTAAACAAATTATAGTAAATATAAAAGGTAAAATAAGTAAAATGATTTACTTATTATTACTATATAAATACAGTTATTAGTTATGATTAGGTTTACTGTATTTTATAATTAATGCAGTTTTTTAATGTTTGAATTAATTAAAAAATATAGTTAAAATATCATATTTCAGTCCGAATAACTATAATAACTTGACCATAATATTTTAGTAAATCTGATTAATCTTACAGCTATCCCTATAGCAATTATAATGTACAGTCAATCCTACTATTTTTATAGTGCAAACAACTGTTTTGTATTTTCCGCGAGGCCTCACTTTCTCTACGTCTTTTTTGACTCTATCTTCCCATCGGCCATCTGAGTCTCCTTCTTCCAAGTGGTCGTTTCCCTTGTGGTGCATTCTCCTGTACTGTTCTCAAAAAAGACCCTCCCTTACGCCAAGAGCGTTCTGCCCACTCGAGCCTTTAATATTGTATGACTATTATAATAAAATGTTTGTTTTAACAGTCGTAACGGTAAACGATTGTGACGTCCGTTTACATATCGTATATTGTTCGAAAACAATCACAATAAAACTTAAGCACTCATTCTGCCGTTGCATAATATTATATTATACAATTTGTTCATGACCATAATATAATGACACTGCACACCGGCCGTGCACGTGCGCATATTATTATAGTCGATAGATATAATATTCGTTATATTATGATAATTTTGTCCTACGTAGCTTACTCGAGGCGATGGACGATCGCATAATGTTTTACGAGTTGTACATTAAATTGATCGAAATCCGATTTTTTACAACCCGACATCGATTCCATTATGACGGATCTATTCAAATACCACGAGCAATCGAGATTGTTATTAGTTTATATATTACCACCAATACTTACAAGCTACAACGCACACGTCTTAATATATTCTAATAATAATAATAAGTACAATAATATATGCTCTGTAATAAATGCTCACTATAATATTCTGATTTTTTTCAATATCGATATTGTTTTTATCGATTTAAATCGATTCGCTGATCACGAAATTCCATCTCGACTACGACTATGACGACGATCACAAACGAATTTTCCCCCTCCCATCCACCAGGATGGTCGCTCCGTCACAATCTCCCGGCGAAATGAGGTTAACGTATAACAAAGCCACGATGTTTGTTTTTTGTGTATGTAGGTACCACGAAAACGATTCGTGCGGTACTATTATCATTATGTGTACGACGATCGTGAGATTCATTAGCGAAGCATATTTAATTGAACCGAAACAACAACGAACGAGTATAGATTTAAGATTTCTCTATTTATATTATAATATATTGGCAGTATGGCCGCCGGGCTCGGTCGCCGCTGTCCGAAACTAACCGCCGCCGCCGCCACCGCTCTTTCATTCCCGCTAATGGTGTTTTGTTTATCACATTACGCGTTACCAATAATAACAATGATAAAGATAACAATAAAATGATAACCGTCTTCGCTCGCATAGTGTTGTATGTGACCCATGACTATGATATTATTATCACGAGACGCCAAACATTGGCGGCGGTAATGCCCCGAGGCACGTAATAGCCCTGCTTGTAAATTCCACCGTTACATTTTTTCAATCTGCAAAAATAAATATAAGGTCTACTAAATTAATGTACATTTCACCGATATTATACACAAAATCAAAGCCAAATTTGTACCTATTTACATTTATTTATTTAAACAAATATATAAAATTAAAATTAATTAATTAAAATAAAATCTGCCGACTAATAATATAGATATAGGTGGTTGGAGAAATTTAGTATAACGATTTATCACTATATCATTATTTATTATTTATAATACCAAAAAAATCAAACTTATAAACACTAAAGCGTTTGTGTGTGACATTGAACGCGGTGTGTAATTAAAAAAATTAATTTTATCCTTATAATGGAGGAAAAAGAATTATGAAATTATAATCAAATTTAGTTTAATCTAAAAATTTAAAAAAAAATATCAGTCAAGTTTACATTTATTTTACACGTAAAAATATGGAAATACGTACAAAAATACATCCAAAAAAGGTATACAATGCCAGTGGAATTTCCATTAGCCCGAGGACACCAATGTTTCAACAAAGAAAAAGTAATTCAAAATTGCAACCATTAATAAACGGTTTATTAACGATTTTATTATATAGAAAATTATATAAGTATACAATAAGGTATTTGAACAATTTGGAAACGCTTTAATTTCTGTTTGAATATTGTTATACCTACATAATATTATTATAGCAATAACAGATAACACTGCTGCTGATTTTTTAGCTAAAATATTTAATCACCTCATTTATTCTAATATCATATGATCGTTTATCAGTAGTAATAATAATTAAAGCCCCGCGGGTTTTCTCCGCCATGATTGCAATCCACAGCTATACAATATTATATTAAGTAAATTAACGGACCACACAATTTTGATTGTTAAGAGCACGGCCATTTGTTGTCTTCGTCTTACAAGTGCGTAACATATAGGAAATTTACGCTCAGGAGAACGCGTTTAGCTCCGTTAGTATAAAAATTAGAGTGAACCGACTTATTATGAAACTTGATGGTAAGTATACATTATCTGTGTTTGTATGTGGGTTTTTTACGATGGTTAAATTTTTTAGTAAGTTATGCGTATATAATATCGCGTAAATTGAAAATGCTCATACCTAACTCACTCAAAAACTAAATTATCGTAAAAAACCCATACACGGACACGTAGGTAATCGATTGCCACCTTCGATCCGTGGGATCTGCGGACGATGATATACCTATTATTATAGTTTATTGTTATTTTGAGACGGAATTGGCCTCGCCCCCTCGAATGTCTGGCGCATACGTCGAGAGTCCAAATTTTACGATTTATGCGATTTGCATAATATAATATAATATAATAATATTTTTATATTTGTATACGCAGGTGGTTACAATATAGGTACGTGCTGCGCATATAATAATATAATGTTATACCGTCGCTGCGGTCTTCGTCAGCGTTTGGTGTTTTTTTATTCGCAAATATCATGAACGGAAGCGGTCTGACCGATATTTTTTCAATCGCTAGTTATTCTCGTTCACCGGAGGTAAAACTATGTTGGTATATTATATGATGTACACCGGCACACCGCACACGGATGGGTAATATAATATATTAATATGTATACAATATAATAATATATGTACTTATGTTTTAAAATTCTCGTTTTTCCGCACCGCATAATAAAGTGACGCGTCGTCTGAAACAGTTTTTATCGCCGTCCTACACGCGTATTATTGTAAACCATTAAACTATAATATATTTATAATAGGTATACCGTATACGTATGTATATATATATGTATATGTATATAATATATTTTACACACACCGTCCTAGCATAGCGGTCGGCTGAAAAACTGGAGAAATAAAAACGAAAACGAAAATCCCACCGCGAACGCGTCGGAATTCGATTTCGAAAGCGAACACCGCCGCCAGACTGTAATATTATGTTATATTTACGACAACCGGTGCACCGTGCGTAGTATAATATGCATAACATAATAATATTATATTATTAAAAAGGATAAAAAAAAGGGGCGCCGGGTGGCACAATTATTTGATGAAAATATCATTATATGTTATAATGTATAGTCTGTAGCCGGCGATCCTAATAATAATATAATACGTATACGTAAGTATACCTAAGACAACGACGACAACCGCAGTCGAGCTATCAAGTGGCGATATCAACACAAATTCGAATAATAACAACAATAATATTATTATTAGTGTCTCTATTTTATAGAACAACCTAAAAATTACCCGCAAATGCCCTCTTTCAATTTCTAAGATGTCAAAATATTGAAGACGATAAAATGGCCAATATTCGCGATTCTTCCTTATCCATGATGTGAATGTCTACAAAATAAGACGATGATAAACATACAAATTGACTCCAAAATCCACTTCCACGATTAATACATTAGTAAGTATCTACTTGTTTTCATCATAGCAGTTCCGCATACAATATTAATATATTCCATAATTTGTATTTTATCAATGTTTTTTTTTTTTTTAAGTATTACCTATATATTTGACCCTCAAAGACTTTGAATCTCAAGGGGAATCTGCATGAATTCGACTCGTGTATTTTTCGAGTTATGTACCTCAAACGGTAGTTAATAAATGCATCGAAGGGCCAGGAAAAATTCTAATTACAAAGTTTTTCGAGTATTCGCGACACGACTGTAACTATATTAGTTACACGCATGTATAAAGTAGTCAATTTTATCAACGTGGTGTCATATTTTTGATGTGTTTATATTATAAGAGTTTAGCGATGCTACAGTGTAAAGGTATAATTGTTAATAATGATTTTATTATTTGTTTTTCACGTAAGCGCAATATTAAATTGTAAACAGATACCTTTTCTGTATCGTTTGTCATCATTTTTATATAAACATTATTATTTATTTATTAATGTTTCAATGACTGCACATCCAAGTCTGCTATCTAGTATTTTTATAATTATGTACGATGTGAAGAGAATAAATCACGTGTAATAATATTATATAATTGAAATGCAATCAATACAGTGTTGCTAATTTCATCTCGTAAATGTATGGTTGCGATCCATCGGTCGTGGACAGCAGACAGATAATTGCGCAGTTGAAATCATGATAATTGCACGTTAAAATCGAAGCGTTCGACGTAAAAGCGTCATATTTTGGAAGTTTGTATAAAATAAAAATGTATGAAATCATCAGAATTCCAAAATACTCTCTACACTAGTATATTAATATTATTATATTAAATAATATATAAGTAGGTAGGTACTTATTAAACTCTCAATTTAATAAAAAAAATTGTAAATTTGATTTGATAAAGCAAGGCCAGCGGTGTTGCAATATTATTATTACGCGTGCAATGATTTTAAGGTCGATACGGTTTTAATTAATCGAAATAAAATTCAATTGACCCAGTTAAAGACTGCCGTGAAAAGACGAACGAAACCAAGTGTACCACCGGTTGCCGATGAGCGTAAAATGTTAAAACCGAAATCAATCATTGTTATATTCATGAAGTAGGTAAATTTTCAGAAAATTTTTCGTTTTTTACAAAAACATCGGGTTACCCGGTAAGCTGTTTAAATGAATCGTGGTTAAAAAGTGTACTTAACAACTCGTATGACATCGAAGTGCATTACGCACTACAGGGAAGCTTCTTCTTTATATTAAGTTGTCTGCACTTATGCATATTATTATTGTTCAATCGACGCAATGGAAAAATAATATAATAAATATCTCAATTTTTGCGTAGGTACTTCCTTATTATGAACGTATAACATAATATTATTTTTATTTTTACCTACCGTGGTATTTCGGCTGTCCAAAAACGGAACACAGTAACTACCACTTTTAATATTTTGCAGGAGAGCCAGTTTACTAAACTGATAATTTTTGATTATAATTTTGATATCAAGGCATAGGAATTTTGCATGTAATAATGTAGATACCGTGTTTTGGATTTTGAAAAAACCTTGTCATACAAATAATATGGTAGTTACTTGTTACTAAATCATAAACTAATGGTAATATCGCGAAGAAGTTGGAATAAAAAAAAATCAGCAATTTAACAATAGGAATATGAATATGTAAAAAAGTCCATTTCGATAAGAGGTGTAGTTGCTGTGTTCCGTTTTTGGACTGCCGATTTCCGTCTACCGAATTCATTCCGCGTCATGTACCTCATAACAGACGAAATAGCAATATTACTAAGACCATATACAGATCAATAACAAGAGGTACCGTCGAGACGGAATTGATACGTTCATATACAAACCGAATAATAATAATAATATTGAAAATTTTTACATCACTATATCAAGTCGATCGGTTTAATATTATTATACAGATAGGTAGGTATATTGTACGGAGACCGATCTGTTAGCGCGGCGACCGTGCATGTAACTCGTTTCACCTGTTGAACGTATTGCGCGGAGTTTTAATCAACGACTGACCCAGTTGCTCGCGGGGGCGAAAAATAAGCAACGTGTTGATCGATATAATCTCTTGGCGGATCCGACACTGCAGCGTTATAATAATTTGTGCACAGCGTTAAGCGATTGATTAGCCACGTAAAAATAGACAAATTCAAACCGTTCGGCCACGGTTACGACGCTTGTTCGTACGACGAGTGTGTTTGGAAATTTACTATAATATAATATTGTTATCATGTTATACCGAAACGACGTCTTTCACATTGTTTCTGCAGTATTCGCCCTGCGATTCTATATACATTTATTAGTTATTACCTATATAGTTAGTAATACTGTTTAACTGTTCTAAATACTTGACGAATACACAAATATAATTTTTCAAAGTATTTATATCTTTCTCAAACAATAAATATATAAATATATATATGTATGTAGTCAAATATTATTATTATAATTATTATTATCTGGTTAAAGTTTATAATCAACATTTGATATTCACTCGATTTCTCGTGTAACGATCTTCTTATTTTATTGTAATTAAAAAACGAATGACTGTAGATACTAGAATATTGCACTGAATGTTTAAATTAAAATTTTCGTTGCTCCATACAATTTTGAAAATAATTTGACTCTTTTTGAGCTGTTTACGGGGACATTGTCAATTCAATTTTTGTAGTTTTTTCTTCTATAAATATTAATAAAATTGTATTTATTGGGTTTTACTTGTTGGACGTGAAAATTGAATTCAAGGCTCCTGATATATTGTTACAATAGCAGTTGAAAAATATTTAAAATATAAATGCATAATTTTTTTTTATAAGCATTTAAAGTTCGAATTTTAACAAAATGTTATCAAATTTAAAATCTAATAATTATTTTGTAGTTAAAAATGTATTATACTTCATAGATTATAACAGTATAATAATATGTATTAAGGACCTATAAAAATATGAAATAGTTTGCTGAGTATAATACCATCGGAGTAACGAGACTTTCGGACAGTAGAAATACCTTGCAAAAATATTATAATGGCGTGACCGCATATACAAATTATCATCGTTGTCGCCGCCACCGCCTTATACCTACGCAACACGTGAAATGTGCGATAACTTCAGAAAACGTTGTGCTCACGATTTCACGTCATTGTACCGGCGGGGGAGACAATGGAATGGAAACGAACACCGGAAATGGAGAGGACTAGGTATTAACAACGACATAGTGCACAGGACGTAACTGCGAGCAAAAAAAATTCGAATTCCGCAGAGAACCCGTAGTTCATCTTATTCAGAACGGGACACAACAATTTAAGAATAATATAATATGAAGGTATAGTGTTTAGGGAATAAATCGCTGTTATGCGTTTTTACTTTTTTTTTTTGCGAAAAATAGACATCCGTGATTTCATTGATACCCGGATATCACGACGAGCAGTTTATTTTATTTTATTTATACAGTTTTAACGCGTTAAACGTTAGAGCCCGCCTCTATTTTTTGAGTTTAAATATATATGTATAGTATAATAAATTATAGTATATTATGTAAATATTATGTTACAAGTTAATTTAAAAATTTACACGAAATTAAAAATTATATTTTTTATTTTTTATACATTTTTGGTCACAAAATAAGTACAAATACATAATATAAAATTACAATGTAAATAAGTGTGATAGTTGATAACTAATGAGAAATCATTAAGATCATAATATTATATAACGAATCCATCCATAGCAATAGTGTTTCAGAGCTAGGTATATACATATTATAGTAAAGCGATGATCGAACTATGTAAGCTGCTAAGTAAATCAAAATATAATTTATACTGCAACAGGTTATATTAAATTTATAAAATATAGTTCCTGGCTGCAACATAAAACTAAATGATTTTATTATTCGTTAATTAAGATATTAAGCAAAAAATGTATTTAAATTGAATGAATAAGTTGAGTATTGATTAAGAAGTTGAAATTCAAAAGTGACTCACCTTCGTCAATAACCACTGCGATAAGACGATAAAACGAAGTAACAAAAACGTAATTTCATCGATAAAATGTTATAGATTTGTATATATTATTTATTAATGTAATTGCGTGTGTTTCACTAATTTAATTTGATACCTCAAATTAAAATAAAACTACATAAAAAACAGATAAAAACTGTATAAGCGAGAGTAGAACCATAAAAAATATCATTAAAACCGAAAAAGTATATAATATAGTTTGTGTTAATGCTGAATTCATAATTATTACATTTGCCGCAATATCGTGGATTAATAGATTATCAAATGTAGGTACATGCATGTTGTTCGTCTTAATAAAAAAAAAATATATCATTCCTACTAAATTATTTAGTCATCTTTCTATTATGTTTGTCAGTTAATACTCAATTCCAAACACCAACGATTGTAGAACTATTATAAATACTTATTTTCCAACGTTTAGAATTAAGAATTTATTTTTTCAATAAGCAATATTCTGCAATGTAACAACTATCAGTATCAGTTGACACAATAAGCATATATAGGCAAAGGGGGCAAAAAACATGAGTATATATTTGAAGAAAGAAACCACAAAAATACCTAATGGTGACACTTTTCAATTGAGGAAGAATAATTAAGAATTATATACAATATAAATCTTCGTCGACGCGACGGAGCCCCGAAATTAAATACATTAAAATATTATATAACAATATAATTAATTGTTTTCATAAAAGTCGCAGAAATGTTCACAATTACAATCATTTGTGTACCGAGGTAATTGGTGTACTCGGGCTACCAATAAAATTTTTTGTCCTTACATGCACGCGTCTTGTTAATTATTTAAATATTAGTATTTTTGTTTTATTTTTAATCCATAAATTAAGTATTTTTAACAAGTACCTATGCATTTACACGCCCGCTAAAATATACTATATTAACCAAAGCGATTTGATTTAAATTCTAAATGATTTACTCTTACGTGTAATCACTAATCACTCATCAATGAATAATTAGTAATCAAATCTATTATCTATGACATTAATATTTATACTATGATTTAAGGATTTACACTGCGGCAGTCTTAAGATGTTTTGTATTGCCATAAAAACATTATAATAGTATAGTGTGCGTGAAAGTGTAGGTTTGGGCAGGTGGTATAAATCAAAATTCACAGTAATATTATATAGGTATTATATAATTCACAGGTAACGATTAATGTAAACAAAATGTTGAATAGGTTATAAACTGTCATTAATGAATTGTAAAATATTATTTTCAAAAATATTTCATCATTTAAAATCTAAAAGTGCTTTGAATAAAATCAACAGTTACTGTTGATATTACAAAACAGTGAAACATTCGATTTCATTACGATTATTATTGATAAATTTAGAGTAAAAGCAAAAGAATATTATTTTTGTTTTTGTGTTTAAAAATAAGTAACGCTATCTATGGGATAATTTATGGAGACAATAATAATTGAAATCCAATGTCAATAACATAAAATATGAAACATGATGCTGATATGTATATTAAGTTGCCTATATATAAGCAAAACTCAAAAAGATTCATTTATTTGGCCACTTGAGTGATTCAAATGGAACTAAATAATATTATTATAAAACTTGCTTGCAACATTGATTTCACACTTTTTTTTACTTAATTAAATTAATTTTCAACAATTATCTAACATGAATAAAACGTAAGGTAATATACATTTTAGCCTGCGATTTTAATATTATTATAGTAACATATTATCATATATTTTTAGACAATTAAAAAAAAAATAATAAACGATTTAAATGTTTAGAATTATTATTGATAATATATTGCATGACAAAGGCGGAAAGTGAGCTATTTCAGTCGCGGGTGACGTGTGCGCACAAGTCGCAGACACGAGGACAGTATTTCACTAAATACTGAAATTGACTTGCCACACGAACCACACACACTATTTTTTTGTCACGTCTGCGCTGATTGTTTAATTTTCGATGCCGGTTGAATCTTTAAAAATTGCATTTTTTTATTAAATTTTTTGATGTACGATGCGTTTTCATAAAGCACCAACGTGATATTTTTGACAGGACAACAACATGCGCCGTGATAAGAAAATCCTGTTGCTGTACGACTGTCGACTACCTTTACAGGTATATTACACTATTACCTACAACTATCTAAGAATAGCAATAATTAAAAACTGATCGACTATTGAACATGTTTAAGTGCAGTTTAAATTGCAGTCTTGTTAAGTATTCGAATACTTGTAATTAACACTTTTGCATTGTACAATAATATGTCAACGACCAATATTTTTTTTTCATAATTCACTATTTTAAAAACTGTTATTAAAATAAATTTTATAATGCTTATGAGAGTTTATAAGATTTCATCAAATACGCAGATGTGACACAATAGCTACAATTCATATTCATCTAGGTAGCTGAAGTTTAACTCCAGTTTAACTAGACCTGATTAAAATATAATAAGTATGTGACATCTGAAATTCTTGAATCAATTAAAATATAATGTATTTAATAATTATTTCATTAAAATATGTATTTTAATTTTTAGTTTTAAGTACACATTCGTGATAAACGTACAAATATTTTAATATACAAAAAAGGTACAGGAAATATACAAGAAAGACAGTATTCTAATACCTATTTCAAATACAAATGACACCAATTATTTGAATACATATTCTGAATATATTTGAAAAGTATTCTTAACAAGACTTCTATTAAGTAGGTACCGAAATGCATTAACCAAGTAATAGTTATTAGTACACGTTTAACAGTATAAGTTTAAAAATAACCAAACAACAAAGCGATGTACCTATGACTATATAAAACGAAAAAAATCATTATGGTGGGTAAAGTATATTATAATAAATTATGTCTGCAATTTTGGCAATCTGGAAGCTGATACGTCACTTTTATTTTGGAATTATGATGTTGTTAATAAGACACGTCTTATAAAATACCGTTGAAAACTGGTATGTGTTGATGTCTGATGATCGTTATACGTTATCACGTGACGACGTTATATCACCGGGACAAGAATGATAATATGAAATTTTTTTCAGAATTTTACGGAAAATCAACGTGTTCTTGATTGTATTTTGGTTGCAAAATGTGTCGTAACGTCAGTAACGTATCCGGAAAATAAAATTTTTATTAAAAAATTTCAGGGTGGGAGCTCAAATATTCGCAT
Organism: Sitobion miscanthi; assembly: GCA_008086715.1. Taxonomy (NCBI): domain Eukaryota; kingdom Metazoa; phylum Arthropoda; class Insecta; order Hemiptera; family Aphididae; genus Sitobion; species Sitobion miscanthi. The sequence continues at coordinate 4,390,730 of CM017805.1, forward strand.
AATATGTTATATAGTTTGTTATCTGCTCTGACGGTGTGTGAATCAACATAACTCGAATTATAGTGATTACGCCGTCTGCGGACGATCGTCGCGTGTATAGGTCAACAAATGTCAAATAGTTATTCTTAATAATGTATGGTAACCGAATCGTATAACGACCAAATCAATATAACGTTTACACAAGTTCGACAAACGTTACATTTTATAATATTACTATTTACATATTAATAATTAAAATATATTGGCATATCAAAATGGCAAATTATCCAACTTGAAAAATAACCTTGAATCTTTAAAAAAAAAAATCCTAAATACGTCTTCCTGCTGCAGTAGTAATGTGGTACTATCTGAAAGTGCGCCATGGTGGCTCGATAATATAATAGGTATGAATTTTATAGCGGAAATAGTTGTATAAGTGCTAGTAGTTACATGTAAATTACATCATAATACATTAAAATATTAAGAACATCGTTGACAATTATTATAACGCGAGAAAACATCGTGATACATATGTTTAACACCATCTCTATTGCAGTATTATGCCGTCTACTGGTGAAATCGATCTCCAAAAAATTTGAGTCAACCTTAAAAATCTCGTTGAATCAAAGTCTATAATAACAGTTTATACATAGCTACGTACACACATTAATACATTTAATATTTTGTTTCAAATGATATTTATAAATCTGCCAGATTATGAATATTTAACCGCACTCGCGCTAATAATCATTTACGACTAACACAAAGATTATTGGCGGCGACGACAAGATGAGAAATTGCCTAAATTGTTCCCCTTGAATAATAGTCAGTAAGAGTGTAAACTTATCTTAAATCAATTCAGCCAACGCCCAACAGCCATAGTCGCCGAAGAGGCTTTATATACTATAAAAAAGGTCAATATTAGCAAAATGGTATTCTCCCGAATCTACACTGGGTCTATACGACAGGCAATAACAATACATTATCTATTATTGTTATTTTCGAAAGTAAACCAAATTATTTTTACGAGATAAGCACGAACCGTGATCGAGATATCGATAAAAAAAAAAACAAACTCCGTCAGTGCAAATGCGTTCTCCGACCTGAGAGTAGTGTACGACGACTATCTTACTAAATATTAGTCACTCACTGTCCATACTGAATATGCTTACCTCCTTTATTTCTTATTTAATGTAGTTATTCAAAATCCAATTATTGGACATTTTCAAAAATACGAAAAAGAGTCTAATTATAATGAAAATCTTATCATATATAAAATGTTATAAAATAAACATTTTGTGGAAATTTCAAGTACATACGGTTATTCGTTTTTGAATTACAACAAAATAAGAAATACGTTAATTTAATCGTCAAATATCCAATGTCTTGATATTAATATGTTATAACATTAATATAGTTGATGACATTATAAATATTTAAATAATAAGTAGGTATATTGAAATAACAAAACAATGTTTTGCAATGTCTTAAAAAATATCAACACTTCTCGTATCTCGATACGAATAACTTCGGAACGGATAAAGCACTAACGACTGGATAAAAAGCACTAACGTGCACTAACGAAGCACAAACAATCGCCCCGGGTTCAGAAATTCGCAATGGGGGGTGCCAAGGACATGGACCTACAAATAATTATTTAATTGGTATTCAATATAGATTATTTAATTGGTATTTGATAATTATTATTTAATTGGTATTTAATAATAATTATTAATATTATTAAATTATTATTATTTATAATGGGTAATTACTGTTAAAATAATCACATAATGTACACTTTAAAATTACTGTAAGTAAGTATTGTAATAATTTGTAACAAACTCTTTACCTTTTTAGCGCAAGCTGTGCTTTTAAAAAGAGAACCAATGCTTTATTTATTTTATCTTACTATTGTTATTATCATGTGACATAATAGTATACTGTGCGGCAAGGGCGGGAAGTGAGTTATGTCTATCACGGGCAACGTGATGAGCCACAGGCAAGGGCCGAATTTCGTCCAAGACTGAAATTACCTTCCCGCACGAGCCACACGTACTATTTTAACGCCTCTCCGTTCATTGATCGCGGCAAAGGTAATGTAGGGATCTATGTAACAACCAGACTATTCTACAAAAACAATGTTTCATGAAAGCGACGATTTGGTTTTATTTATTTTAAGCGTCATGCAATGGAGGTTATAATGTGAATATAAGATGTACCCAAAAGCTATTATGTCTTGCGAGTTGTGAGGACCGTGGTATAAATTTCAGGGTTTCTGGTTGTGCAGGGGATACGCTTCGAGTTCGCTATGTAGGATGACAATGTTGTTTCCTCACCACCTTCCCTGTTAAACGACATAATATTACATTGTTCATGTTGTTTAAAAGTATGAGGTATTACACGTGGCGCATTTTTTTTTTTTTATTGTGGTGTCCCCGGTAGGCTTAATCCACATCGTAAGTGAGAACGCGGGAAGACTACAATAATATTACATAATTTACAAAGATTTTTACAGCGAAAACTGCACTTCTCGCGTATAACATGCGTCGTATACCTCAATGAGACATTCAATATGTATAAATAAATATCGAATTATAGATTTAATAGGTTTTACATTATAACTGCTTTTAATTAATATTTTATTTTTATTATTCGCAGCACGCCCTTCGCCCGATTCCAACTATTATTATAATATTATCACGTCATTGTATTTACCATCATTTAGTGATCAGCCAAAGTCCTATTTCTAAATCTCCAATCTCCAATAGGACCTCACTATTCATTTAACCTGCCTAAAATATCACTAAACTCCTTCATAAACATTTTTTTACAATCCTGGAACGACGTGTTTATTCGTGTGTGACGTGTGTGCGATGCGGGCCGGCGATAGTGGATGATGTGTAAGGCATATCGATGAAATTGTGACTCACGAGGAGACGGCAATATTAGATAAAATAATAATTATACGCAATACGAGCAAAAGGAGGACGATGGATCCACGAACAATTTTCATACCCATCAACTAATTGCTGAATTTTTCTAAACACTGTATTTATCATCTGCCACCATCACAGATGTCCCTCTATGAGTTACAGTCTGTTAAATAATTTTAAAGCTATAGTACTTATATAATATAATATTATTAAATTATCTTACTTGGCATCTAGCTCTGTTGGCCACGTGGCCAATACTTATATCGAAATAATTTCTTACCATCACTTGAATCCCTTTCTGTTCTATAAGGCTTTCGACATATAATTGAAGCATTGAGGTACATACAATTATTTTAGATCTGTGTTCCTAGGAATAAAATCCTTTGTTAATAATTTATTACATTCATTCTTGATGTATGTTGTGGGCCTCTATGAATCTAAAAAGGGGAGGTGATTATGTACTAAAAATAGAAAAAAACATAGCATTTACGAACAAAAATAAACTAAGAAAAATTAAAAAGAATCTTGGAAAACTTTTAGAAATTGATAATTATAACAGTAGGTAATTGGAAAAAGTTAAGCTGATGTAGATATATTATATGGATAATTTTCTGAAAATGATAAGTGATAACGTATCAATATCAAAATACGAACGAATTGTTTTTGAGTTACTTATCTTTGTGTACTAAGGATAATAGCGGTCCATGATAACAGATTATGGTGATTCGAACATTGTTGTAATAAATATTAATCGATAACAACAATTATAATTTGTAAGAATGGTCCAAGTTTAATAAATACTATATTATCCAAAAAATCCAATTATATTATATCTATTTTATATTTTTGTTAAACTATTTTTAAGAATTATTATCCTTATTATAAAAATCTTAATTACCTACTCAGAAAGTATACTTACTCGTTCGGATTTTGAACTAGGTACATCAATATTCAATATATTCAAAAAAATGTATCCACTAATTAATTACATTAAAAAAGTGGTTGACATTTGAAAAACAGAAGTTATTATATTTTCACTAGACACTCTTTAATTTGTATACAAAATCTCATGAATTTTAAAATTTGGTCTTTAAGTAGGTATATTAAAAAATTCTAGAAATCAGAAATTGAAGAAATGTATTATTAACATAAAAAACGGGGGTCATCCCGAATCACTCTGTATATAATATATTACATGTAAGTACGATGAATGTCTTAACGACAGCCATACATTATAATATAGGAAAAAATTCCTCTCGTTTTAATTGGTATCGCATGAAATTTCTGTCCACGGGGTCGTTGGTCGACACTACGAGAAATTCTTGTCAAGTGCTTCGTATATTATCACCTGCACTCGTATATATACCAGCACACATACAATTATCATAATAATATGTGTACTTTTATACGTCTTTCTATTATTATATCGGCAAAACTCGTAACGTACATAATAATAATATATACACAGAGGTATAGTGTCTAAATATATTTTACGTGTATAACAACGCGACGGCGGTGACAGCTGCCGCCTACTCAGTTACGTGATTTATCTTGTACGATCCAAAATGCGACCAGATTGTTCGTTTACTGTTTCGCATATATTATAAGGACCATGGTTTGGATGGAGCACTCGTTTTTATTTTTGAATTTCCCATAATATGCACTAATAATTTAGCGCTAAAAGTTGGCACTCTAGTGGAAATTAGTGCTTTCCATGCTCCGCCTAACTTACAGATCTTATAATACATAAATAGGCGTATTAATAAAATGTCGCACGATATCGGTATACCATGAACCGAATCGAAAACGCGTGTAATAATATGAAATTCTGAAAGCGATATCGACTTCAGTATGAGCAATCGATGTGGTTTTTACTAATGGTTTGAACTTTGTACACAAAAACGTAAATTACACATAGATTGTCTAAAACTATTCAGGGATCCCCATAACGCTGTTTCACCAACACACTTGACCGATAAAAAGTCGTCTAGATCACCGGCTAAAGTGTAAAATCTGAGTTTTTTTATTTATTTATTATAACGTTGCCGTCACAGCCACACAGGGCTAAGTGCTGGAAAGGAGAACACGTGTAAGTCGTGTATCTGTGGCCTTCACTTGGATTTAAGGACTAATAATTCTGTCTTCAGCATTAAATTGTACCAAGCTATAGTGGCGTATTACACATTTATTGAAACGAAAATCATAAATAATAATTGCAGTACATGTAATTATCAGAACGTCACACTATTTATGATACTAACTAGTTGCATAAGGTTAGGTTAAGCTTTAACGTTAAAGGGAACTGTTTTAATAATAAAACGTATAATTTGAGGTCAATGACGTTAGTTGCCTATGAACGTGTCAACTCGTAATAGAGCCATTTGTTACAAACAATCACCTGCCTTACATATCTCACCAAAACGTCTATTGCTAACCTATCATAGGACACGTGCAGGACCGCTGGTGGTAATAAGATAATATCTCATAACAATACGATTGGAATTCTTGATAATATGCTGAAATTATGTGATTTAGTTGTTGGTCCCTCTTCAGCTACATCTAGAACAGTGGCCGCTCATGATGTTTGAATACGATGGTGCAGAAAGTATGAATATAATGACTAGTGAACATAAGCGGAAAAAGCTTGTTGTGGCTAAGCCCCCTGAATTTCCAATATAAACGGTTCATAACACGTATAAAGTAGTCGTGGTGGGAATGGGGATAGGTTGTGGTGAACTTTTAATAATTCCAGCCCCCCTCTTTAAAAAAAACCCCAGTTAAATTTCCAGTTTTGAAAAGGTAATAAAAAAAAATCATAAACACAACATAGGTAATCAACAAGTGTAACGTATGGTATACGTAATAACTACTCAGTATTTTAATGACTGCAATGTTTACTTTGACGTGTAAAACGTAAGTATATAAATAATAATAATAATGATCGTGGTCGGTGCACTACAGTGGGTGTACTCTCAGAAGCATTGTACTTATGTGTCCCACACTATGCGTCTGAACACTCTGAACGTGTGTTAACACAGAATGTATAACAGAGAACAGACACTTCACCGGAGATCTAGCCGGTCGATTAGTGTGTGCATATCGCATAACTGCATTTATTTTAGGAGCTATAGTTTATAGTACCTTTATTCACAAAACATTAGGTACCGTGCCGACTGCTGACACTATGCCTAAATACAATTTGTTCTTCAGAACTAATTGTGTAGCACATAACAGAGATATTCTTAGCGAAGGACATATATTAAAAATAACTTATTAAAAAAATAATTGTTTGAGTAAATGTCATGTATTATATATGTTTGCTCTGTTAGTTATTTTTGGATTAGGAACCTAATATGATTTTTTTAATCCGATAAACTGAAAAAATATTATACATTTTTATAACTGTGATTTGTGGATCCACAATCCAGGTATCGATATAATGGTGGTTTGATAACAAATATGGTATCTATCGTTTATGGAATAATATCCACTATCCACCGCATAATATTTAAAAAGAGGAACTGAAATTTAAAATTTTCGGATTATTGGAATTAGAGCACTACCTGGCTACTATCTCATTTTCGACATAAAAATAATCTGCTTTACAAAACAAAAACTGTTTAGAAAATATATGGCTCCTTTACACACAATCTTCGTAGTCAAGATTATTTTCTTAATCTAAAGTACCTATTTATAGGTAGAAGGAATTATCGGAATTTTAATTTGATGTGACACACTGGCATCTCAAATTGCATTGTTTTCGAGTATTAAGATATCGTATCAAATCAAAAAATAAGCGTGTGGTAGATATCGCCGCCGCCGGTAAGTTATACGGTAGATTGCGTCATGTTGAGCCACTACTACCTGGTTAATCCTCTAAATTATTTTAAATGTAAATCAAATTAAAATGTTAATAAACCATTATAATAGTAACATTTCCTTTGCCGTATACTCAAATAGTTTCAATGTTTATGACAAGAGGTGAGTATGTATAATGTATATGCTATTTAGTAGAGAATAATGTGCCCATTTAACGGCTGACGGGTGTTTACGAAAACAAGACATGTATACCATATTATGATATTAAAGTATAATATTGTACAAGTGGTTGTTGTTTTTCATGTTGACTTATAATATTATCCTGACCTGCAGAATTTAAGACTATTGTTTGCGGTCGTTCTAAATTCTGGGGCCTAATCCACATTCCGCCAGTACGAAATGTCACGATGAATCACTTTGATGCTAGTGAACATATTATTATGAAAAATAAAACACAGGTATTGTTAAAAACTATCACAATATACACAAAATAATGACAAGAAAAAAAATAGTATTCGGACGGACTTGTCAACCTATACTGCGAACATATTATATGTATACAGGTCGGGTTAACATAATAAATATTAAAGCAATAAAAATTAAGACAAAACTTAACGTGGCAGCCGTTCTGTATTGTATATTTTGAGCAGTAATCATAATAACGCCATACACGAGTAGAAAAATTTTATTGTGGTATTTTTATCGAGTCGTCTAATTTTGTTTATTATTTTATTGTGACTGCGAGTATAGGTATACACGTTAGTTGTCATATAATGTGCTTGTATTACAAAGATAAAATTTTGCAACGACAACTAAATATCTCGTTTTCCGACTGTTGAGTAAGGTTCAAACAATACAAATTCCCATATCTATATTATTTTTATAATTTAACAATGTCGACATAAGACAATGTATATTATAAACAATATAAAGCATTATAAACACCGATGATACTACATTATACTTTATACCGCAAAGTTTCCAGCGCAAATAAAAATAAAAGGCATTAACAACAAATTTATTGATTTTGAGATGCAATTTATTGGTACACATTATTATAATCTATGGGTATTTACATCGTCCATTATTTGTCAAACTAACATTAGGTTATATAATATTATTATCATTGAGATCATTGAGTACTTTATTATTATTATTGAGAAATAAAAAAATGTCATTAGTGATTGGTAAAGCGCTCGCTGTTGTTTGCGACAACGAACTAATCTAACGTAGCCTAACCAAAACCATATTTCTAAAAATTGTTACAAAAATAAACATATTATACTATCGCAAGTTTTCTGAAATGTATGACTTGGCTACCCCCCCCTCCCTATCCAGGACTCTGGAGCTGCCTCTGAGCGTAGCGTGAAATATCCAACATTGTTTTTCTATACGCTATAACAATGTTATAGGTAGGTACTTAATGATATTATACAGTTTTATAAATTGTAAATGAAAAATGCAATGACCATAATAATAATGATGATAATGATTATCTTAAAAAATATTTAACCTATAGAATGACACGATGTATTGGTTTTACAGTGATGTGGGTACACAACTATGAATAGTACCTAAGATGTAAAAATGAGTGGTTTTTAAGGATAGTTTCAGGTAGTAAATTGGATATAGTTGGTACTTTGGGGGATGAGTAACCCAGAAAAAAAATTGAAAAATCAGGAATTTTTGACAAAATAAATTTAGTTTTTTTGTTCTAATTCAAACATGAATGCGTTGCATTGTAGCTAAATATAATAAAAAAAAACAATTAGATATTTAAATGTATCACGGGAAGGAGTTCTACGACATTTATTAGTGAAAGGGGTTGCAACGGAAAAAATATTTTTATATTTTCCAAGTTATTATAAAAATATAAATATTGTTCATTAAAAAAAGAGTAAAAAATGCCAACGGCACGCAGTGTTCCCAAGCGGTCACCCATCCAAGTACTAACTACGCCCGACGTTGCTTAACTTCAGTGATCGGACGAGAACTGGTGTATTCAACGTGGTATGGTCGTTGGCGATGAATAGATAGAAAGTGATGGTATTTTTATACTTACAAAGTTTTACTAAAAAAGCCATCTAGAGGTATGTCGCCAAAACCTAAGATCGATAAAAAGTAACATTTTCTAAATTTTTTCTATCGACGTATCTATTAATATATAATATAGCGCAGTTTGTAGCGTCAAAATAAACTCCTTTAGTCCTTTTAAAAATCGATTATTTTTTTTAAATTTCTTTAATTTTTCCTTTGAAAAATATTTGTTTCAATCAGAAATATGATTTATTTTGTAACTAATATATAAAATTAAAGATTTGTTCAAAAAAAAAATTATACCTAATTTGATAATATTCAAACATTAACAAAAATGATGTGGTCCACTTGTCGAATATTGGTAATTCGTATTTTCTAATAAAATATACAATAAATATATAGGTAAATACTATACAGTCCGGCACTGGTTGGCAGAGGAGGGAAGGTAAGGCACCTCACGAACTTCTGCGTCCGATGCGCCCCTGGGAGGATTTATGCCGAAACTACGGTGTCGCGAAAACTGGATCAATATTATTATCATTATATTATATTACGACCTTACAGGCAGAAATATAACATTTCATGTTTTTACTGGCCACAATGAAACTTTCATGTTTTCATGAAAGTTTCCAAAAAAAAAATTGAAACTTTTCATCTTACCACCTTACCAAATTATATAATGGTGATTTATTAGCTGTTTTTTATTTATTTATCAAAATTAAATTAATACTTCAATAATAGTATCCATCACACTTTGCCCTTTGGTAGGTAATGAAAAGTTTCAAAATTAACTAATTTATCAATAATAATTGCAGAAAACAATGAAAAATCGTATACGCAGCCATGCAGGGCCGAATCGGTTAGGATTATGAAGGCTATCTCGAAAATCCCTCCACCGCAAAATTCAAAAACAAGTAAAATATTTACGAAAATTGCCAGAAAAAGGTATTGCCAGCACTTATAAGCAGTGTTTCGCAAGTTCCTTATAGAAAGGAATTCGTTCCGTTCCTCGTTATTTTTTAGTTCCAAATAAAATAAAAATTCAAATTTTATAAGTATAGTTAATCACAGTTACGTACTATGTCGACTGTCTTATCGTTTATTTTTATAATATTATTTATATTTTATATAGGTATTCATTTCTATATAAATTATAACTTAAAACTTTAAGAAATATTAATAAAGTGACTAATGACTAATGAGTAACGATTAACGTCGATGCTCGATAACAATCACTAATTGGCAATTATATAAATTATACACATTAAAAAAAATTTATCTTTATTTCAATTGTTTACATATCTATTTTGTGTAAATTATTGTAACTAGAGAGAAACGAAAAATTTGTTATTTTTCCTTGAAAAAAAGAACTTGTTCGTCTTTTATAAAAAGAAATTCGTTCAGGAGAACGAAAAAAATATACAATTTCGAACTTTTTTTATGTCAACGTCTTGATCGCCGTTTATAATAATGGCCAACCTCAGTTTAGAAGGTCGTGGGAAACTTTTTCCCTTTTAAAATCTATGTAACATAAACAGCACTTAAAAAACTTTTTTCCATGATTGTCATAGACCATAGTTAAAACAAACATTTTCGAGAATTTTTTCTTCTAAAATGAAGCCTAAAGATGATGCAAACTTCATAGATTAATTGTGAAATTCGCTCAGAAATCCAGCAACAGGTTTTTCGATTGTCGAGTATATTTTGTAGTTTACCTTTATATTGATTTATAAAGTTGTGATATTATAGGTATTATTATATTATATAATATACTCAATGACATTTTCTAAACATTTTTTTGAACCCGATTAATTTTAAGCAAATATAATATAATATAAAATATGTATACCATTATATAATAATTATAAATATTAGTAATAAATTTACATATTAATTCAATGTTTTCGGAAAAAAATAAATCTAATCCACAGATACCTATGGTTACCGGTAAATGTCTTTACTATTTAGTAATACACTAATACCTAGTAAAGTAAATTACTATAATAGCAATATGCCATTATAAATATATCAATATTTTTTGAAGTTATTATGTGACTTCACAAATTCGTAGTATACGATAAATTCTTTCTAAAAAATGAATTGTAATAAAAACAAAATGTACACGTAATGAGTCCTTATAAGTATATAATAACACATTCCCGAATGTCCTATCGTATAGTTTTGTACGTTTTGGTATTTGTTATCAATTAATAATTATATAGTACCGTATTTATGTCAACTACCTCATCGATGGTTCCTTCTTATGACACGGTTGGTGAACGCCGACAGGTGACAAGGTGATTTTTTGTCCGTCCCACATTGTAGAAACACTCGTTACCGCATAATTTGACGAGTTCTGATTAATATGCATCCGATAATACCGGATATGTAAGACTTGTTTAAATATCTCACTTGCCTATTTACACATGTCTGTAATTGGAAAGAATAAATGTTACGTGAACCCTGCGTTCCTTATTAACCTGCGTTCTGGTTGATTGTCTTCGTTGCATGCAAGACGTTACCGCACTGTGATAATAACAATAACATTATCAAACATTTTTAGTCGAACCAGATATGTCTCCCGTATTTCTTGATTGTATTAAACTTATTTCTGATTTTTGTATACACTCTCGAGGCTAACATGTTTAGATCTTTTTTTCCCCCCCAATACAATGATGATCACTCGGCGTTCTGAATAGGCAATTTGGGTACATCACCGTCGTGAGAATACCCTTCTGCTATCATTATGGTTAACAATAACAAAATTATAATATATTATAGTGTCTAATTCAGTGGTGGCAATCTAATAATAATTGCGTTTTATCGTCGTATAAATAGTTTCCTCCGAAAGATAGTAGGCATACACAAACAACACATAAATTATTGCAAAACCAATACATTCATCGTTCCACTAGAGATAAAGATAGTCGTGTTAAAATGTATATGTAGAACAGATAAGTGGTTTTTATCTAGATTCTAGATAACATATTTTACTGATATCATGTTATAAATTATAACGCAGTTATTAATTTTATGCTGTGAAATATTACTGTAAATGAATTGGATAATTTTTTTTTTTTTACTTTATTGATCCTTAAGCACGGCATCTATGGCCATTAGCTGTTAGTATGGTTGTATTGTGGTGGTTGTGGTAGGGTTTTGAAGTGGTGGTTTTTTACACGTGAGTGATTGGCAGAGTTTTTGATTAGGCACCCGTAGGTATCTGTCATGCCCGGGTGGGGGATGTCGGCACTTGTTCTCCGGACACCGTGACTTGCCCGAAAAAAAATGCCGCCCGTGATCAGGGAATCGAACCGAATTGTATAATTTATATCTAATAGTCTATATATTATAGACATTTTTTACCTCATCGATCATCAATGTATTGGTGAGTATATCCTAAAACATATAATACAAATTAAACAATATAAATTATTCGATTGGACAGTTTAAATGTTTATAATTTAAACAGAACACACAAAAGTCAAGCACATTTGTATTATGCTTCTTCACGTTTAAAATAAATAATTAATTTTTGTTTGCGGAAATAAGATGCCTTCTTATGTTTATAAACTTAAAAGTCAAAATGCATATAACAAGAAATCATAATCCTTATATATATATAAAAGAACAGGCCTTTTTTATGTTTCCATTTTGTGACGACGCTATTCAGCTTTTTTCCAATTTTTTTCACAGAGATATTCCAAATACCTTCCCAAGTGTCACCACGTCGCCCGATTTTCAAAATTTTGATTTTAAAGGGTTGAAATCGGTAAAAATGAATTTTTCATGTAATTTATATATCTATATTCAGATAATAATAATAATAGCAGTTGGTCGATAACGGAAAATACGGTACAGCACGGCGACCCGAGGATTTCCAGCTACCTGTAACCTGACCTTTTTTTTTGTGTGTGTTTTTACTATTTCATCAACAATCTATTATCTACCCATCTATCTATCTCTATTCATAAATTTGCCTTGGACGCTCCATCACAAGTATACGGCTGTACCGATTTGGCTAATTCTTTTTCTGTTGTGTTCGCAATATTGTCAGGAGAAAGTTCTCAACTCTTTGGGATAATTTTAAGAAAATCCACCGGAAAAGTAGGAAATTTGGATGTAGTTCTGTCCAGTGAGAACAGAAACTAAATAATAATATGTTTTTGTTCATTGTAAGGTTGCAATATTGGTCATGATTGAATAATGAATATAATTTTAGACTCTGTAGCTATATATAGCTTAGTAAAAACGGTATTCCCAAGACTAAATTTTCGACACATACACATCGTAATATCAATGTGTTAATAAAACATTCGTAATTACGTACGCACTTCGAGGAGTCTGCAATCCACCGCAGGTGGATTGCCTACCTGAAAACATGTCTCACGCATACAATACCTATAGGTACAAGCGTGTCTCTCGGGTAATTATATATTCAAGATATACTGCTGCGAATAAGAATTTTTATTCCGGGCAACAGAAAAGTTAAGATAAATCTAGAACATCATACACCGAATATTAAATAAGGAATTGAACAAAGTTTCAGTCATATACAGTTTGTACATTTACATTAACGAAAGTAGCAAACGCGACTTATACCCGGACAGCTAGTATTAATATAAAATTGCACAACTGTAAATTTAACAAAATTTAAATATAATAACATTCGAATTGTACAATTTACTGTACCTATATACCTATAATCTATACATATTGATTTAGGATGAATATAATATGCAGGTCATAATATGTAGGTATATTGAATTACTGAAATAAATTTGTAATTTTTACATTATATAATTGCGAAAATTAATGTATTTTTAATTGAAGCAATAGTGAACTATGAGCAATACCATTGATTATAAATACTAGTATTTATTCAATCAATTATTTTAATCAATTATTAGTGAATATGTATTACAATTGATTATAAATACTAGTATTTAACTGAAATAAATTTGTAATTTTTACATTATAATTGCGAAAATTAATGTATTTTAAATTGAAGCAATAGTGAACTATGAGTAATACCATTGATTATAAATACAAGTAATAAGCTAATATACTAATATACTAGTATACTATTATTTATAACCTATGGTATTATACATAGTTCACTATTGCTTCAATTTAAAATACAATAATTTTCGCAATTATAATGTAAAAATTACAAATTTATTTCAGTTAAATACTAGTATTTATAATCAATTGTAATACATCATAGTCACTAATAAGTTGTAACTGATAACAATACATATAAAATTCGTAGGTATATAGCAATAGTCTTATCAATGGCATGAAAGCTATTCTATAAAAAAAAAATAATTTAAAAAATCTTCTTTTCGATAATAGGCAATCAAAATTCTATTATGAACGTTACGCCCATAATACCTACTATGAATTATGACTTAATAAAATAAATTAATTATCGTTTAACTTTTCAAAGGATAATAATTATAACCAACTGTGGGCGATTTGCAGAACACATGGCTACCGGAAAAAAAAAACACTGAAACTAGTCAAACGTCCAATCTCCTGAAATTGTTTTACATATTCAATTTTGACCTGTAATAAACCGTCTAAATCCTACATCTTTTATGATGAAATCGTATTCTTATACCGAATCTCGTTGTCGTGGTCCCAAAAATGATGTACATCGAGTGCTCGTGTATAAATTAAAAATGTTGAATCTCCAATCATTTACGGTCTGCGGTAACATTACTGCCGTTATATAATACAATTAAATCGTAAACGATTGTACAATTTTTACATGTGTTGGGTAAATTTATATTTTATAGACAAGAAAATATAATTTGGTACTTATTCAATGGACTAGATACACAGGTATACCGGTACACAATTATGAATCCCGCCTTTATTGCAGCATGCGTCACCAGAGATCTGATGCACTTCGGTTAATCGTTTCATTAATATTATTACAATATTATTATTAAATAATTTTTCCTTACAAAACAGTCGGTAGGTACATACTGAAAAATAACAATTTTTTAGAATTAGATGTAATTAAAAATAAGGAGTACCTATCTTACGACGTCATTTACGATTATATACGTGCTTTATCATCGAAATAAAATAACATGTATATATTCAAGCTATTTTGTATTTAATTACGTTAGTGAGACAATTACTTATGCAATATAAGGCCGTACCATTACAGCAGTTTGTTTAACTCGATATTTTTGTGTACACATAATATAACGAAAGTAATATTATTTGATTTTCGTAAAGTTTGTTGTATATCGTTTCAGCTTTTTGGAGCTGAATTAAATCTCTTTGTTCTATTTAATGACAACTTATTAAAAGATAAAAAAAAAAGTTGCATGTAAATGTCTTGAAAAGGTCATTTTATCAGTACAACAGCAATAAATAAAACAAATATTGAAAGACAATAATAATATGTTAATGGTTAGGTACTAAATGTTTTCATTATTCTTTAAAGAGGTTAGATGTGTAATATTTTAACGAGTCCTATCTTCGCTAGCAGTTTTTTTTTTTTTTTAATACCATTTGTTTTTAATTATAAGTGCGTATAATATGTCATTACTCATTATTGTAGACGGTTTGGCAGCAGAAATTTAAGAGCGTACGTCGATAAGCTAACATCAAAAAATATGTTTTTTTGCGAACAACAAGATATGACATAATCGGTAATCCTAAGTATTTTTTTAACAAGACAAATTAGCTGTAGGTATATATATATATATAAAAACAATATTTTAGAATTTTATTGAGGATAATATTATGATATTGATTTATTTCGAAAAAAACATTCTTATATATAAATTCAATTTAACATTAATTTTTAGCAAAATAAATAAAAGTATTATTAATAAATTAAAATAGATTAATAATAATTGTATTAAGTTATAACAGAATTGTGGGTATAATATATAATTGTAATATTATGTAAACTATCGAAAATGGATTTTATTTTTTGGGATCGTTTAACTTATACAATAATAATGTACGTTTGGTAAAGTTTAATTAAATTGTATACATTACACATATATAAATATAAATAATACTTAAATAATATGATAATTATTTTAATACATAATATATAAACACTAGTTATGCTTTGGAAAAAAATATCAAATGACAAGTAGACAAATAGTATATATTGCTATATACACAGTTGTTGTGATGACTAAATAACGTGATATTTGGTCTTAATTGTTAAATAATAATAATAATAATAATATAACAAAACAAATTTACACTGGTACGTATACACTAAAATTAATGAAAACCTAGGAATTTTTATCACAAGATTATAATAATTGAGTTAAATTTTACAATGTTACAAACTAAAATAAAAGTACAACGTATGATTTTACATATTATATTTTCGTATATAGAGAAGTAAAAAATAAAAAAATCCTTGCTATGTAAATCTTCTAAAAATTTGTATACTTTAATAATAATATCATAATGTCTACTTTGGTGCGAGCGTAATAATAATATCAATACAATAATAATAATAATAATATTTATAATTTATAAATATACGTATAATAATTAATAATATAATATCATATATAGTCTGTAGCAGGAGCAGCAGCAAACAGCGACAACCGTCTCTCACGGAAATCAAAATATTATGGTATAATGGTAATAACAATATTGTACCTACACAATATGATATCATTATCTTGGGAAAGAAGAGAGAACATAATAATAATAATAATGTTTTTTGCCATATATGTGACGTATAAAATTGATCATTACATAATATTATCATCGAATGGAAAACGCCGAGACGACGAGACCTCTCTGTTGCGAGCGGTGACCGATTTTGCGGACTTGCGACGACGAAATAAATAAATAAATAAATATAAACAAATATAGTTAGAGAAGAAAACGAACGACAGAGGACAGGACCTATAATATATATTAATATATAATTTAATATAATAATGATAATAATAATAATAATAATATGTATAATATAATATGCGTGTGGAGGTACTCGGAGATTTGTGACGATATGACATATATATAATATTACAACGATGTTTTTTTATGCCATGACGACGACGACGACGGCGTTGAAGCGACATCGCATCGCGGAGGGCCACGTGGCCGGCCGGTCAACGGGCCCAATTCAAATAGAGCGGCGGAGCCACGGGTCATAAGTGGGCCGCGTACTGCAGACCGTCGTCGGGCTGTTGCAGACCGCACGGGTCCACCACCACGTTGTTGTTCTGCATCTCGGCGGCGGCGGCCGCGGCCGCGGCCGCGGACCCGTGGTCGCTCACCTTCTTCATGAAGCTCCGGATCTCGAACAGCCTGGGGTCCTCCTTCTCGTCCACGCTGCTCGCCGAACTGCTGGT
This sequence comes from Sitobion miscanthi, assembly GCA_008086715.1. Taxonomy (NCBI): domain Eukaryota; kingdom Metazoa; phylum Arthropoda; class Insecta; order Hemiptera; family Aphididae; genus Sitobion; species Sitobion miscanthi. The sequence continues at coordinate 4,407,855 of CM017805.1, forward strand.
GACGGTGCCGACGGCGGTACCGTCGTCCGCCTCGTGCTTCTTGACGTGCCGGTCCAGATTGGTTTGCTGCGAGAACCGCCGGTTGCACAGATTGCACTTGAAATTGCGCTCCTGCCGGTGGATGTTGCGCACGTGCCGCTGCAGGTTGGACGATATGCTGAACGACCGTTCGCAGTGCGCGCACCGGTACGGCTGTTCGCCGGTGTGCGTTCGCACGTGCCTGGTCAGGTTGGCGCTGCGCGGGAACACCTTGCCGCAGTACTTGCACGCGTACCTGTCCTTGGACTTGACGTGCTGCTGCTGCTGCTGTTGGAGCTGCTGCTGCTGTCCGTGCTGGTTCTGGTGCTGTCCGTGATGGTTCTGGTGCTGCTGGATGATGTCTTGGTACGATTTCGAGTAGTTGGGCATGGGCTGCCTGAGAAAGTGTTCGATGGCCGGCGACGAGTTGGACATGAACGGAAACGTCCTGGAGGCGGACGGCCCGAAAGGCTGATGTCCCTGCATGTGCTGCAGCTGGCTCTCTGCGAACCCGGACAGCGTGGCCGGATACATCGAGTCCAAGTACAGCGGTTTGGGGTAGGCCATCAGGTTGCTGACCGAGTACGGCGACGACGACGACGGTCTCTGGGGCGGCGGCGGCGGTGGTGGCGGGGGTGGTGGTGGGGGCGGTGTCGAAGACGGCGGCGACCACTTGCGGCCGCGCTGCTCCGGTCGCCCGCCGGTATTCTCGGCGCGCGGGCTGTCGTCCCGCGGTGTTGCGCGGACGGCCGTCGGCGACTTTTTTCGCCGGCGCTGAATTTTCGTTACCGACAGGTCCAGCGGCTGGTCCGCCGATCGGCACGGCGATCCGTCATCGTCCGACGACCGGCGTCCGCCAGCACTGTCGTCGGTTGTCAACTCGTCCGCCGAACCGCCGCCGTTGCACAGAATGTCAGTGTTTACGGACAGGTCACACGGGCCGCAATCCTCGTCCCCGGACGGCTGCCGCTTGACGTGCACCTTGGGGTCGGGGTACGTGGCGCTGGGGCGGGCCGGCGATGGCCGCTGGTTGGATGACGCCTCTTCGCCGACCAGCGGCGACGTCTTGCTCGAGCCCATCAGCATGGCCACGCCGGACGATGTCGGCAGCTGAGGCGGCGGAGTCTTCTGGCCGGCGTTGAACGACGACGACGACGACGACCGCTTGGCGGGCGTCTCGTTATGTTCCGATTCGCCTGCAGACCTCTTGAACCGGTTGTTGCACATCTCGACGGCGTTGGACAGCGACAGCATGTCCATGTTCAGATTGGGCGCAAACTGACCGAACGGCGACGGGAACAGCGGCGGTGGCAGCGATCCGTTCGCCAGCGGGAAGTAGAACGGGTGGACGAGCGGGTGCGGCGGGTACAGCGGGAACCGCGGGTAGACGGCGAACGGCGAAGACCCGGCGGTGGCCGCGGCCCCGGGCTGTTGCTGTAACGACGACATTCCGCCACCGGCGGGCACGCCGGACGCCGCGAGCGACGACGGCGACGGCGACGGGTTCGACTCGCAGAACCGCTTGTGTTTGGACAGCGACGTGCCCGTGCTGAACGACTGGTCGCACCGGTCACACTTTACTTGCATGCGGCAGTCGGCGTGCATCCTCTTGTGCCGGCAGAGGTTCGAGAACTGAGTGTACGCCTGCGAAAAGAACAAGCAACGACAAATGGCGCGTTAGATTACGATATTATATATTGTGAAGTAAATTATTACTAACGAGGTAACAGCGGAAAAGCTGCACAAAAGACGGCGATTGTCGTCCGCTGCGGGAGACGTGTGAAAAAAAAACGAGAGCGCGCGCGCGCGCGGAGATCGCTGCCAGACTGCGGTGTCGCGTTGTTGTATAATTATATTTTTATTATTTTTTTTTATTTCTCGTCCCGCATATTAATCATTATTATATTATTTCGTTATCGGGCGACCGTGTAGAAATCGGTGGCCGTCGACTGAGACAATAAGGCATCCTTGTCGTACGCATCGCGCACGTATTGCCACCGATAACACACGCGCGCCTATCGCGCGGACCTCTCTCATGCAGTCCCGGCAATATACGTGACCGGTACAACAACCGCGCCGATAGCGACGGCATCTACGCGGGCTATCATTGAGGAAACGGACGGGTTGATACTGCGCACACGTCGCCGTCGCCGTCGTCGTCATCGGCGACACAACGGGAACCGATTGATTAAATAACTGTGCATGCACTGCGCGCTTTACCTAATGCAGCGCGCGCGAACACGACGACAGCGCGATAAGACGCGCACAGTAATACACGACGTACAATAGTATATATTGTATTGACTGACGACGACGGCGAGCGGTGTTAGCGACGAATCGGACGAACGAACGGGACACCGATATCGTAATAATGTACGCACCTTGAAACAGACTTCGCACTGGAACGGCTTCACGCTGGAGTGTATGTGCGTGTGCTGCTTGAGGCCGCTGGACGTGGCGAACGTTTTGCCGCACTCGGAACAGGCGTGCGACCGGGCACCCGCGTGATTGGTCCGGATGTGCCTCTGCAGGTTGCTCGGGTCGCTGAACACCTTGGAACAGGTCTCGCACGTGAACTTTCGGCTGTGGGCCAAAGCCAGGTGCCGGATCAGGCACGGTTTCCAGCTGTAAGACTGCGGGCACAGCTCACACCCGTACTGACTCGCCTTGTAGTGGTGACCGGACACCAGGTGATCATCGAGCCTGCGAACGAAGAGAAACTTTAGCTGTTTGTCGTCATCGTTCGAAGCGCGGCAACATATATATGTGTGGTATGGAGTGACCCGCTTAACGCAAGACACTCGTTACTTCAAAAAAACACTGACATTTTTAAAAATATTTTTTTTTTATTATAATTGTAAGTCTTTACATGTTTGGAAAAAAATTATATTTTTCACAGTTGATTTCAATCGTTGTAATCGACTTATCGTTTATAATTTTTACTCTTTTGACAACACATATTTTTAATTTATAATTTCTTATCAGAATATTATTCAAAGTACCAAAGTAATTCGATTTTTATGTATCAAAATCTATAAAAAATCTAATTTCGTACCCACACATTGTTTAAGTGTTGAAAGTTTAGATTAGCGGAGTTGGCGGATCAACATTTTTCAGGGTACCCATTTACCATTTCACTCCGCGTATATAAACTTTAAATTTAATTATAATTTATAACTGATAAATTAAGTACTATTCCAAAACTCGATTTTAATACATAAAACTATAAAAGCACCTATACTAGCAAACATTCGGCTTTGGAATAAGAAATGAAAAATGCATGTTGTCAATTTTGCAAATTTTTAAGATTATAACGACAAACATAGTATAAAAGAGTTTTCAAAATAATGAGTGTTTTACGTAAAATGGATCACTCGGTATTATTAGGATAATGCATACGACGATATATCACGGGGACGTCGAACGCCAAGCTCTTAGACTTGAGTACTTGACTTTGCACGCGTCCTCTTGATACTATGTCATTATTCATATAATATCGTATGACGGTCGATTATTATTATTATTATTGCAGCAGCGACACCGCTCGAATACGATCGTGTCGAAAAGCCGTTAAATGCGTTATATGATATGCACACGCATTTCTTTTACACGTCCCCCCCTCGAAAAATCTCTACGAAAAGTTTTGAGGACGAGCGGCGTTTATATAATATACGAAAATCGATATTTATACATATAATGTCTTATATATATATATCGCCCCGCTATTATCGGTCACGTCTTCGGACGGTCGGTCGGCAGGGTTATAGGGGTAGGGGAACGACGTCGTCGTCGCGACCAATGATTCTCGGATGAGAGCGAAAAAGAAGAGAAAAAAAGAGGGCGTCTTGAAAAATGAAGTGCCGGACCGGCGGGCGGTCTCCGGACCGTGACCGCAGTTACACGTTTAAGCACTTAGGCGTTCACACCCTCCCCGTCGCTAAACTTGCTTGTTGTCTGCGCGGACTAGATATATCGTACATAAATATATAATACACACACTATACGCTGGTACAGTGAACTGCGGGAAATCGAGGGACGATGTATGGAAAGTATAAAATATAATACATATATTATAGTACATAAAAACGTCGCGATGTGCGAATTTATTTTATCATTAAACGAAATACGTTGCATAGGTGAAATAGTAATTAAAGTGTATATATATATAGGTACCGCGGCTGTATTTAATATATTTTATAATACGCTTTTGACTTACTGTTCGATGTCGGGAAAACACTTCTCGCACAAGATGCACCGATTTTGGTCGTCCTCGTCCGGCTCCTCGGCGTCCACGTCCACGTCTCCGTCGCCGTCGATCGATCCCAGTGAGTTCTGCGACGCGACGACTAAATAAAAACACAACGACCAAAACGCACACGATCAGTATAAGATATTGACAGTCTCGGTGTATAATGACGGGCTGTTTAAAAATGACTACGGCGGTCAGAGTGAAGGGACGGCCTCAAGTGACGGACGGTGTATCATAAAATACTACGTATATATATATACGAGTATGAGGAGCGTACATACGCTCGGGTTGTCGCCGCGTGATTGAGGTGAAAAAAATTATACCGACAGGCGGCTTGGTAGACGGTATGGGTAGGTACTGTTGTATCGTTTGCGTGTGTGTTTACATATATTATTATACCCTCTGGTGTCCTATTGGCTATCTGCGGGACACTCCGAGCGCCCGCTTTTAATTCGAGGGATGAAAGCTACCTTCCGGAACGGAAACCAAACACAGAGGGCTCCGTGACGTGTATTAGCACTGCGCCGTTGTTTGTGCGTGCGTGTGGGTGTAGGTGTGTGTGTGTGTGTACCTGATGGCATAATTAATTCACGGCCGTAAGTTTACGCTACGTCGCGGGGTTAACGGGGTGGTCGAGCGAGGGGGTTCTCGAATTGCGCTATATCATTGGAACCGATGCGTCAGGTGCGATTGGGATTTTCAACTGACGTTTGGCCACACCTGTTATTATCGTGTATATTGTTATTACACGTGAAACTGCAGTATACGTATAACCGAAAACGTGACCAATAGACCCAGGATCCGCATCCCGGTGATAAAAAGTGCATAACGCACCCCTGCGGTACGATAATAAACCGCAGTTGCCGGTGGTCGAAGACCGAATTAAAATATTATCGTCGCGACGTCACCTACGCCCTACGAACGACAGTTTATAAACTCGAACGCGTTGAATAAAAAACAAAATTACTGCAATAAATATAAAGCGGAGCGGCCCATCGTGCGAGGAATAAAAAAAAATATAAAAAAACCAAAAGGCATATTGTTCACAGAAACTATTAAGACTACTGTGTGCGTCAGGACACGATATAAGGGGACGTTTGACGCGTGTAATCGAATATCCGCCCACTAATACTCGGTTTTCGTTCGAGTTCACACGGCACGCAACACCCCTTCTTTTCGGGGACCCTCGCGCACACTTTTATGTCACGTTAAAAAAAACACACACACACCCGCTAATCGCATTCTGCAAAGTCAAAAGCTCCGGCGGGAGGATATTATTGTAATACATATATTATATATAACTGCAGCGATTGTACGCCTAACCTATTTTTTTAGGGCAAATTATATAATATAATGTCATAATATATGTGCCCATGCACCAGTAATATTATCGTGTATCGTGTGCACTGCTCAAGCGCCAGTAAGTCACACCTGCATCCTGCGTGTTTCCGCCGTACAAGTCTGTAACGGACCGCACAGATGGGCTAATTGCAGCGTAGTTATATTATTTATAGGTACCTAACCTACGTGACCACTGTACGGAGCAGTTCTTTGTTGTGCGTACACGGACAGACTCCGATGATTTGCGTGAGAAACGCGGACGACACACTGCGGTGGACCAAGCACACGAGTAATTCGCCTTGTCCCTCCCCCCCCCCCCCCCGCTACCGCAACGGATTCGCTGATGCAAGACGAGCGCCAGACGCGAACTTATTATAATACGGTCCGGAATAACAACTATACATATATATACGTGCACGATGGGTGACTGCGGGAGACGGACCTCATATTATCATTATACAGTAGGTACATGGATAATATACGAACGTATAAAACATTATATTGTGTGCACACGGGCGCAGCGTTGCGAAACGGACTAAAACAAAGTCAATTCGACGACGACGACGACGACGCAGGAGAATTTTTCGTCCAACCGTATTTTCTGACCCACACACGCACGACAACGTTGCGAGAGCTACACGGTTCCGAATATAATACACTGCCGTGCTTGAACAATACGCGAGCGCGTCGAACAATAATAAAATAAATATTATATGCGATATTATAAAACGTGTCCATGACGACGACCGACCGACGACGGGCAACGGCGTACGCGCTCGGAACGGGGAAAAAATAAATATATGAAAAATATAAGAATAATGACGCGTAATAGGGGTTAAGTCACACCGATTGTCCGATGGGGGGAAGGAGGGGGGGGACGTCGGCCAGGTGTCTGCGACTCGCACCAGGAAGTGGGAGTTTGAATCTCTTCCGGTCATGTGAAAACCGTTAAAAAACAAAAAGGGGGGCGCCCGATCGATCCGCGGGATAATGAATTCGGGAGATTTCGCTGCACAGCCAAGTGCGCGGCACTACATTGTTCATCCGGTCCGGCGATATACCGTGTATTATATATATATATATATACGGCGCATATACGCGCGACGATTATAAGTATATTATTGAATTGTTTCGGTCGAGGACGCGGCACACATCGGTTAGCAGCGGTCCTGCGCGGCATACGACTTGTGTATAACGTTGTAGCTCCTTATGACTATTATATATTAGTGTGTGTAGGTATACAGTGTGAGCATCGAGTGGTTTGTTTTTGTTTTATTCCGCGCCCCGAAAACGTCTAGGGGTGGAGAGGTGCCTATATATATATATATATCATGTACTATTGGTATATATATATATACGCCACACTATACAGCCGCAGTGATTAGACGGCGGCGGCGGCGATCGTCGTTTGGCCGTGACCGACGATAGCGTTTTATTTTTTTACGGGACACGTGAGCCGCCGACCCCTGCGATTCGATTTGATCCGAAAAATCTCGCGTGACCTATGGCAAGTCAAATCCAGCACACAACATCTGCGGGCACGCGGCACGTACACGTATTACACATAGGTACGAACCGGTTAGGGTAATCGCGTGACATCGTGAAGTCGGCTCGTGTCGACCGTAAAAAAAAAAAAAAACAGATTTTAATCAAACGTTAATCGGTCTCTATACCCATATGAAATGAGGTGGTTTGGAAAAAAAAAAATCCACCAACTGGCGACAAACAAAAAACAAACGGCTCATATCATAATAATAATAATAATAATGACAACAATATAGAGACCTGCTGCGTGGGCGGATACGCTACATATTATTATAATTATTATTACATACTACATAATATGTACTTCGAAGCTCGGCGTCTGTTTAATAAACCCGCCGGGCGTTTATTATCTCGAAGTCTCTCGACTTAATATTTATTATATAATTTCATATTTTATATCCTCTCCGCGTTTCTCTGCTCGGCGCGCGGAGAGGCGACCGTGACCCGCCACGACACGGCGCGAGCAGCATCAAGTGCTAATTTTTACGACCTCCGACCGTCCCTCCCAACAGCCGTGAATTCGTGATAACGATAATGCCGTGACTGACACGACGGAGCCGAGAAATGGTTTTAATTAATATTTGCATCAGATGTAGCTAACGGTCTTCCCCGGGCTCGCGAATAGCTAATCGCTAATTAAAAACACCCTCTTGGTTGTTTTTATTCGGCCCGAATACGCCCCGCTGTCGCAGTATTTATCTCGAGGAGTCCGCGGCGGCGACGACGACGACAACGACGTCGGCGGCTGTGGCGTTTGGCCGTGATGTGTTTACGATCGTTTTTTTGGGCCAGTGCTTGCCAATTTTTCGGGTTTTCAGTTTGAGATCGTAAGACGAAGATGTTGTTACAATATAATATTGTTTTCAGAAAACGTGACTCACTGCGCACCGACCGTGGTAACAATAATAATAATAATAATAATAATAATATTACGATAAAATTGTTGCCAATGCAGTAAAACGGTGTTCGCGTCATGCGCCTACGCACCGATGAGACGTAAATAAATAATAGTATATATATATATAGCCGTCAGACCGCAATAATATTATTGTATTATAATATTGTGAAACGCAACAGTATATATTTTTGTTATTATGTTCTGAACAAAAAAAAAAAAAATCCTTTTTATCGTCCGATATACGTTTTCATAAGACATTATTTTAAATTTTAATATGTATAAAATACAAGGAGTGGAAATAAATGGAAAACGCACACTGTTCAGTGTAATTCGAGCTCTTGTTGTCGGGTTAATAGCGTACCGAGAACGATCTCGATTGGTACAATACTTCGAATCATATATATTATTTAATATATATCTCGACTTTGGATTTTATTGCGGTTTCGCGCCGTCAAGACGTACGAAGAACGTGTCCGAACAGCTGTTCGTCGCAACGATATTGTTGCTGAACACGCTGTAATATAACAAAATACATTTGATTAAAATGTGTGAAAATTAAAAAAACACGAATACCGACTGATAGCAGTCGTGGAGCTGGATGGTCGAATTTTGCGCTCAGTTAGAACAGATTAACCACTCGGATAAAAAAACACAATCAAACTATTTCGAGTTCATAAAAGTTCAATAAAATAATTCAAATTTGTTTTTACTCTTCGTGTTTCGATACGATTATCAGCATAAAAGCATTATAGTTTCATGTCCATTGCTCATTTATCATTATAGTCATCACAGCGTTATAGAGCAAATCGTATTTTTATTAATTTGAAAATATATCGACATTAATTAATATTCCTCAAATCTCAATCACTAATACGATTTAGGTATCAACTTGATTACTTGAGTTATTGTCGTTATCATTAGTCTGTCCTAGACCACTTAAAAAAAAATGATGACTACCAATTTCACGTCATACATTTGTTTAATTCTTCGGCGATCGACGCCGGGAGCGGAAAGCGCAACGTTCAGTCGTTACCTCTTTAATGGACCCGCATTTCGGAGTAAAATAAACGCGAAGCTGATGGGTCTCGGGAACAGAATATAGTATTATGTAATAAAATAATATAAATGTCGAGCAATGAGAGACAACCGTCGTCGGTTCGGATATCACTGCAACGATTGCGGTACTATGGCTTCGAATCGTTCAGCCGGGATTTTATGTAGATCGACCGAACGAGTGCGGAGGTACTAATATTATGATAGTGACGTTCGCCGTTTTTCGGGAAATTTAAGTCTCGTTTCGCAATACGACGTGAACGACTCAAATCAGTCTTGTTTGCTCGGCTCATAATATATAATATAACAAATAATATAATATAATAGACCGTATTATACCATACTCTCGTGTATTCGTGTGCGTGTGTGTGTATGTGTGTGTGTGTACCACGTTACACGGATTGGGTTTTGTGGTACGGGGCGAAAAAAAAATCCCATTTAATCAATTCAAAGCTATTAGGTCTTTATTACTCGTACAGGCGGAAGACAAATTATCTACCCTAATTTTCTTTTATGCTCGTTCCCCGGTTGTTTTCCGTGCCCCTCGTCGCCACCGCCACCGCCACCGCCGCCGTCGACATCTCTATTATTATTATGTCGGACGCGATTAAAGCTACATATATATATATAGGTACATGTGTGTATGCGCATATTATAAACACACAGATAATCCAGCGACGTTTGTCGCGCGCGCCAGAGAGCGTCGGTTTCACGGTGGGTTCCGCGCGTACAATATTATATATATTGTTCTCCGCCGTGTGTGCGGACGGGGTGCAAAAAAAAAAAACACACACATATATTATACCCACACGCAGGAATAAAGAGAGAACGAAGGTGAGTTATGATATAAACCGCCCAGAAATATGATTCATATAATAATGAATAGAAACGACCCTAATACGCGGCGGCAATCGGCGGAGGGGTTCCGCGATCCGTATATATATACGTGTGCGTGTAATAAAGCGGCGGCGGACGCGAAATGACAAATATCGTACAATACAACGGACATGCGTACAGATCATTAACGGTGCCCCGCGAGGGGGCGATGCGGGGGGGAGGGTGTTGTAAGTCCGCGCGCACACAGACGCTGCACCATATACCCCTTTTTTCACTGTGTATACATATAATATATGTATCGGCAACGAATACATCACGACGATTGTGTCACGTGCATGTGTGTGTGTGTGTTTGAACAGCTCTATATTATCAGTCGTCGGCGGGGACGACTTTGGACGTGCTCGGAGAGAGAGAGAGAGAGAGAGATCAACACCCCTGGCCGTTGTTTTCGGCGAGGAGGTGTGCCCGCGAATTCCGATTTTTTTTTCAAATCTGCCCCCGTTATAATAAAGTTGTTTTTATACACATCATGTATATAATATTATTGCGGTGATCTCCCCGCCGGCCGACCGACCGTAAACGACGGCGATAAAAAAAAAAAATGATCGTAAAACGAAATCATTGTGTCGCGCGCGAAAAATGTGACCGTGACGACGAGACGACGTCGCGCGTACGGTGGTGGTATATATATATAATATAATATCATATTGTATACGATTAATTGTGAATTAATTCTCCGGCAAAGGCCATTGTCGGGATTTGCTGGCCGCCGTGCATATAATAACATAGGATATTACAGATAGACAATGCACAGAATAACGAGCTTAACGTCGAGATTAAAAGACGTGCGTGCAAAAGGGTGCGAGTTGTACGATGGGTTTTTTTTTTATGGTGCCGACCAATTCTAAATGGATCTGCGACTGTATTATTATACGCGAACTCGATTCTAATCACAGTGCACTGGCGCTGCAGATATTGTACACGCTCATTGTCATAAAATATTATTATTATATTATTATTAGTGACGTTTTGATTGAGGCGTTCGCGGGAACGTCTACAATAATGGGGTTTGACGTGCGGAAAAAAAGTAATGGGAGAATATTATTATTATTATCACGTGCAGCATTATATAATATAATATAATATTATGTACACATTTGAAACGAATATATTTTAACCGACGTTCGACGAAAAGTTGGAAACGTGAACGGAAAACGAGTTTAGGTTCGGCTTGAAAAAAGTTTATAATTATTTATCCCAATGGATCAACAATATTAAAATAGATACCAAACTAATAATTATTATATCTAATGTACGGCGTATAGATGAATCACCACTCACCCGAATCTCTTTCACTCCGATCCTCTGCAGACGTGGTCATTAATTCTCCAAATGCTGCGTCTAAATTAAGCGGCTCTCTCTTGCCCAACAGTAGTTCTTCTGAAGCTTTGACCGTTTGTGTCAATTCGTAAAATATCTATTGAACAAACAAAACAGGCATTATAAACAAAAGTCATCATGCGAAACATTTCAACATTGCCGCAGAGACGGATGTAATACCATCGCCAACGATATTATTTACCTGTCCGGCCAACAAGAACGCCCGTACGTTTTGTCTACTACAGTCGTTCGTGGATCTGATGAATTTCAGCCAATTACAGATTTCAATCGTCCCGTCCAAATATCCAGAGTACCCGGCGATGCGAACCTGTGAACAGAAAAAAAAAATCGCAAACCGTATTATTATTTGCGGTACAACTTGTACAACTTGCGCGGCGCGTCAGATGAGAGGGGAAAGTGTCAGGCGTAGCGGGTCGGTTTATGTGGCGTCTCGCTTGCTCTCCTCCTCCCACCTCGGCCATAGAGATCGTAATTAATTACGCGAGCTTTAGGACAACTTGGCCATTAAATGTGTATACGAAATCGGCGGTCGTTAGGTCTTCGCGCGCGCCCTGTCTATCCTCTACTCTTATTCACGTCCAGACATAAATCACCATCAGCGGGTCGGGGTCTGAAAAGAATCGTACATAAAGGAGAAACCACTAGCGACGTTTCGCGGTGCACCCTTCACCCAAGAAAAAGATGAACCCTTCGCGGGTGTTAATTGATGGTTGCTGCGAAAAAGATCCCCGGATATATGTTTATATGTATATATATATATATATATTATTATGGTGTATATTATACGAGTGTGTGTGTGTTTGTGCGACCCGGGCGAGGGAGTGCTTATTAATTAAACGTGACACATTAAGAGGACCTTTTTTCGGCGTACACTTTGCAATTAGCATCACGAGCCGAGACGATAAAAGTCGAAACTCGAATTATTATTATTGTTCGCGAGCGGCGGGGGAAGGTTCAATTTGTATTATAGTTTGGAAACTAAGGCGCTTGAAGCGGCAACCACTAAACACGGATTAACGACTAGAGGTCGCAACCGAATACATTCGGGCGCTGTATTTGTTATTATTTCTTTTTGTTATATTAATATTATTATTCGTCCGCGCACAATGGATTTACATTATTTATATTATTTTTCCGCGATTTACATGTTGCCATTAATTTATGAATACACATTTCAATAACGAATTTCGAACACACAGCGCGATTGCCACACGTACAATAATTATGGTCTTGATTTATAGCGCGGTTTAAAAATTGTGTTCAAAAAATCGTTTCACAAATTGCGACGAGACATAATAAGCAGTAGCAGCTATGACATTTGAATGATAAACGCAACAGAGTCGGCAAGAATCGTTAACTGTTTGTTCTATGAGCCTAGTCCATTTTCAGCGGTTAAAAACTGTAATTCGATCGTCTACAAAACGCGTTACGATTATGAATTATGATTATTACATTTGGTTTAATTATAAAATTTTTAATTTGGTTTCGCAATGCGCTACCGCTACGGTGTAAAAAAAAAAAAAAAATAAACACCCGTTCCTCCAACTACAACCAGAGTTTATTTAATATTTTTTGAGAGATGATTAATAAGGATTTAAATAGGTGTTTTCCGTTTTTAATGGGCGTCGTTTTGAAAATCAAATCATATCCTGGGTGTAATGAATATTCAGCTCTATTATAATATATTATTATTATTTATTATAACCCCCGTTCGGTGTTCAGCCGTCAATTATGTACGCGTATTATACCAAGTACGGTTTACGAGTGGCCACTTGGGCGCCCGCGAAATTACATGAAATAATAATAATCGTACCCACTGATAACGCTTTCTAATCGTATAAATATTCGTACGGCTTTTGCATAATACATAATTTTATACACTACACGTTATATAATGCATATTATAATATGTGTATAGTAATATATTGTGTGTGTATCACACGCACACAAGCACGGACGGGGCGGGCCGAGTTCTGTAGCGTTTCAAGTGATCAGTCAAAACGGCGGCGCGTTAAAAATTCGCAATAATATTTGCATATCGGTCGCGTTTTTTACATCTATATTTTCGCACGCAATTAATACTTCATTCACTCGCGGACTTGATCGATGCGAGCGCGGAATTGCGGGCGTGCGGGGAGGGTGTAAAAAATACAAAAAATTTATTTTTGCAAAAAAAAGCATAAAAAAAAAAAAAAAACGTTGACTAGTACAGTTAAATATTATAATATATACACGTACGTTACACGTCATGCAAGTACACCACTGTACGATATTATTATTATAACCACTACTACTATATATTATTATAATTGTATATATCGGGGCGAAAACATAATGCGCGTCCCATTGACACCTCGCCGCCTTCGTCACCGTCGTCGTTTCTCGCCCGAATGTCAAACACAATAGCAAACATCTATATTATTGTATTATATTCAGTGGCCGCCCGGCGGCAGATGTCCAACGCGATCCGTACGCATACACGCACACACATGAATCTCATATTATAATAATAGTAATATAATAATAAAATATACATATTATTATGTACGCGGGATCGGAATATTTTTCGAGTGAATAATAATAATAATTATTATTATTTTAGTTAAATAATACCACGATGATAATAATATTCGTCAAACATTCACGTACGATAATAATACCGTCGTTGGCGCCCCCGGGGGTACAACAGACGTTTTCCGAAAAGATATATTATCACTGTACTCAAGAAGCGGCCTTTACACTTTATTGCGTCATCCATAATCTATCACGGAGTATTAAATCTCCAGTTAATTGTTAATTGGCTAAATTCTACTCTGGTTATATTTTTAATATACCATGTTATCGGGCGTCATCCCGAAAAGTTTAAACATATTTTACTCGTCAGGCGCCCGGTTACAGTGGTCAAATGGATATTGATATTATACTGATAAAATGTTTAAAATATGAAAAGTTACACTGGCCAACCTGAGAACCCGGTTCTAAATCTGCAGTATACCAAGATCATTATGTGATCGAATAAACACAAGAAATTCTGGTATAGAGGATACACCTTACAGTCGTGCAGCGTCGTGTCGTATCTATATGCTACAACATTGTTTGATTGAATTGCAAAATTGTAAAACGAAACAAAAACGTCGTCGCGCCGCCCGTCGAGTCTGACCTTTGCGGGAGCGAAAATGCCCACCTCCGCGCCGCTCCTGGCGTAGGTACAACGGCATCACTCCAAATCATAAATACACCAACGCACCTACAGTTTATATATATATATTTTTTTTTATATGCGCACTGGAACTTTGGCTGCAAAAGAGAAAGCAACGGGGCTGGGCTTACGTTTATAAACATAATAATGCTGCCACGGCGGACGATCCTCCCGCGGCTGTTTGGTGGTAGCCGATGAATTTTTAAACGACCTCTGTCCGCGAGGTTTTATGTAATTTAATATTAAATCTCCTTTCCGGCGCTTGCGCCTCGTCGGCCGGGCCTTCTTCCACGCCCCGCCAGTACCATCCCCCGTTCTAAGGGATTCGGTCCCAACGCAGCCGACGGCACTGCTGCAACGTTATTGCTGTTTTATCAAAAACCAACTTGTGAATAATTGCGTTGTGAGCATGTATTATATATCACATCGAGTTATACGCTGTATAGGTATATATATGTAACGCACGCGACGGCGGCCTTTTTGTGTTTGCGCTGCGCACCGCGAATATTATACTCTTGCAGCTCGACAGCCAACCTTTATTTCGTACTTAACTAGTATTTCCTCCTCGGGGGCGCACGTGCGGCTGGTTTTTCACTCATCGACGATATATTATGTATGTGTTTAGGCACTATAGTACGTCAACTCACTATCCTGCACCTCCACCGACGTCTGACGTCGGTCTCTCTATCCTGAATCGACGACTGCAAAAGACAACTCGCGCGCGGTCGTTTAAAATATAGTTCGTCAACTTTTTAGGTCAACTATAGGTCGACTCTTTTATATCTTAGGGAATTCGACTAATTTATTGTTATTATTTTTTTTTTTTTTAAACTTTTGTGAACCTGGTATTTTAAACTACCAACGTCAATACCAACTTAAATATTAAAGGACATTTTATTTGTTAAAAATGTTATACAGCACTATAGGTTCGCGATTATACAATCTTCCTGTATAAGCGAACGCTACGCTTTAATAGTGTTCTGTAGAAGACGGAATGATAATTATCATCAATTTATAGTATTTCACTATTAATACACATTATATATGTATTTCATTATATTATAATAAGAATCAGATACCTAGATAGTTAGAGATTCCCAATTGTAGAACCCAATAAGTTCGGAAAAGATTGCAAGTTAGCAAAACAAGTGCCTTTCTGAATTTAAAATTTCTGAATGTTAATCATCTTGCATCGCGCTAGTCTTTGTATCAAAGTAGGATATTATGTTAATAACTTTGTTTTACTACTGTTACAATAATAATTGTTTGTTTGCCGTTTAACCATTTCGTAAAAGGTGTGTTAAATAAAAATTCGCGTATGCAATATGCGTATTAAGAATTTTATTTCTCCAAGGGAAAATATTTAAATTTGATTTAGCAAGTTTAAACATTTGTATACTATAATAATTGACTCGTAGGTAGGTGTTCAAGAAACTCTCCGAAAGGGCGAGAATCGTGAGGATTGAATCCCCTCATAAATATACGCAACCGATGTGTTTGCCTCGGGTGAATCGGTGGCGTTAATAACAGGACCACTGTATAACAGAAGTGTAGTATAAGGGATGTTAGTCGTATAAACAGTTTACGTGAACGCATTATTATTATTGAAAGCGAACGGGTTTTGTTAACAACGGTGTTCGACACAGATATATCGTACATTATTCTTATCGGAATACAATATTGTGCAATAGTTAATAATTGTATTATTGTTAAATAAAAAAAAAAATGCTGACGAGCACTTTCCAATCCGTGTGTTTTCGATCTCATATTAACAACTACACGTGGTATAATATATATATAATATACATTATACACACTATACAGTTATAGAAACTTGACAATTACGATAAGACAAGAAACCGCAATTTATTTAAAACGCAAACAAAAACTGGGACGTTATTGATTTTTTTCGTTTTAAGAACAATACTATATATGAACACGTTTTATTTCATTCACTGCTGCCGTACATAATTACCCAACTCTTGTCACCGCATTGTAGTCGCTCGCGTACACACGCGCGTAGGTCACGGTCAATAAAACATCGCGTTTGCAGTATAATTATATTACAATTTAACATTTTTACGCGATAATAAAAAAGTTAGCGGCATATTGTATCTATCATGAAAACGCGTTATACTATTACCACGGCGAATACGCGAGTATCTACCACTCATAATACGCCTATCTCGACATTGTTATACCAATATGGATCGGACCGGCGCACTGCATAAACCCGTAGACAAATACACTGAAAACATTATAATATAATTAATTATACTACACGTTATAATAATATGATATCGGTTATAGGTCACGTGAACCAATTTGGACTTTTTGTTCGCGCAAGTCGTAATAATGAACGTCAACGAAATATCACTGCAAAGATAATATGTCGTTAGCCGGCGCGGCGTTTAAATCACCTCATCGCACATTTGTCGCAGTAGGCAAACATACAACAATCCGATACGGATAGTCGACGTCGTAACTGTATTATGTAATTGTCGAAAGAGATAATATTATGATGTATAATATCGATATTGCTGAATATGATATGCATGTAACGCGCATCCGAGGCCATAATAAGCCATGGTCAAACATTTTGTAGTCGAAATCATGTACATGCACGCAATGCGGCTACATATTATATATTTATATTGTATATCGATGTCGTAGGACGACTGCAGTGTACCGAATTGCGATTTTCCGTATACAAATCCTTTTAAATTAGGAACGGGTCGAGTTTTGAAATATTGAATTTAATATCATCATATATTCACAGTATATAATATACATTGCATATATCCATCACGCGCATTATATATATATATATATTTATACGCGTTGAATGATTTATACGCACAATATCGCGGTCCGTCCAGCAGCTGACACTGCGGACGCTTTGCTCGTTTAAATATCATGTGCGACGAGGAGATGACCGTAATAACTCATTAACGCCACTCGCATCCGCGGACGATATAATATATATACTATACAGACACACGCATACGTATTATACAGGCGATAATAATATTAATC
This sequence comes from Sitobion miscanthi, assembly GCA_008086715.1. Taxonomy (NCBI): domain Eukaryota; kingdom Metazoa; phylum Arthropoda; class Insecta; order Hemiptera; family Aphididae; genus Sitobion; species Sitobion miscanthi. Next base: position 4,425,432 of record CM017805.1, read on the forward strand.
CCTTGCGCGTCTCACCACGACCCCTCTCGAATTTCGTGCCGGGCGCTGCACCGATCCCGTCCACGATATATATATACATATTATATATTATATTGTACGACTCGGATGCTGATGCAGTCTTCGGTCTTGACCTCTGCGTACGATTAAATGTACGATGCACCGTATACGCGCGATACGCGAAATCATATCCACGCGCGGTGATAATGATAATAATAATGATAACGCGATATGATATTATTATTATATATTATAAAAATTATATTACGTGTACTTGTATATACATATTGTCCCGTCGTCATTGTACGCACGACGGTAATAATGTTATAAACGATAATTGTATATAATATATTATTATATTATGGGACGCGGACGTTAATGGCCCTCGACGTTCACGGGACCGTATCCCGACAAACAATAACACGCGGGGAAAGAGATAACGCGTGTGCGAGGGATTGACGCGCGCGCGAGCCCAACCCTTGTGTGATATTACAATATATATACATAGTGACTGCGATTCACGCGTATATTATTATACGTGTATATATACTGTATATAGTAAGCATGTACAGAGTGAGAGAGAGAGCGTGTGTGTGTGAGAGAGAGAGATAGATACGGAGAACACAACCGACCCTCTTCCTTCCTATCTGCTGCCGTCGACCCTTCTTCCACAACACACACACACACTAACGCTGCACAAAACGGCATCAGACAACATGTGTCAATGATGCGGGAAATTAAATAATTCCGAGAACGTGCGTGCGAAGGGCGGAAAATCGACGGGGACCCCGTAATAAATCAAACTCCGGTAAACTGTTGCAGGTTTTCTTAACAAAAACTTGATGCCGACAAAAGGCGTATATATACATCGAAACAATGCGCAGCTATCCTACATTATAATATTACAGTATTACATGTGTTTATGATTATTATTAATTTATTTATTTTTATGTACGCGATCAAAGTTTCTCGGGCGTTTTCTATGCCGTTCGCCGACGACGGAATATTAAGTTGATCGTTGGACATGACTAATTATTTTTATCGAATGTACGCCAATTATACGCATCACCTACCAATTATGACATAGTTTATTGTCAATACTATTACTGTATCGCGTATGTATACAATCTTCAGAGTCGTTTCCCTGCTAAACAGTATAATACGTCTGATATGCCTACCGAGGGTGACGAGGTCGGTTACGACAACAATCGCTAACATGGTAACATTATTATTATTATTATTATTATTATTATTATACTAAGCGTTACTTACTATAAACTTCTTTAGGCATATCGTACAGTATTACATCACAGTAGTTTCAATACAGCGCGTGCGGTGCGCAAATATCGTACTGTCGAGGGAATTAATAAAAAAAAAACAAAAGTTTTTCGAAGAACAAAAAAAAAAAAGAAAAACACTCGCAATATTCCGAAGACGACGTTCGATCGTAAATAATAAATGGAAAAGTGGAGTTTAATTTGTACATCGGCCCGAGGGTGTCACGTGCTGCACACATATTATATAGTTGTTTAGGATCGGGACACAATGTATAATATAATATGTAGTTCCCTCTCTTTTGTCTTTCAGCCCTTCTCATGTATAATTGGCAACATGATAAACACGTACCTACTGTGTTATTTTTTTTCAGTTTCATTCGTCCAGGAGGGGAACGAATAATCTAATAAGTTATATCATAATGTTAAGTACAGATAACGGTCCGTGCGCGAAACGGCTATTTGAGATGAAAAAAAAGAAAAAAAACCACCCCTTATAAAAATCTTGACAGTTCAACGTCTTTTTTCATTTTTTTGATTTGGCACAAAGTCACGGTTTAGTGAACACTTGACGTTTTGCATACAATTTCAATACATCTGCAGTTCGCGAATACGGTCGGGGAAAAAATTATAAATATAATAATTTGAATACGACGACGACGGTTTTTACCTGTTTTCTTAGAAGGTATATAATATTTGATGTATATTGTATAGGTATATTTTATACGTTCGCAATTTATTATGCAAAAAAAATAAAATGTATAATAAGGACTCTGATTGGGGGGTCCACTGCACACGGTATACGAGACACTCGAATTATCAACCAACCCCAAATTTCTTGCTCTCTCTCCGCTCGTCAGCTTGAACTATTTTTCCGGTCGTCGGGCCACGAGCAAATAAACAAATAAAAAAATCAAAAAAAAAACCCAACTTCTGCTCTCTTCTCCAAGACCACTCGAGACGGAAAACGAATCGTTTTTCCGCTCCCGTGAAGTTTGAAAAGGCGGAGCTTGGTTGGCGGGTCTTGTCCAATTAGCCAAACGCTGGCCCCGGATCTTTCGTTTCGTGTGCGGTTACGAAGGCGTGGTTATATATACCGACCTCAACTTGTACGGGGAAAACACGATTTTATTTTATGTACTTGCGGTCAGTTTCAAACAGCCTGCAGTCAACGTTTCGCTCGAATTTTTCACATATCCCTTATCTAATATATAAAAATAAGTCCGGTTTTCCTCCCTGACGCTATAACTCCAGAACGCACCAACCGATTTCCATGGTTTTGCATTCGTTTGAAAGGTCTTGGGCTACGTGAGGTTTATAGCAAAGAAAATTCTTGAAAATTCAGGAAAAATTCAACAGAAAAGTGTTGAAATCGTTTTTCACATACAGCGCCATCTATTATACATCTATTATATCTTTTATATATTATTTTTATGTACTTCAAACCAATAGCAACGGTGCGTGATAAAGTGTTTGACAGATAGTCATTATTCTCTGCTCAGTTAATTTCATTTAAGCTCAGTGTAAATTATGTGGATCGTGCATTTGAAGTTAAATTCAACACTCTGTCCATAGTCCAAAATGCCTAGAGAACGACGTTCGAACATAATCATTATTCTCTGCTCAGTTAATTTCATTTAAGCTCAGTGTAAATTATGTGGATCGTGCATTTGAAGTTAAATTCAACACTCTGTCCATAGTCCAAAATGCCTAGAGAACGACGTTCGAACATCGGCCGCCGCACAAGACATGCAAGCCAGCAACAAGTCTATTCAAGGAACTTAAGAGAAGAAAGACAAAATATAATAAGAGAAAATGACCGATTGAGACATCGCGTGAGCACACGAAGATCATTGGCATCATACAATCGCTTGGCATTCCAATATGATCCCACTGCGAACTACAGTGATGATGAAAATTTTGATGTTGGACGAATGACGACTATATGCAGATATTGCAATGCGTTAAAGTTCAAAAGAGAAACGGTTGGATTGTGCTGCGCAAATGGAAAAGTCAAACTGGATCCTTTACTTACACCACCACAGCCACTGAAAACATTGTTTGATGGAAGTGATCCCGATTCAAGCCATTTTCTTAAACACATCCTTGAATACAATAACTGCTTTCGCATGACTTCCTTTGGAGCTAATATCATTCGAGAAGGCGGCTTCATGCCGACTTGCAAGGTAAAAGATACAACACACATAACCAACACATAATTACAACACATAACAACTTCATATACACCACACACTACACCATCACACGATTTAAAATGTATTCATGAACAAATTTTAATGATTATTTGCAATTACATGTATACTAGCTTCTTTGCAATGTGTGAAGCAGATCCATTCGCAGCGACGCTGATGTACGTTGAAATGCCCAAGTATTACACTTGGAATCAATCAACAAAGAAATTCCAACGTCGCAAACAAGGAACCCCAGTTCCAGACTGGCCACAGGTGTTTTCAACTGATGCACTAGGTCGTATGTACACTGTTCATCCTAGAAACGATGAATGTTTTTATTTGCGACTGCTGTTAGTAAATGTACGTGGACCGAAATCATTTGCGCATTTGAAAACTGTGAATGGCAACCAATGCCAAATATATCGAGAAGCATGTCAACTATTGGTTTGCTGGAGAACGATTCTCATTGGGATTTAACACTTGCAGATTCAGTTGTTTCATCAAATGCGTACCAAATACGAACGCTGTTCGCAATTATCATCACCACATGTTTTCCTTCAAAACCAATTCAGTTATGGAACAAATACAAAGACGCCATATGTGAAGATATCTTGCATCGCTTGCGTATTCAAACGAATAATCCTGACATCCAAATAACCGATGAAATCTACAATGAAGGATTGATTCTGATTGAGGATCAATGCTTGACTATTGCAAACAAGCTACTGATTGAAGTAGGAATGATTGCGCCAAATCGATCGATGCACGATGCATTCAACCAAGAATTAAATCGATAGCTGCAATACAATGTTGATACATTGCAGGAATTAGTTAGAAATAATGTTCCGTTGCTGAATGAACAGCAAAAACAAGTATACAAAACATTAATGCAAGCGGTGGACAATAATACTGGTGGTCTATTCTTCCTGGATGCACCTGGAGGAACAGGGAAAACATTTGTCATTTCATTGATTTTGGCCACTATTCGATCAAAATGTGACATAGCTTTGGCGTTAGCATCATCTGGAATTGCGGCGACTCTTCTAGATGGCGGTCGTACTGCACATTCTGCGCTTAAGTTGCCACTCAATTTAAACACAATTGATACTCCAACGTGCAATATTTCCCGATCCAGTGCAATGGGAAAATTGTTAATGCAATGCAAGCTCATTGTTTGGGATGAGTGCACAATGGCACATAAGAAATCACTTGAAGCACTTAACTTCACACTGAAGGATCTTCGGAGAAATAACAACATCTTTGGCGGCTTGATGATATTGTTGGCAGGCGATTTCAGGCAGACGTTGCCAGTAGTTCCCCGTGGAACGCCTGCAGATGAATTGAATGCTTGCCTAAAGGCATCACCTTTATGGAATAACGTAAAAACATTATCGCTAACCACTAATATGAGAGTTCAACTTCAAAATGATCAAAGTGCTGCACAATTTTCAAAAGAATTGTTAGATCTTGGAAATGGAAAAGTCCCAGTTGATGCGACATCTGGATTAATTACTCTTACCAACGACTTTGCGATTTGTAGACACTCAATTAGTTCTTATTGAAAATGTTTTCCCAAACATTAGTGAGAATTATAAGAATTATGCTTGGTTAAGTCAACGAGCAATTCTTGCAGCAACGAATAATGATGTCCACGCACTGAATTTCACCATTCAATCAAAAATTGCTGGCGATTTGGTGACATACAAATCCGTTGATTCAATAACAAATCCCGATGATGTAGTAAATTATCCAACGGAGTTTTTGAACTCTCTGGAGATACCAGGATTTCCACCACATAACTTGCAACTGAAAGTTGGTACAGTTATTTTGATACTGCGTAATTTGAATCCACCGCGACTTTGCAACGGTACTCGTCTTTCGGTAAAGAGACTTATGCCGAATTTAATTGAGGCAACCATTATTAACGGAAAGTACGCAGGTGAAAATGTATGTATTCCTCGAATACCAATGATTCCGACTGATCTTCCGTTTGACTTCAAACGATTGCAATTCCCAGTTCGCCTTGCGTTCGCAATGACAATTAATAAGTCGCAAGGCCAATCGCTTAGTGTTTGCGGGATAAATTTGGAAAATCATTGTTTTTCACATGGACAGTTATACGTTGCGTGTTCACGAGTTGGGAAACCATCCGCTTTGTTTGTGTTAACGACAGACAAAAAAACAAAAAATGTGGTTTACCAAAGAGCACTACAATGAAACAATTAAATAACACTTCATTTTAGTAGGTAATTGTAATGAATTTATTACTGTTGTGAAATGAAATAAATATTTTCCTTTTCAAATATATAACAAAAAAAATTACAACGTTACTTAAAACGAATCTGGTGGCGAAACGGAGTTCGACAGGTCTGCTAGTACTATATAAATCGTTTAGCGGTTTAAGTACCTAAATAGTAAAAATAATAACAACAGAGAAAGTAAAGCAGGAAAAATATACACACTGCAAGAAACGCCAAAAGGCCAAAACGAAAAATCATCGTCAGAAACACAACATCAAACGACAAATATTTTTCGTCCGGACCGAAATCGTTTGTACGCCGATTTCGATTTATTGTATAGATGCAAATCACATCCTGAAATCTTTCCGGTTTTCGATATTTCAGAATAGGTATATTATATTAATATCTGATTTGCTCTGCTGCGGGTAGTTATCGATCGCGGAGTCTGAAAAAAGTCGTATATTATACAAAATACATGACTCGTGGAGCTATATACCGCTGCAGGGACTATCGTCGGGATTTTCGCACGCACAGATTGGGTATTATTAAAACAATATTTTCTTCAAGTGACTCGGCGCGGAGAGGGGGTGACGGCAGTGGGTGATGGTGGGGTAGACGGAAGCATTCGGCGGAAGAGGAGGAAAACCTGAGCCAAATCGACGTTACCGCCGCCGCCGCCGCCGCCGCGAATGTTTTCCGTTACGTTTAACTGACAAATCAGCAACGGCGCAACAGCCTCCGCGCGCGCGAATTCCTCCGCGGAAATGATTGAGATGAATGGTGCCACGTCGCCTCCACAAATGGTAAAAACCCTCGCGATTTTAATAAATAACGCGTGTACATACACATACATATAACATAATATATATATATATATATGCGCCGATTTTTCACGAAATCATTCCGGGCCCGTGGACAGCATCACGCTCCGAATGGTTTTTACAGATGTGTGAATGCTGATAACAGATGACGCTGAGGCAATATCCGCCGCCGAGTATAATATTATACTATATACTTTGATTGATGAAAAACCATTATTGCTGTGCGCGTAATGCGCGCGCGCGCACGTATCCACACCCCCCCCCCTACCCGCCGACGTATGTCCCGCTGCTGCTGCTGCTATACGACGTCGTCATCGTCGTTGTACGTATAATATTGTACCTAAGCACGGAAAAACAAACAAATTTCGAATCGAGTTTGTAGAACCGCCGCCGCCGCCGCCGTCGACACGCTCGCGTCTTTGTCTGGAAAATTAATCGAAAATGGGTTTCCTCACCCGCTGCCAATCACGCGGAAGACATACAACTCTGCAGTATGCGCACACCTATGTCTCGGTAATACCTATACGAGTTAGAACACAATGTTTTATTTCTCGATAAAATTACACTTCGCGGTATAATAATCAATAATAATTGTCAGATAAATATCGTAAATACATTTGAACTGTGGTATTTATGAACATTTGATCTAAAAATACGTTTATTCGGAACGATGCACCCCGTCGAGTGTGAAACGAAAATAGCAGTTTTCGCGTGCAGACGAGTGTACCACTTGGAAACGAACGACGCGAAATGATATCGTCAACACGACGCAGACGGGAAAAAAAACCGACTATGCTCATCGGAGATCGGAGACTCTAAACGGGAGTAAAAAATAAAAATGTAACAAATAATAAATGTATAAGTATCGTACGACGAAACCGTAATGAACAACAATCGATTGTATACAAAGCACTCGAATATCGAAGGGTGTTAACGTTTACACTCTTAAACGACCTATACCTGTTTTCATAGTTTTGTACACATTTTCAAATGTACAACATTATTACATAAAGCACTCGTATCGACGTATCGTTATAAGCACTTATAGTTAGATGCGCGCTTAAAAAATGATTTTGTAATGTAACAAATCGGCGAGCGTTAATAACGAAAAGGTGTGAAAGACTATAATATAATATCATATACGAAGCGAGTGCATTGTCATATTTTGTCGAACCGTGTGTTCGGTTGTCCGCGCGACACTCGATTTAGCGATAAACGAGCGCGGTTGTCTGTACCTCTAACTTGTATATTGTCGTACAATGCAACACATAATATGCACCTAAACGACCTGTCTACGGTTAACTAACCATTTGTACCTGTGAAGTCGAATGAGCAACCAAGCGAGCGTGCGTAAGATCGGCGTTCGTGCGCGTGACGCGATAGCGACGCGTTTTCGGCATTCTACTTAGCGTCGTCGACCGTGGTGCACACGTCCGTCGGATACCTCCTATTCAAAGGGACGGTATGATAATAACGTACCCGTAACCAGGTATACGACACTCGTTATTATTATTACTATTATTGTAGGACTCTGGTTCTCCACGAGCGCCGTCGTATCTCGGTAGTTTGCGTGGGAGAAGTGGTGGGGGGGGGGTTGAACGGCGGTATGGTGAAAAGGAATACTCGGGGTAGGTACTCTCCGGATCGGCGGTTTAGCGTCTCGTCGTCTCTATACATGTCGTATGTATATGCATGCGCGTGTATAAACAGGTGCGATTGTACGAGAATGCCTACGTTTAGTGTGTGTGTGTGTGTGTATACATATATAATATCGCGTCATGTACACTGCAGCAGCGTGAGCATACCTCGGAACAACCCGTATGGCCGCGGAGGTGTACGCCGAAAATCGCGTCAAGAAATTATCTCTCGACATTCCTGCATCCGCGCGCACACTGCAGCAGCATAATAACATAGATTATCGCGGGGATTTCACCACGACATATAATATTATATTATTATTATTGTGGATGCGCGACCGGGCAGAATATAATAAGCGTACATATAAATCGTGCGCCCGCCTATAGAACGTATTATAATATATATATATATGTATATGATATAGTGTATGGTCGCAGTAGTCGTCCTCGTCGCGGACTGCACCCTGTAAACCCGGACCGCCCGCCGGGGGCAGATGATACCGACCATAAAATTCGATCAGTTCACACCTCGGCCGCGGGGACAATGGGTTCGCGGACATTAGGCGGTCGGATTGTGTGCGTGGCCGTATAATACGTATATATTGTACATATATGTATTATGGATAAGATACCTACTACCAGCGGCATATTATAATGTATACACCGTACGCACATTATACGCGCAGCGGTGGTGATAATATTATGTATAAGCGCTGCACTCGTTTACACGCCACCGACGAATATATGTATATAGGTGTCGGGCGAATTTTCCAGTTGACCGGGCGGACAAATTTTAATGAACCAAAAACGAGACGAGTTTGCCCGTCGAAAATCTGCACAATGACAATACATTATATCGTGTATACACCGTTTGTACACATTATAATAATCTGTGCGGGGTGTCTCGTGTGCCGAGTTTGCACCCTGCAAACGACATGTTTCGATTTTTGAACCGTAATAATGATGATAAAATATGATTTTGGACATTACCAATGCTTTTGGTTCGCATAAACTCGAAAATAAGACAACACTGATTACAGACGGATATGAGTTGTCGTCTTGAAGGTTGGGCGAGGGGAGGATATTACATATCATAATAATACAATGTAGCATATACCCATATAAGACGTTGCAAATACGAACGTCGACCGGTAACAAATAATACTATATTTAGGGGACTCGTCCAAACATTCCTATATATAATAACACTTTGTCTATTGTTTTGCGTGAATATTATGTGCCTATTTTTTTTTATTAAACCTGCGCGGCAAACAGACCGCTGCAGCCAGTAGCCGCGTGTATCATTGAAAAGGGATCGAACCGCGACAACAATCGGAGGTTTTATACTTAAACTCTCTCTTTTACTCGGGCGGGCGCGATCACCGGGTCGGGGTGAGCTGCAAACGGGGGCGGCCCATATACGGCTTATATTATATACATACATAATATGTACAGTGATTTCGGTGAGGCGTTCGCACGTATCTTATTATACGCGTACACATACATATTATAGCATATATATATGTATATACAATTGTATCGGTTGTGCAGTGTGTGAGAGTGTGATGTGAAGCTAATCTCGCGGAGATCCCCTGCGGGGTCATCCGACACCTCGGCGACATTATATTATATCCGTCGATTCGTCCCTCCGACAACTGTCAGAGTGTGACGTTTCTTTTTTTGTAGCTTCGCACCTTTTGTGCGTACCCGCACCGCGGCGATAGTTTCCGTTGGCGGCGCGCGTTTCCGAGATCTAGCACATTTTTTTTTTCACAATATTTATAGCGATGTTACAGTTATACATTCACTCTCGTCCCGCTCGATGACGGCGGTGTTTACTGTTATTTACCTATATACATGCCCATAGGTTTAGACTGGCGCGAGCGCAAGAGGAGGATAAGAAGATGAAAAAAAAAAAAAGGGGGACCAAAATTGCGCGTATAATAATACAGGTACGGTACCGACGACGGGCTGAAACGATTTTTTTTTCCTATATGATACATATTGTCATTTATACAGTCTGCACGTCACTCACCTCCCAGGCGAACCGCGAGTCCACCGGCTTCGGGCCCCATTTGCCCAGGAACGGACCGTACTTGACACCTTTGGGGAGCTGTGTCTTTGTCCAGACGCCGCTCGCACCAGCGTTCCGCAACTCCAAGTTGTACGGCATGGTGGCCGCGTTGGCCGGCAGCTCGAAAAAGTTGAAACTGTTGTTCAAACCCGCGCCGATGACGCCACCGACCTCGTCGACAGCCGCAATCGTGTCTTTTTTCCCGTTGTTGTTGTTGCTGTTTGCGCTGCTGCTCCGGCTCCGGCAACCGTCTCCGACGACGACGACGACGCCGCCGCCGCCGCCACCGCCGCTACTGTCACTTGACAACGAACGCTCGTCGTCGCTCCGGCCGGCGTCCGTGTCGCCACTGCCGCCACCTCCATCGTCGCTACTGCCTGAGAAAACGTGAAAAAATTCGTTAAAATCTCCTCAGATAAACATACACAAAGTGCGTGCCTACATAAATATATGGGTAATATGAATCGTACATATTTATCAGGGACAGCGTACTTTATATCTTATATTATGATGTACCTTTGACTCATTTTTTAGTGCTATCTATGGCCCAACTGAGTATACATTTTAACTTAAACCAAATGAATATCGAAATAAATCGGTACCTTTAAAAACCGTATTTTGTCCTTCTAAGCCTTTTCTGTATTTTCCTATATTTTAAATTGGGCAGAACATACAGCTTTAGTAGTAATCGTTTGATGGGTAATATCATGTTAAAGCATAAGGGAGCAATAGATAACGATATTTCAGTGAGACATAAAAATATGTATATTTAACAATTTAATACCAGTTTTTCTCGATGTGTATTTTTGATTTTTAAGAACATTTTTCAACAAAATTATCACGTTGTACGTACCTACCTATCAACTGTAGTTTTATAAATGCAATCATTAACAGTCGTCAGTCATAGTATAATAATATATACCTATACATATTATTGTATAAAATTATTTACTCTCATATTATTGTTTTACATGATATTAAATAACGCTGATACCGTGACGGATCAAATATCAAAACAGTAAACAACGTAATCATATAAATAGATTTATCGATCAAATAGTGTACCTACCTATTAATATAATATATTTAATGCATTTGCGCGTATTGTATTTCTGGAAAATACCGTGAATTTACGAAATTTACATTAACCGTTGGCGAACTCTGCGTTAACCGATATTTTAATGGATTCGATTAAAGTAGGTATATTCTCGAGAAATATGCGTGTTTTTACGAAGGAGCTATGAAACATATAATTTTCGAATGATTAAAAAAAATATTACATCCATAAACCTGACATACAAACCACATTATGTTTTAATATTTATATAATATATGTACAATATAATTACAACTTAATTCATATGCCCGGTTAATGTAAAGAGCATTTGAGGGAGTTTTTACGAAAAAAATTTACAATAATTACTTCCAAACACGTTTCTATATACACACACTGTCCGACGTTGTACACGCGTACAACAGTGTTTGTGACGTATACATATGAAAGCCGTTGAATTTCATAGTATGCACGTGACAAATATCGAGGGACGCATTATAGCTGGTAGTGTGTATAAAAACGTGAAGGTGAATATAATGCAGTGTATACAATATATTATATTGCAATATTATTTTATTTTGTAACGAGCGAAATATAACGATAATTGCTAATGGTCATGTAAGGGAAACTTTTTAATAACGAAATGGGTACCTATATAATTTTGAGAAAACGATATACAAAACACTGCTGCTGTAGTTAAAACATCTGCATCATATTATTATACGCGTATTAAAATATTATAATATATTTAGAGGTACATATTACCATAATATGCTTAAAATCGTTTTGACTTGGGCGCAATATATACACAGTTGGGCACATGCAGCTCGTGTAGTCACGGGTCTCGACGTCATACAAGACATCATAAAATAAGACAGGCAATCTCTATCTTGGGGTTTCTGTATCGCACATTCAAGGTCGACAGTACAAATATTTGTACAAATCGTCCCCGCGCCGATTTATTGCCCTGGGATCAACAGCTCGTTGACGACATTGTTTAATAACACTCTTTTGCGGTTTCAAAGATTGTGCCACAAGGTCGAAGCAGGGGATATTGTTTTGTTTTTATTTTTTATTTTTTTTTTACAGCCAAATCCCCTAGGAGACATGATGTTTGGACACCAGTCGAGATTAAAAGAGGCAAACACCGTCTGTCCCATGCCTAATCGCGTAGGATTTCTTTCTTATCACTACCCGAGCACTCGGCGGCTTCGAGGTCCAGTCAAGACAAAAAATAAATACTGCACTAATAATAATAAGTTAAGTGTTTGTCGTCAAACGTTTATACGTAGACATGATACACGATTCCGTATACTTACGAGTTACGAAGTGTCAACAAAATATAAAATAAAATGCTAGAGAAAATTATAGTAATAATTAATATTGTCAGTATTTTCTCCAATATTGCATGGAGTAAACATAAAATACGCAAAAAACCATTTTATCATAAATAGATCTAAAAAAAAACACATCTGGTAGTTATTTTAAAATAATTGGAACCAAATTATCTAACAAAATACCACCTTCCATAGTAAACCTACCATTTAATTTATTTAAAAAAACATTTTGCAATGGTTATTGGAATCTTCAGATTAGTTAATTATTTTGTATAAATAATATTGTATTCATTTACTCTAATCAATGTAAAATAATTTAATTTAGAACTCCTGGTCCCCCACACGAGTTTTCTATTCACATGGAATTAAATTAAATAAATAAATAATAAATATTAGTCTATACACACATATTATGAATCACTTATAATTACAAATAAACAAATAAAATATTGGATGAAAGGTTAGGTTATGCATTAGGTTTAGAAATAATAACTACGCGAACCCTTACAAATCGCGGTGCGTAAAGGTACGGTTTCCAAGCTGCGACTAGTCGCTGCGGCCGGCCGCAACGACCAGACGCAACGATTGCGTAATTGACTGCTCTATAAATAAATGCCTATACGCGGTTTCCAATGTGCGATCGATGTGCGCGTGTCAACAATAGTCGTTGCGTTCAACGATCGTACTGCACTTGAAGCAGTGTATTGCGTGTGCCGCACTGCGATTTTATTCTGGACGAATTTGTTAAATATTTTTATAAACGAATTTATTCAATCGAAAAATGTCGAAAACGACGAAAACTCTATTCACTATAACTGACGATGAACTGTTAGTTGAAGAAGTGAGTAAAAACCGTGTGTTGTATGACAGTTCGCACGAGAAACATAAAGATGTCAATTTTAAAGATGTAATTTGGAATAATATTTCTTCCGTTGTTGGGCAATGTGGTAAGTACAACATATTATAAGAATAAACAAATTATATTAATAATAAGAAATAATTAAGACTTTAACGTTCGTAAAATAATAAAGCAATAAAATACTTTTTTTTTATTATAGAAACTTTGTGTAACAATTAGTTTCGACAATTATTAAGATCAAATACTTACAACATTATATGTACATATATATATCATAAATATATAATATACCTATACATAAATACACATTTCAAAAGTGTTTTTAAAGCATAAATATTATATTTCATTCCTTATGATTTATGAATATTAATTATTTACAATTAATACTTAGCAATTAACACTTATGTATTATAGCTGAAGATTGCAAAAAACGTTGGCGAAACATACGAGATACGTATATGAGACATAAGAAAAAACTCGGGACTGGATCGTCAGCATTAGCAAAAAAGAAATGGTTTTTGGCTGACAGTTTAACATTCTTGAACAACGTAGAATACGAAAGAAAGTAAGTACTCATACCAAAAACAATACTTTAAATTGTTAACTCAAATTAACAAACATATTATACTTGGGAATGATAACATTCGTTTATTTTATGTCACATAAAGTCTTAAAATACTATCACCTAAGTTTTATACTAGAACGCTACTTAATAACAATTAAAAACTATTTCTTTTTACTTTATATAATACTGTTAAATAAAATGACTAAAATTAAAAATTGATATATCATATTAAAATTAATCAAAAATGAATTAATAAATAAGACATATATCAATAGCTATTAAATATATATTTAATATTTCAGTACAACAACAAATATAAATGCGAGTGATACAACGACAAATGATACAACAACAAATGATAATGTGAATGATACAACAACAAATGTTAATACAAATGATTCTTTTATGGATTTCTTAAGTGAAGAAAGTAGTGAGTTATTCGAAGAAGATAATACTACTGAAAAATCCACTAAAGAGCCAAATTTTAACGAATTTCAAAAACCAAATAAAAAATTTAAATCGAAGTATAACAAAAAAGATTTTTCAAAACACCAATCGGAAAGAGCTGTTATTATTCAAAATTTACACAAACAAAATGAAACAATTTTAAATAAAGTGACTAACAATGATGAAACCGATTTATTTTTCCAAAGTATTGCGGCTATGGTGAAAAAACTACCTCCTAGAGGCATAAGTGAGGCAAGACTTCAAGTTTTAAAAACGATATCAGAACTCGAAGACAAGTATTTGATTAATCCTCATATACCTACCCCGGGGGCATTTTCAACTACCTCTGTTTCTGAATATGATTACAACATAGCCCATTCAAGTTCTACATCATCATGTCAAAGTTTGTCATCAAACTCACAAGGATTTGCGCCATTTGTATACGAAAATAATTTTACAAATCAATAATAATTTTACATTTTTTTAATATTGTTTTGTAACAAAATACAAGTATTCGATTTTTTAAAGATATTTTTAAAATTTTCTGTTGTTAATATTAGTATAACAAAAGTACAAATGTTATGTTTAAAACCTAAAGTATAATATTTTTAATAATTTTTTATTTTACATTTTTAAATTGTTATGTTGTTTTAAAAAGATTTAAAGGAATTACACATATTGTTCATAAAAAACTATTAAACATACAAAATAAGTATTTAAAGTAATTACTACACATTTTATATTATTTGTCTTCCTGCCATGACACAGATCCTTCATTGTTAAAAAAATCCTTAAAAGAATCTCGAACTAAAAACCCTTCTGCATTTGTAAAACCACCGCCTCTTGTTATTGGTATTAGGTTGTTTATTTGGAGTGTTGTACTTGACTTACACTCTTCAAAAAATGCTTGTCCATTCTCTTCTAAATATGCTTCTCGTAGTAAATTATGTAAACAACAAGCAACTACAATAAGATCATCACACGTCATTGGATCAATGTTAATGGGCTGATAAAATACACGGAATATCTGGCTTAACAATCCAAATGCGTTTTCCGTCACCCTCCTAGCACGACTCAATCTATAATTAAAAACTGCTTTTGATTTGTCGTGTCTTGCAGATTGTCGAGTATATGGTTTCATAATATTAGGGTGTAGTCTAAAAGCTTCATCTCCAACTATAACGTGAGGTAATACTTTATCAGATCCAGGTAATTGTTTTTTTCAGGAAAACCAAATGAACCATCCAGTATTTTTTGACCAATGGCAGATTTTAAAAATATACCACTGTCTCCTTCTCTGCCAAATGAACCAACATCAATAGCAATAAATTTATAATTGGCATCGACCATTGCTAACATTACAATAGAGAAGTAATCTTTATAATTAAAAAAAAGCGATCCTGTTTTTCTGGACATCTAATTCGAACGTGTTTTCCATCTATCGCTAGAACGCAGTTTGGAAAATTCCATTTAGTCCAAAACTCTGATGCTTTTTTATTTAAGTCGATAGTTGATAAATCTGGTAGAAAAATTGGCATAAGGTGTTTTTTTAACGTCGAAAGTGTATCTTTTACGATAGTACTAATGTAACTGTGTGAAATTCTGAACGCAAAAGAAAGTGACCGAAATGATTCCCCAGTAGCAAGATATCTGCAGAATGTAGCAATAAAAAAATTAAAATTTGATACGATCTTGTAGATATTTTTTTGTAACACCACTAATCTATTCATTATAATTATTTAAATAATTATGGCATAATTCTAGTTTAGCTACCTATAAGTTAAAAAAAAAAAATTTAAAAAATCGATAGGTAGCTAAACTAGAACTGTGCCATAATTATTATTAATTAATAGAAAAATACGTATTTACCTTAAAGTAACAGCTAATTTCTCATCGGGTGAGATTGGAATTTTTATTCTGTTTGATGCAGGTAATGTTATATCGTTTTTTACTAATGCTAATATAAAATTAAACTGATCATAATTTAGCCGAAAAAATTCACGAAATTTATTTTTATTTTCTCTTAAGTGGCTATTTATTAAAACTTTAAAGAAGCCTTCTTTTTCTCTTGTTTTAAATAAATTACTTATTGGCTTCCTGCGGTGTGTATTTGAAGTATACATTATTTCTTCTTCTTCCTCCTCCTCTTCTAATAAACTTATAATTATATTATTATTATTTATAATAAATTGTTCCATTTTTCGTGATTTGTGACGACAAATTTAAAAAAATACGTGTGTGCACATTGAAATATCGAGCTAAACTAAACTGAAAACAAATGCCAGCCGCAGCATTCAGTCGTATTGTAGGAAACCAATAAACACGCAACGATCAATCGTTGCGTCTGGTCGTTGCGGCCGGCCGCAGCGACTAGTCGCAGCTTGGAAACCGTACCTTAAAACAGCGTTTGTTATTTCTTCAACTCGATTGTAATAAATCGTGTGACGCATTCGATGACTAAATTACGATATGAGTTATCAAAATTGTTTATATTTATCGGATAAACAGAATCACCACATTACCGCGAACTTAAAGATGCTGAACGCGCTACGTAAATCGTAACCAAACGCATATAATGTACACATACAAAAAGTACACATAAATATTGCATTGTCCCGATAACTATATAATTACAGTGATTATTATCGTAACGACAACTAGGTTAGCGTACAATAATAAAAAGTCGGGCTCGTTAATGGCGTTTTCGCTCGTTTAATATACGGTCATGCGGTAATATTATATTGTTATTATATTATATTATATACACATTCATGAATAATAGGTGTACGCGAAACGAGTGTTCAATGGGAACCAAGTAACTCGATGAATGGAAATACTTTGGAAAAAACATATATGTAATAATCGATCGTACAAACGTTATCGTGGTTGTTTCTAAGTAATCGAACCGATATGAGGAAATTTACCTATTATTATTCCTTTGATCACCGGTAAAGTATTCACGTAATAATAATATTAATGATAGTAAAAATAATAAATATTAAATAGTATGATAATAATATTATAACGATTATTGATTTCTAACTCAATGAGCCAATTCGTCAGGCCACTATATCAAGAGCGCGTTACAACATTATACACTACAACACGCAAAACTTGCAATATTATTATTGTCAAATGGCGATATAAACACGTGCAATTTTGCAACGCATTAAATCTTTAATGATTAAAAACCTTAAAAAACCTACGCACACGTCTTGTTATCGACGATCTAAATATTTCGGTAACACACGACTCGCATAATGTGTATATTTTAACGTCCATTAACATACAATAAAATACAATACACATAATGTGACATTGCGGGTACCTATCTGTTATCTAATGTGGTATAAAATGATACATAATATAATAATATATAGGCATTAATCGGCGAAAACGACAACGACCAAATCATATTAAAATATTTATTTTGTGAGGCAATAATACACAGTATATTATAATAATTGTCGTACATAAATGATATATTATGTGTGAAAACAACAGCTATT
Organism: Sitobion miscanthi; assembly: GCA_008086715.1. Classification (NCBI taxonomy): domain Eukaryota; kingdom Metazoa; phylum Arthropoda; class Insecta; order Hemiptera; family Aphididae; genus Sitobion; species Sitobion miscanthi. The sequence continues at coordinate 4,443,438 of CM017805.1, forward strand.
ATTAATATATGGATTAATAATTATGAAGTAACGATTGGGATGACATTTAATTAAAAACGCTTATTTAGCGTGTTATCGATGAGGGATCATCAAACCGTGTGCGAAAAAGCAATTACATAGATATATTGAATATATAATAACATAATATAGTTTATTATGAAATCAATGATAATATTATATAGACAAGAAAATTGGTTGTCGAACCAAAAGTGCGTTGTTATACTTATTTTAAATTGACACGCCGCGAATCGCGATGCTATTATAATGAAGTTTTGACGTTTTTAAAGTGCGCGTTTGAACTTTGCACCCCCGTGGCTATCACGTGGGGTAATTATTTTTAAAGTGTTGATATTTATATTTTGCCATAGTCTCCCGTGAATTGGTGTTTTCAATATTTTGACGGATTTTTACGGTCCGCGTCCGTTACGCACGAGGGGACTATATTTGTGGTAGCGTGTACGTACGTGAAATTGTCTCATGGAAACCTGTTCAGTCTATAAGAACCGTCGCAATCGTACATATAAATCGAAAGCGTGAGGGGACTATTATATTATTGAGACATGCGTGTATCGAGGTTTCACGGTGTATAGATATTTATACTCCCCAAAAATATAAGTAAGCAATGAAAAAAATTGTCAAGCATTATATTTTTTTATTTTTTTTTTACTACTATATATGTATCACGAGTTATTTATACGGTTTAACGTAAAATTTGATCCAACTATATTATATTATACTTGGAAGACATTTTTCACACGACGAGTGTCAATTATATAAATACATTGGATATTTTGGTATATTTAATACTATATAATGCAATATAGTATAGGTATTATATAAATAATTAGAAACTTTTGTTTTAAATACATTCTTTACAAAATAAATACAACTGTAAAATAATCATTAAAAATTAAAATATCAAAAAAAACCTGCGGAAGGCCCTATAATTAATATTCTCAACTTCAAATGTGGTGGTAAATATCGGGATCAATTCATGATCAAATTAATATTTAAAAAAAATATTAGTAAAATGGATTATTATGGATCTAAAATGTGGTCTTTTGTGAGTACCTAATACCTATACTTATGTAATAAAGAAGACAATAAACAAATTCGCGTATGACCTCCTCATCAATCAAATAAACTATAGTTTTTTTGTGGATATCTTAAATAATTATTTTTGCACATACCTATAATATGGTCCATATTTTAATTTTTTTTCTTAAAACTATATATACGAACCAGCTGAATATCCGGGTTTCACCAATGTGCAATTTTTTTGTGGTGAATCCTATATAATATGGTATAATATACGCTATATCTGGTGTACATCGGTTTGAGCGTATCTCAGTTATGTATAGTGTATATCAGTTCACTGACAAATCAGCGTCAGTGATGTACCTTATAGGCTATTTATAGCTTCGTAAAAAAATAATTCAACCTATATGGGCAACCGTTAGTCGCAGATAATTGGATTTAGCACTTGGTATATATTTAACTTGGTTAAAACTTCTTACTCTCTTAACTTTTCTGACATAGCTAAAAAACAATCCCCGAAGTTTTCATCAAATTCAATTAAGGATTACTTGTTTAGTATATAATAAGCTATTATAGTGGCGCTACACATATACACTTGGTTTTAATAGGTATACTTACTTTCTTTATTCGGGGCCATAGGCGTGACAGCTTGAACCTGATCTGCCCGGGTAACCAACGGCCACCATACAAACAAATTTTCACCGTGAATTTCAAGATCCCTGTTTTATCACCTCTTTAAAATGCGAATATCGGAAAATTCTTTCTTATTGCACTCCTAGATCATTAGAGGAATCACTATTCCAAATTTCAAGTACGCATGTTATGTAGTTTTTAAGATATAGCGATGAATGAGCGAGTGAGTGGTATTTGGCTTATATATATATAAAGATATTTTTACTAACATAATAATCATCAATACCTAGTTACATATATACTAATATCTATAAGTTATACACTCGAATTAAAAATATTATACCTATATATAGTTAGACAGTTGGTGAGCAAACGATATCTGCAGGCAACCTGCACATCATATATATATATATGAAAACTAAATAATATTTGTTTAAATCGTATGTTCAAATGAATCCATAAGATAATGTTCCACTTACTTTGGGTATAGCAAATTACCTTGGTAAAATCATCAATATAATATCTATATACTATACTATTATTTTGTTATTTGTATCGATAGTGCAGGAATAATATGGTTAGTGGTTATTCGGTAATTCCATTCAATACAATAATAATATACTATCCCTAAACTGATGACGGCCCATATACGGGCTGCTTGTAAATGATCTGATTGTCTATTTAGACATGAACGATGAACCATACATTCTTCGTATGAAATGACCGAACAAATGTTCAGTTGACATTGATAATTCATATGAAAAAAACCTAAAATATAATATTAGATTATATTTTATCTAAATTCTACACGGAGTGTCACTAACGAACATATAGATAATATACGAGCTTCGAATACTCACTTAATTAGGTAGAACAATAATAATAAGTCATAAGTGATAACCGTAAAGATATGTGAGGATCCGTTCTATTTATATCATATATTATATTATAAACATAATATTATTATATTATAATATGTTTAATTTTAACATTTACATTTTAAATTTAACGCTAATGTTTGCTAATACGTCTGCATAATATACAATATTGTATTAACATAACTAATTAAATAATAACAGTAATTAGGTTTGTATATAAAACTATTAAAATAATCAATGATTAAATCAACAAGTAATGATAAGTATATAATATAGAAGAACTGAATCCTTGTGAAATGTCAATTTAGTAAAACCTATATTGATACCTATATGGCTAAATATATAATAATAGTGTTTTATGTTGTAAATATAGACAAATTGTATTTATATTTCTGCCTTTATTTCTGATAAACATATTTTAGTAGTTAATTATTATAATTACACGTACACTATATAGGTATTTACAGCAATTTTTCAAGCCATGTATAATAATAATATTATAGTTACGTTAAAAATTTATGTATACCTAACCATCTAATTCCTAATAGGTGCATCGATCGAATAATATTATTGATTGTTGGTGTACCTACAATACTTGATAATACTTAAATATTACCTATATAATATTATATATAACTCACTTTGTAACGAGAAATAATATAAATCGTAGGTCTATACTATGTATATATATATATATGTCACGGATCGATTATAATGATAATAATTAAAAAATACTTTGTACTTGCATGATATGAGATTATAATATATAAAATATATTACCTACCCACATAGAGTTACTGATGTTTAGATTATATTATTATCATAATAAAGACTCACCTCTGCTCATGTCGGCCTGGACGGGGCGGGGGGACGTCGAGTCATACACGACTTCTGGCTCCAAGAGGCTGCCGATAAACTTTCGATGTCACTCCGAAAGAAAAACAAGCGACTCCGTCCGATCCGAAGACGAATGACCCACACGGGACGTGCGTATTGTCGCTAATATAGCCGGCCGGTGGGTTGCACAATCGGGAAAATCGTATAGGTGATAAATGATGAATTGTACGAAACCGAATTATGCGCGCCGTTTATATGGATATCGATAAATGCAAAATAAATCGACCAGGTGTGACGAAAAAATAATAGCGATATCGCCGTACGGGAATAAAATTACGATGGGCCGTCAAAAAAACATATACCGTCGTACAATATTGTTCTCGACGGTAAAAAGAAAAATAATAATAATAATGTAATAATATGTATAACAGATCAACCGTCCGCGACGACTATACGACGACGACCGACGACGAATGATGATAGCGACGGATGATGAGCGCTGCGTTCACCAGACCGCGAACCGGATCGACGCGATCGGACTGTTGACTGCCGGGCCACGAGATCGACGACGCCGAAGCTGTCCCCGGGGTTCGCGCAGACGGTGGTGCGGCGGGGTGGGATGGGTCGGCGGTGTACTACGATGCGCACGCACGCGCTTCCTTTGGGTGCGCCGGGACGTTCGCCGCCGCCGCCGCCGCCGCCGTGCACACACATCGATGCGGCGTGTGCGTGAGCGAGCGATGGGCGGAGCCGGTTCCGGAGATTGTGGGCGGGGCGGGCACCCTGCCAGCTGCAATCGGCGATTCCCCACCACCGCCGCGGTGGCGGTCTTCGACGACGTCGTGGCCTCCACCGCCGCCGCCGCCGCTCATCAACGGCGCTCATCGTCGCTCATCGCCGACGCGCGCGGTCATCCGCGGCCGCCCTTATCCCTTCGCACGCCGACTCAGACCGCTCGCCCGTCCCGTTTACGGGGGTGTCTTCGCCGCGCCGACAAGCCGCGAGTGAGATTTCAATTTTTTCGCTCTTAATTAATATTGTATTATATTATTATTTATTCTTTGATAAGTTAATATAATATTATATAGGTACCCATAATATATATATAAGATCCCGCAGCGGATATGCGATCATTTAAATTATTATAATTATAACGGGCATTGTGTTTACCTTTAGTTATATATACCGGGGCAAACGGTTTTTTTTTGTTGACTTGTTCGAGTTTTTATAATTACCGCCGCGCTCTTCGTTGATATTATTGCGGGCGCCGGGCATCGATTTTGTTATACGAGTTTCTTTATTGTAATATATATATATATTATTACCAACTCAATATTATACAAATAGGCTATACGAGAGTTCTTTAGGTCGACGGTTTTTTACACCCGGTTTTCAAAAGTTTCCTCTTTTTCCTTTTCCAATATATTGCACAATATTTCAATTTAATATAATACATCATTTGGTTAGTATTGTACTATATAGGTAGTAGGTACCTATATTCTGCAGGTTGGCCATGTATTTATATAGTTATATAAATAATACTTTTGCACATACACCAACATAGAAAATGTAATGAAATATCTAACAAGTGGTTTTATTAAATATACAACCGTCTATACATATATTATAGTACCTAATACCTATATATGTAATAATCGCATAATATGTACGAAACAGAAAATAAAAAAACAATAACTGTATATACGTGGGACTTTAAAACGAATTCGAACAAAATTATGTCTATAATTCTTTAAAGACGTGGTATAAACCAAACACATGTTATTAAATATGCATTTAAAGTTTTTCCATATAGGTACCCACTATAACTACATCAAACGAACACCATATTGTTAACTGTATATAGTTCTTAAGTGTATATTATATATTGATTTTGATAGGTATATAATATATAATATAGGTGCCTATATATATACTGTAGGAATATTTTCTTATGATCGTGAAAACTTTTGTAACTGCATGTAACAATACTTCGATTTGAATACTTTTCATCCACAAAAACAGTAGGTCAAATTTTATGTCGTCTATCAAAACATTAAATTTAACTCTTGTTGTAGGTACCTATACTATATACAGTTTATACATACATAATTATAATATATATAATATAAGTGAACGCATTATAATTTATAACACCGTTTTACATACATCACTATACTGACTACTGCTTACTGGTATACTGCTTAACAGCTTTACTATTATATACCCAAGTCCAAGACCAAAAGCCAAAAACCAATATCGGGGGGTGGGGAATATTTTTTTTGCAGATATTGAACACAAGTATCATTATATTCATAATATAAAAAATTTTTATTCTCTTTATGACTGTGGACTTTATTTATGCGCTTTTAAAAAAATATAAAATCATTCTTAATACCTACAATTCTACTATTAATAATTAATATACACTATTCAATCCTACAGAATTTTTCTACTATTAAAAATGTTGGGGGGTCCGGACCCCAGGACCCATTCACCCCTAGTTACGGTCTTGATTATAAATATATTTAGCTATGTAGGATAAGTTAAGCCTAAGGTATATACCATTTAATAGCTGGCGTTCACGATTTTCGAATACCGCATTTCTAATTATTACCTCTATATATATATAGGTAATATAAAGACGTGTAACTCGGTTATTTTGATTTTCATGATATATTATATGTAAATATTTACTGTCAAATTGCATGCAACCCACTATACCATGATGATGTATTACAAAATAATATGTCTTAAATATAGCTCCTACATATGCAAATTCACTAAAATTAGTCAAATTTTGTTGTACGCATAATATGCTCACTAAGATATAATATACAGTGTCAAGTATGTATCAATCGGTATTAAAGAACCTATTATGCTTATGTAGAATAATTTATTTATTCTAGAATAATTTTCGGCACAAATAATTTATTAAAATAAAATAACTCGTTTACGCATGTCGCATAATATTATTGATAATAATAATATATACTTTTTAACCTATATTGTTCAATGTTTTATGTATAGTTTATGCGTATATAAATATATAATATAATACGTAATCATACCTAATATATTCCTAAACACTATTTTTATAAGCTGTGTAAGATATATTCATTTTACTAGTAATTTAATCTATATACATAATACACGTATATATTTGCAGTACCTATAATATCTAGAAGGCAATAATCGAATGGTCGCACGCTTATATAATGCCTATATCATATAAATATATAATATATATGTGTGTGTGGTGGGGGGAGTGTGCTATATTTATTGACTACTGTATATATAGTCCATAGATTATAGGTAAGGTATATACTGGGCACTGGCCTACAATACAATATAAATATAATATTTTTTGACATTGCCCTTATACCTCATCCCTTATTCATAAAAAACGTATTGTACTCTTACATAACATAATTATTATGTATATAATATAAGCATATCCGACACACACGAAAATCTAGTCGCAGATGACTGTAGCTAACCGTCCCGTCTATGCAGGGTATATACCTAATATATGTATATAATATATCCGCCAACTATAAGTGGGCTGTTCGAAATAATAGCTCATAATATATAATATATGCGCCTACCTATTGGCTATAAGTATATACCACCACAACGATAGTAATTATATACCTACGACACAACATAATATCATATTGATATACATTATATTTTGTTTTTTATATATATATATATAAAACTATATAGTGATATATATTTTAGAGGAAACAGATTCGCGTATTTTCCTTTCCAGTTTCCCACGACGACAACGTGTCCGGTCGATAATTGCGGGCCACCGTCACTTACTCGAATAATATATAATATATATATAGGAACTAAACGTAATAATATAAATTATAATCGGTCGTTTATTCTTGTGGACCGACACCGCCGCCGCCGCCGCCGCCGATGCGTTGTGTATAATATGTACCTATGTGTGTCTGTGTGTGTGTATTAATGTAGAACAACGAAAATCCGTTGGGGCCGGATGTCGGGGCTACCGGAAGTCATTGGCGCAGTAATAACATATATGCACATAAATCGCGCGGACGGTCCCCCGCGCGACTCCTGGGCGGCGATGACATGAAGGCAATTGTTATCTGGGGACCGCCCGGCGCTTTCATACGTCAATCCGATTCCGTCGCCGTCGTCTCCGCGTGTGCGTGTGTATTCGGCAATATACTAATAGCACATACACTCACATATTTCGTGCATAGAGACAATCGACGACTTTTTTTATTTCATTCCTCCTCACCTATACCGTAATACCAGTTTTGCTTTATATTACCCGTAGTGCGTGTATGCGTGTGAGTGCAGTGCAGTGCGTACACCAATTCATATCGCTTTCGGGCCGTTGACGCTTCGCGAATGCCCCCCCACCCGCCCCTCAACCCCCTTACAAGTATATTCAATACTTATACGTAGTGAAGTGCGTGTATATATTATATATATATAACCATGTAGGCGTCGCGTACTATATTATATCAAATAATATTATACATATTATATCGTAGGTATAATAGCTGATACATAATATGATATAATATTATATTGCATGATTTAAACGCGATCTGCAAATGCACCGTGCGCACTATCGTGATCGTTACGTTTTCACTTCGGTGTATTTTCATTTTTATGTAGGAGGGATGTACAGTGTACACAATATTGGGGTGTATATATCTAGAGAATTTGACTGCATTGCAGTTTGCATTTGTTGACATTTCTTATTTTCTAGGTCATTTTTGGTCTGTTTTGGTCATTTTCTTTTTCTTTTTTTGTCTTAGAGATGTTCTACGCGTTTTATACAGATGAGGTATCTATGCCTACTTTTTGATATTTTATTTTAACCATTTATATTTTTGAAATTTTGATTGCGTCAGTTTTTTTTTTAGAGTTTTCACTGATTTTTTTAAGATTTTAAGTTTATTAAATTCACACCCCTAAATTTAAAGTATGTAATACCGCCACGGTTTTCAATATAGTTGTAAAGTGATCGTTAAGTACGCGAATAGTATAGCTATATAGACTAAGTAGTTATATATATATATATTTATACGTATATACTATAACTACAAACAACAACAACTTTGTTGTTTTACTTCATCAGAATAAAGAGAACCTATATCATATACCGAAACACTGTTGCGGTATATTAGGTATTTATTAAGTGAACGAGGTGTTGTATCTACATTTAATATATTATATGATATATTAACCATTATATAGGGTGAATATCAACAAGTATATATTTATATATATATAATGCTTAAGCCCCTCTCGTTATAAGCGTCGTTTTAAGTCACGCAAATCCTAGTGTTATGCGTTTAACACGCGTATCACTTAAAACATATAATGAGATTTATCGCTAGTACGGCGATGAGTACATATATATATATATACGTTTACGATGGATATTACATACATATATATATTATATTATACAAAAGTGAGTATATAACTAAACCGCTATATCCGTGTCGTCGTCTCGCCGCAGTGGCAGTTATTTACGGTAGAAAAAAAGCTGTTTGACGATTTCAATCGGCGTGCACGGTATGTATATAGGTATATCGTGTTTGTGTATACCACGGTATATGCGTAAAACGTGTACTTGTCTATAAAAGGGAAAAACGAATCGTCAATTAAATTAAAAATAAAATAAAAACAATTCACAGAGCTAAGCTGTATAGTTTTCAAACGGAACCTACCTATATATGAATACATATTATACGTATAATAGTGGGGATATAATATAGCCGCATCGGTGCGCGACTGCTGCACGTCGCGGGCGAAAAGTAGATTTTATATTCGAGCGGTGCAGCGTGCAGGTCCAAAATCTGAAGATTCGTGGCGACGACGGTAGGTAAGTATAGGTGTATATATATATATATATATTATAGCGTCGGCGGCGGGCGTCGTGTGGTAAATCGCTAGCCGATCGATATCCGCGACCTTTTCGCCACGCCCTGGATATAGGTAACCTGCAGCGGCCTTATGTATATATACGTTTGGCGTTGCATCGCGGGCTTTTAAGTTTTATCCGTATTGGTATATTATAGTTTCGTAAGTCGTATTTCATTTTTCATCGCTCGTCGACGTCCGTCCCCCGCGACGGACACGACGACGTTATAATAATAATAATAATAATACTGAAACTCCGCGTTACCGTGTACCACCTATACTTGTTACGGTATTATTGTCGTTGCATGTATTGTTACGGTTTTTTTTTCTGCTCGTCGCCGCGCACCCGTCGCGGCCAAGTCGCCAAGTCGCAACAGACAAGCGCCACGACGATGTTGTGCAATATCATAGGTACATACCTATATGTATCTCACACATCACACGTCGTATAATAACGGACACAACGTATATTATATATATATATCTGCTGCGCGGCGGTGACAACAATCGCGCTAATCAAAAAGCCATTCCCAACGGGGGAGACGGGCGACGGACGGACAACGAGCATCGCTATCCGCGTGTGACGTGTAACCATAATATTATATACGTCTGTATGATATGCACAAGGTAACACGATACCTGACACGACACTGCGTACGCAGACATCACGACGTCGTCTCGCCGTCGTCGTCGTCGTAGATATGACATTATGCACCTATATAGGTACACGAAAATAATAATAATATACACACGTAGAGTCGCGTCTGATGCATATTATACTGTAATAACAATAATAATAATATGTTCGTTGATGATCGCACCACGACGAGAGGGGTTATACCACTTATATACCTGCGGCTATGTACATAAAAGACGTATTGTACATGTATATAAAATCGTGTGTATATATATATACGTGTACGCGCGTACACTCGACCCGCGTGTATATATAGTGTACGTACACACACACATATATAAAAGAAGCGTGTTTTTCTCATGAAGTCACGACGACTTCGCGGGTCCGCGACGGGGGTTACTGGTCTGCGCATATATATATATGTGTGTGTGTGTATATTTGGTGCGGCGTGTACGACACCGCACCCGTCGCACATATAACGTCAACACAGATAAGTACCGCCGGCCCGCGGTTTATTGTGCTTGTGAAACAGATCGGAAGCGCTCGTATGTTCTACGTCATTGTGCGGAACGCAGCGGAGATCTCTCCAATAACAATAATAATTACTATTGAATTGCACAAGCTGCAAAAAAAAAATATTAATAATAATAATAATAAAAACCGCCGAATAATAGCCGAGCGCGACCGTACCTCGCGAGCCCTCCCCCCCCCAATACCCCTTCGACCATTCCCCGAAATCCCCACCCGCCGAGATGATCGACGTCGGACGACATAACGGATTTTTAATGGATCGTTTTGAGATGCCGGTTCGCTGACTTTGGCGGATATTATATATTATATATTATTATTGCAGACGCGCACTGAGCAAACGTTTGGCAGGTAGCTATAGGTATACAAACTATTGTATTATAAAATCATTTAATGCCCATTATACATTATAATAATATGATGTACGAATATCGTTCGAAATAATACCGACGCATTATCATCTCAAAATATACCTATAGGCGTACAATATGCAATATATACATAGCCGATACCGACGTGTATACATAATACCTATATATATATATATTATATTATTATACGTGTGATGGGTGACGCGAAGAAATGGGAAGTATATGTACATAATATAATACAGCAGCCGCGATAGTTTTTCGGGGGCGCGGTGGACACGTGCCATTGTGCGGGAAAAGTTTCTATTTTTCTCCTCCCGATGTAACATATATATATATATATAAAACGACTGGCAGCGGCGGTTCCGTGAGCGCCACAAGGGACGCGGTATTTTTTTTTTTCACTCAGCTTTTTCTTTTTCTTCTTTTTATTTCTTTTTTTTTTTCAATCCTCTCGGAATTGACTTTCGCGATTGAAAAATCTCCTGGTACTTCTATACATACACAGTGCCTGCAGTGTATATATACGTACACCGCCGACCGATAAGGTCAGCGCGGCGGCTTTTGTAAAGAAGCACGGGCAATAAATGACCCCTCGTCTCGCACAGAAGCTGCAACTAGCATATGTATGTTTTAGATACATTCGGATTTAAAGGATCTTATCTCGGAAAAGGGACGATGATTTTAAAGTCCGGCGTGAACCCATGTGATTCACTGTTTGTTGTATTTTTTATTTTTTTTTTTTTTGCAGCGCAGTTCGCACCCCCTTTTTCATTTTCAATTGGGTCACGCAGACAATCAATTTCACTAAAGTATTTTGAATTACGTGTCCCTCGACGAACATATTCGAGAAATCCATTTGCAAACAGGCTATGCTCGAAAATGAACATAAGCTATAACGCTATTTAAACTTTAAAGTAAACATAATTTTAATAAAATATTATGTTTTATGAACACTAGGTAGTATAGGTACATACTATATAATTATATCATTGCAGGCACATGATTTGCAGCTATATGTATCGACCATAATCTTCTACTCAATTATTTATTCATATTGAGGCTCAACAATAATCAATAATCAACAAAAATCAATTCCCAAACTGAGATTATACATGGCTTTTTGTGACTTTCATAATTTACAAATAAATTGTATAGGTACTATACACCTCTTTCCTCCATTGGAAGAAATTTAAAATTCCAGTTTTCTTCTCTCTACATCTCAACTTTTCCTATACTGGCTATACTATGCTCTATTCAGAATAAGAGCACATCAGGCGGCCACGATCAAAACCGGTTTCGTTACGTAAGTCTGGTGTGCTCTTATTCTGAATAGAGTATAATGCATTTTCCTTTAATGATATTAACTCAATTAAATTTGTTCTTCATTTCATCCACGATAAAGGTTTCAAAATTAAAAATTGTATGGGATTTGCCTGTTATTATGTTTATTTATATTTTTCAAACGAACAATTTGAATATAATTTTTGTTAATATTTCTTTAATAAAAAAAAAATATTTATATACTTACTATAGTTACTAATTATCTTATCATATAATGTGAAGTAACCGTTTAAATATAATCCTTAATACGGTTTTATTTTTATAAATTACAACTAAGGCTCGAATTTTATTTCATCTTTATTTGATTATTTTATATATTGCTAGGTAAGATGTATAAATTAATTACTAGACTTGTGGTGTAGAAACCTATCAAAAGTTTTAACTTTTTTTAGTGATTATTTTTTATAATACTGTTTGATCAGGCAAATTAAAGGATAAAAAATAAATGTATTGATTTTAATTTTGAAATTATTGTAATCTTGCGTGGCCATGAATTGATGACCAACATTATATTTTATGTATCGAAGCCGCATCATTTATTTTACTGCGTAGGTATTAATTGTTTATTTTCGATAATATTTGAAGTGACTAAATATTTTATATATTTTAAAATATACTTAGGCACCTACTATATTTTTCAATGTTAAAATACATCTCAAAATATACGAAGTCCAGAATTAAAAATAATAATAATAACAGCTGCATACAATAAGTAGATTATTTCTCAAGTTTGAGCCCAGTTATAACAATAGATTTTGTAAAGATTTTTTTATATTTCTATTTTTTTTAGTATTTTTTGGTATAAATTCCTTTAGACTTTAAGATGCAATTAATAATTATATGGTTGATATACTAGTTCTTATAAGAACTAGGGCACTGTAGGTCTATAGCACTGCAGACATGTAACTATATGGCACCATGCTATAATATGTTTTTAATATTAAATAATTTATGACCATACTATATATTATAACATAGTTAATATTATATTTTTCAAGTAGGTATAAGGTACCTAAAAATTAGAATATATTCTTCTATTTGTTTTTCATCTTTTTACGTTCAAATGTATTCGTCCGTATACGAATTTGTTATATAACGAAATAAAGCATATGTATTGATCGAGCATATTAATAATTGTCGTATAATACATTTCAAAATGAAAACGAAAAAAGGTAGGTAAGTGGATGCGCTCTGCTGTACAGTGGGTTACAAGTGGGTCACTGTAATGGATGGTGTTAAATTTGAATTCAATGATATAATATCATTGTATAAGAAAAACGATTCTGAGCGAAAACGGTCAGTCAGCCTATGATATTATCAAGTATATTTGATGATATTATTGTGAATAAAGTAATTTATATATAACCTATTAAGTGGAGCCTTGTTTTCAATTTCGATCTTTAGCTATAAAAGTTGAACATTTTATAAATATTTAACTACAAAATAATTATTAAATTATAAATTTGATAAATGTTGTCAAAATATGAACTTTAAATGCTTATAAAAAAAAATTGTGCCTATGTATTTTTAATATTTTACAACTACCTACTAATCCTTATATTAAATTTTCACGTTTTTTTACCCAACAAACAAAATTTAATTGATATTTATAGAAAAAAAACTAAAAAAATTGAAAACTAACAATGTCCGTAAACAGCTCAAAAAGAGTCAAATTATTTTCAAAATGTTATCGTGTATAGAAAATACCAATATAAACATTCAGTGAAATTTTCAAGTATCTATAGTCATACGTTTTTTTAATTACAACAAACTAAGAAAATCGTTACACGAGAAATCGAGTGAATATCAAATGTTGTAAAAATATGAATTTCAAACGCTCATAAAAATTTAATTTGACTTTCTTGTAGGCATTTTTTTTTTTTTTTTGATAAAGGTAGATAAACTTATGGATAATCTTGTATTACATTTTAAAATCTTAGATTGAAAAAGAAAAATTTTTATGAATTCTCAACTCAAACGAATTTGCTAATTTTCGTGATTTTCTCGTATTTTGTCAATATTTGAACTTTAAATACTTATAAATAAAAACTGTGACTAAGGATTTTTAATATTTTTCAAATATCATTGTAACAATATAGTAGGAGCCTTGTATTAAATTTTCAAGATTTTTTACCCAACAAATAAAATTTAATTGATATTTGTAAAAAAAAAAACTAAAAAAAATGGAATCTGAAAATGTCCGTAAATAGCTCAAAATAAGTCAAAATATTTGGAAAATATTAAAATTTGGAAAATGGTGTTTAGAAAATGCTATTATATACATTCAGTCAAAGTTTCATGTACCTACGCTCATTTGTTTTAGAGTTACACCAAAAACCAAAATCGATTTTCTCGAAAACAGATTTTGCGTAAAAATTCCCGTTTTTCCTTAATTTTTCTTTTGTTTTTCACGTCGCTTTTGAAAACTACTGGGAAATTTTGACCCCCCAAAGTACCAACTAGATTCACTTTCCTATCAGAAAAGTTACTGTTGAAGAAAATCCAAGCACTTTTACTGTTCTAAAAGGTGATGGCATCAGACACAAAAAAATAAAAAAAAAGCACACATCATTGTAAAATCAATACATTCATCGCTTCGCTCAGAATCTAAACTGAAGACATGGGTCACTGAACTATATTATTATGTTCGCTAAAAAGAACAAATCGCCGGCAAATGTTTTAGTGCGCATAACGGATATATAATATGTACCAGGTAACTAGGTATATTGTAAACCGACCGCGGTACATATCACGACAACGACGCGGGGACAACGCCGAACAGATCTCGAGGGTCTAGCCCGGTGTATAATACGACTATAGGCGCCGCGCATAAAGGCCTATATTATGCCCGCGAACGTATAAAAATATAATGAAAATGGGTTTTGCCGTCGTTCGTCGTACCAACTGCCCAACCGTACACGTGTTTGTGACATACCCACACGCCTGTGCGACACGACGTGCTCGGAATCGGACGACCCCGAACCCGCGGGGCTAGAAGAGTTTACGCACTCGGCCCGGATAAGATATATATTTTATTCCTTTCACCCGCGCCCCCGCAAAGAACTGGGTCAACAACTCGTCGGATCCGCGTCCACATATTTTATACGCGCGGCGTAATTCACCAGTTCCTATAATATACACACACCGGGTATACCTATATATATTATACCCGATGCCTATATTTTTATAGCGAGCGTGCGCAGCATCAGTTACCGCGGTATCTCCGCGTATTATATCGTATACCTACTATTAATTATTACACATACATACATACGCGCGTATGCGTATAACACAATACGCGCATATAGGTACGAATATAGACACGCGCGGCTCTCATCGGAGAAATACGATCTTCCGAGCGGTCCGCCCATGCGCGCGCTCGGCACGCTTCTCGACGAGGGTCTCTCGCGTCGTAGTTTGGCCTCAATAGAGATAGGCGGAAGAGCCGAACAATGCGCGGGTTGTGCAACGGTATACGCCGACTTCCGATGACCGTTATAACGCACATTCGTACATTATATTATTATATTATGTACATATATATATATACGTACGAAAACGGGATCCCGTTGGTGGGCGGGAGGACGGTGGCGCGAGCGAGCGCGCGCGCGAACAATGCGCGCGCTCGTAAACACAACAATATAAAAGCGTCGCGGAGGAGCGAGCTGCTGCCGAAGAAAACGAGAACGTAATATTATATTATTATACGCATACATCTCGAGACTAGTTTTCACATCCCATTTCCGGCGAAACGACGACGGCGGCGTCGGCGGCAGCTGCCGCGGACGACGACGACAACAACGGGGCGAAAGAAAAAAAAACTGTCCGTAAAAAACTCTCGTGCATAATATACTTATATCGTATATATATATATATATTTATCATTATTGTATTATTATTATTATGTACTAGAAAACAAGAAAACGCCCATCGTCGTCGACGTCGATGAGCTGTCGAGACGAGCGCGGGCACGCGCCCCGCGCGACGTGTAATATATTATTATTATTATTACGTGTGTGTAGGTACATGGACGTCGCTTTATATACAGAAATAATATGCTATATACACCTTAACCGCTTGTACATATTGCATTGTACGGTAACCTATGGACCGAAACGGTCGAACCGCGGCTCCCCCCCCCCCACAAAACGCACAACTCGTCATAGGTATATTATATACCAATGTACATTATATTATTTATGGAGCAGTACACATTATCGTACATAATATAGGTACTGCACGCATTTTATTACTATGATGATATAATGGGTGTGCATTATTATATAATATTATATTAATATGCAAATGTCACCGCCGGCTGCGTCGGTTTGGCGCGAGGACGCTCCGCGAATCGTCAACTTCCGGAATCCGAGCTGCGCGGTGCCATTCGCATTGTCATCGTTTTACATAATTTTTACTATAACTTTTGTGTCCATTGTATTATCATTTCTCGCGGGACCGTCAAAAATACATTCGTTTTCGAGCAATAATACCCGACCGTGGTGTTCTACACGCGTAAAACACAAGTACCATAAATATGTATAGGTAGTCATACCAAGAGGCGTTACAGCTGCCGGGTAAACGAGTCTAGACCCGTGCCAACAATTACAAATCGACGACACTTTTGATTTCACGGTTAAATACTGAAATATTCCCGAAAGTTTACTCATCTGTCTAAAAATAAATGTATGCATAAATAAATTAATAATTTTGTTTAGTAATTAAAAATTATAAAAATAAATGTAATTACATAATATCTAGTTCACAATATTACCATAAAATATACCTATTACCTAGGTAGTATATATGCCATAGTATATTATAATATTCATAATTTAGTTCTGCATATCATAAACCATGTATACATTTGGCAACAAGTTGTTTACAGCTACTATTTATTTGTTGCCTTGTTGGCATTGATTATCATACGCTATCAAAAAGTATTATTTTACATTTTATTACACATTTATTATAGTTTGATGATTGTTTATTTATTTCTAATGATTAGTAATTTATAAACAATAACAAGCCTACCTTGTTAAATTAGAGTTTTTTTTTGTTAAACTACGTCATGAATACATATCGAATCGTTTTGAAGGGACAATAATATAATATAATTTAGAGTATTTATATTTTATGCGCATCATCATAGCTAGAAAAACCTACTCATTTCTAATTATTAATCTTAGAAATAGATCACTATGTTCATTTAAATCTCTCGACCTTCTTTTACACACAGCGCACTCAATCTAAATACACTTACACACAGCACAAGTTAATTATGTTACTACAATTGACAGACATTTACGCGTGACATCAATCATCCAAGTGACTCGATGACTCCCCTTTGTCAAGATTCAAGAAAGTTGGCATGTGCAGATATCGTAATATAATAAATTCTTTCCCATATTCTTGTTCCTCAATAGTCAATATAAAATATTATAAACTTCGTGGTTGTACCATGGGGGCCAGCGAGGGGGTTGCCGGGAGGTGCCATGCCCCCCGCTATTTTAGTTAATATGATTAGTTTTATCACTTGTAAAAAAAATAAAAATAGAATATTGAGATGAATTTATGTACACTGCAATATTAGTTTGTATAAGTGATTTATATTTATTATTTAGTTACTAATAAATTATACAATTAATTATGAATATAAATATCTGAATACCGCCACTAACCAATCATACGCATGAATTCGATAAGGAGTTCCTTCTCGAAAGTATTTTATATTTTAAGCGTATACTATGAGTAAAAATATTTTGTAAACATTACCGTGTTTTAAAACTACCTATAAGTTCCTCGACAATAGTAAATATTTTATTTATATCCCTTTTTAACTGTATATTTGTTATCATTGATAACATAATAAATTATATTAAACATGTAAATAATTTATGTAACAAATTACAACAATTTAGTTTGAAAATATATTATACAAATAGTTGTAGTAAATGTTAACTCATTTGTAGTCTTTTGTTTACTTAACATATAAACATTTAAAACATTTAACTTCAACAATTAGAAATATAACTGTGCAATTTTTCTCTTCCCTACAGTACCCAGCATTGTTATATATTTTTGGGGATAGTCGAATTTCACTTATTATTGTGTTATTAAACCAGGTGATTTGAAAGGGAAAACGTCAAAATGCTCTCATCTGTTCAAACAGGCATATTACTATATACGTGAATAGCGTTTGGATTTGAACACTGAAGATATTTTGAAACGATAGATCTTTTACTTGAATAGTTCGCAGTTGAATACATTGTATATTACAACAATTATTGAAAGCAAAATGTGATCGTGAGGTATTAATGTTTTTTAGTTATATACTGTACACTATTATTTGTCTTAACTATTTATTATAGGTAGCCACGTAGCCAAGTAGGTACGTAAAATAAAATATTAACAAATTGTATTAAAATATAATATAGTTTCACATGAATAATAAACAGATATTTTGTGCATCAGAAATATTGTTGTGACTTGTCAATATTGATTCCACAAATAATATACAATGTAAATTATACATAATGGTATAATACAGTTGAAGAGAGGAAGAATAATAACTATGGTAGTGTTTAAACTCTGTCCAGCGAGAGAACGCGCCGATACTGCGCCCCCCCCCCTGGCTATTGTAACTGGTTTTCCTATGGCAGGGTGTTGAGTGGGGGAACCAGTTTTGGTCGGTGCGCGGCGCGTTCTATCGCTGGACAGCCTAAAGAAAGGATTTGACGTCTTTAAATTTGACAATATTTAAGAAAGTACATTTATGGATATATTTGAGATTAAAAATAGCCACACGTACAAGAATAAGATTTTAAACGGAAACCAGCTATATATATAAACTGTTTTGAAGTTATTGGACATTTTGATTTTAAATATTTAGTGATTCTGATACATTATTCCGATGAATTGCATTGCACCAATACAGCTTATAGGTATATAATGGCATAATCAAAATAATGGGCATACGCCGAAATGAACCACATGGAAATGATTATAAACGATATATTAATTAATATACCGAGTATACCTACTTGCAGTACAAATAATTCGATTTTAGCTGTTAGTATTATGGAGTAGCGAGTTTGAAGGATCGTTATACCTGACGACTGACGCGTTATAGCTTTTACAACAGTGGACTTTTTGTGAACGAGTACATCACTTAATATCCATAAATATACCACGGCAAAGTCACACGGTATATTTTATGAATAATATTATTTAATAGCCATTAGGTTAGGGCTCGAGTAAGGTACACCTGCTAACAATTTGTTATTTTACAATATTAGTATAAAATGTAGTCTGAACTCCGAAGACTGAAATATTATATCACAATATTATCCGTTGACATAATATATGGTTCGTGTTTTCTACTTTTTTGAGAGAAACCGAAGTGTTTTTTTCCCCTGGGAATGGCTTATCGTCGTCAACGGCGTAGTGATGGTAGATATTTTTTATGGCTATACTATTAATAATTATTAATTATAATTTATAGCTACCTATAATTATACGACTACATAGAAGAAACCAGAGAGGTGAGACCGTGGAACCTCGTGTTTTGTGATTGACGGCAAATACTCATTTTATGAAAAGATTATGCACATTTCGTTTATAGTAAAATTATTATAGTGAGTACACATTTATCATAATTCATAAGTGTATAAATTTTCGTTGAACGATATCATAACTTTTAGGAATTTTTTTGATTGTTTGTTATTTTATATTTCATACATTTTTCAGATCAAAAATTGAAATTTACATATTATGAAAATTATGTGACGTAAAACATTTGATTCATTTTCACCGAAATTTTTGGCCCAAAAAAGTTATCATAATGAAATGTTTCACTTATTAATAAAACCTTATAATGTAGCTACTGTAAGCTGTAAATACGTACCTATTTATATTTAGATTTGTAGTACTGCAGTTAAAAAATATTATTACTTATTAAAAATCGAATTTTTTGACGAGTAGTTTATGAGTTTGACTTAAATCTAAAGTATTTATAAAGTTTTTATGATCGGAGGTCTGCGGAGTGGAGACGTGGAGTAGTACATAGGTACCCACTACCACGCAATATTAATTTTGGTACACTACTCTTTTCATCCAAACTTTAAATACTTATAAAGTTACAAGTTATAACTAATAAGCTACTTGTCCGAAATTCGAATTTATAGATCGAAATACTTCTACATTCTGCTGCGGAAGGTGAAATCAGATATGCTTGACGGCATTCAAAAGAGTACAAAAAAAACTAAAACGCAACTGTAGTGCGTATTTTCCCAAAAAAATCATCTCATAACAATTTACAATATTATTTTGAAAGGATATAGGCAATCGGTCAAGTTTTTTTCTGAAACAATGACAGTGAGCCTTGCGTTAACCACGTCTACAGAAAAGCAACGGTCCGTCGGTCTCTATATGTTATGTGGTCTAAAATCGCGGACACCATATATTATATTATACACTACACACATCGTGTAAAGAGTTTATACTGAATATGCGCCTTTAAAATTTCCCCGACGGCGGCGGGTTGACAGGTGTTTTTAAACGCACACTCATACCCGCGCACTTTAACATTATATACCGCCGAGCCGCTCCGACTAGCCGTGGGTTACCTCCACACGCAATACCTAAAGTGTGCGACGATAAAGGTCACCTCCGCCTGAGCGTGGACATTTGTAACACCGCACTCCTATATAGCTGTATAATACAGCTGCAGCAGTTTATGCTATAATATAATGTACGCCGCGTACACCGAGCGGGCGGGCGGGCGGTGCACGACGGCGTCCTCGGTCGAAGCGCGTGCCAGCGGCAAAACTGTCATTTGCAAGCTCTCGCGGGTGGCAAAACTTTGGCCACGGAAATTAGAAAGTCAGACGTCAAGCTGCGCAAGCCAAAGCGCCGTCTCGTCAGCCTTTTGCTGCACCGCTGCAGCACACCTTCTCCTCGCCGACACGCTCGCTCCACATCTCCGCGGTGTCGGCCTCTCGCCCACCCGCCCCTTCCCCCCCCCCCAAACAGCTCGACGCCAAATTCGTCTTTTTAAACTTGCGCGCATACCATACACTCGTATAAATATGTATAACGCCGTCGTGACGACAGTGTAGTGTAGCGAGCACACACACACACACGCCATCACCGCACACCCCACACACCCCACACAACGTCATCGTCGTCTCCCGACAAATTAATAATCATAATGTAAATATATATATATATATGTATAGGTTGTAATATACATTTTACCGCCACTCTCACGCCCCCGAACATCCACCCCGTCCGTCCATCCCGGTTCGTTGGAAGTGTTTTGCCGTCTATATCACCCTCCAACCCGTGCACCGACCGAGCAGCGCCTTCCACGAAAACATCCCGAACAGCGTCCCGTCCGCAATGATTATACATTATTATAATGTTTTACACGTTCTTCGCGTGTACGCGACGTGTCTATTATATTTTACGTCGCCATAACCCCGCATACACACGCGCATTATAAGTTATAAACCTTACACACACACACACACCACACACACACACACACACACACACACAACACACACACACACACACACACACAACACACACACACACACACACACACACCATTGATCGGGATTGTCATAATGCAATATTATAATATAAAAACAAATTTCAGTTTCAGTCTATTCTCGGCAGATCCTAAATAAATTTCATCCGAAGGTTCGTGAGTCGTGTGTAACGCCTATTACGCCGCCAAAACACTCGGCGATTCGCTATCGATAATCGGAGTATTTGATCGGTAATACGGTATGGTTTTACTGCCCCAAACGGTGGTGACGGACGAAAAAATAAAAACAAAAAAACACACATCATTGTGAGATCAACGCATTCTTCGCTCCGCTCAGAATCTAAAAATATATGAACTAGAAATATGGGGATGAACGAGACGCGGCGCAAAATATATTATATGAATTTATTCTGTATTATACTCTAAAACGGAAAACCAATCGTTTTGTACAATATTGTAAACCGAAATATCGTATCTATACGGGTATGGGCGTTTCTGATTATTTACTATGGGCTTTATACATATATATATATAGTCTATATACCGATGCGTTCTGTACTTCTGTATCGTTTACTCGAAATTTCATATCATTGAACTATCAGAAGTATAAAATATTTAAATATACGTACTATTTTCTCTTGTAAAATATTTCACGATGGCCTAAAAATAATTTTACTGATTATTAAAACTCGAACTTAATGGCTGTTTTTACGAGTGTTAATAACTCGTTCACGAATAAATGACATGTTTACCCCTTGTGCCATGCTTAAAAGAGAAAAACGATAACTCACTTGAGACCTTATTCAAGGGGTTTGTATAAGGAAGCCGAAAGTGTAATTAAGCGTAAATATGAACTCGTTTTCCTCCGTTATAATACCTACCGCTAACGCATAATAATATAATATGGTATTTATCTGATAAAACAAAAAATTAAAAAAACTCTGCAATTAAACGAAAATGAAATTGAAAAAAAAATAATTCCAACAATATTGTAATTATTGCGTAGTTCTCAGATATGCGTTTACCTATAAATATAAACATCGTGTGCTTGGGTCTAATATTAGTTTCTATTTCCTATAAATACTGTAGGAATTATTGAAGGCAAAGAAAAATTCCTATTGTACTTGCGTTTAATAATAACAAATTCTGAGTATTTATAGACCGCGCTTGGTGATGAATACCTACAATACAATTGTTCTACAGTAGTATTCTAATTTAATAATAACATCGTATTACATTAATTATAGTTTATACAGCTACACATATCAACGAAACACAAAGTGAATAATCACTACTTGGTTAACATATTATTATATTATTAAAGTTTTGAAAGGTGTCCGATCAAACGCACAGCATCGTCATTACAGTAGATTTTGATGGTATTTGCTTTTTTTTCTACCAGCCGAAAACAAACCTTCATCAACTATAAAATATGTGATTTGTGTAAAATTGTACTATGCTATTTTTTGGCTAATATATGGTTTCACTTCTTTAAAATTTTTTTATGACTTTTTAGTGATCTAATCATCGATAGATCGTATTTGTCTTTTTACATTTTTAAATGAAATTGAAACTAAGCACTGAGAAGTCTTGTGAATATGAATATTTTTTAATACAATAAATTATTTAATGGTTTATCAACTAAAAAATAACCACAAAAATAATAGATTTTAATAGAACCCGTTTTATAGCTTTATTATAAATTATTTTTATTGCCTTTTGTTTTATTTTAAATAACTGTTTATAGTTGTTAGTGGTTCAAAGTCAGTTTTTCTCTGATTTATATAATTTATCTGTCTAATATGAATGTTACGGACGGTTTATCGGCTATGTTAAAAAAAAAATATTACAAAATAATTGGATACTAAGTTGTGCAGTGGTTATAGTATTTTAGTATTTTTTTTTCTTTCTTCTTGTTCGCAAAAAAAAATTATCGCGGTTGCGATCTTCTATCGATCTCGAACTGAAATCTCCATACCTTTACCGACATGCAATAGGTACGGTTATTTTTCAATGATATTATCGACGGACCGGTGCAGAGGTCTCAATACAGATACATCTGTTCGCTCGGCACCCTACGAAACGAACGCGTTGAACCCTTTTTTTCCACTTATAAAAGCGGTTTTTTACCCCAAAACCCACACGGTTCCCAAGAAATCGGTGACTACCCACATTTCGCGATTTCGGTTTAATTAAATAATGATTTTGAAAGCTACCTGCGGGAAAGAGTTACACGCGATGAATATAAACCCCTTTCGACAGCGCCTATAATATATAACCAACCCATTACCTATACAAAGTGTAAATCTTCGGGGCACTTGACTCCGGCGACCTTTGAATCAAGGAACCATTTGTCGGAACCAATTTGTGGTATTCACACATATTATATTATAATATACCGCGGGGATATTGCATCGAGAAAGAGAGAGGAAATTAAGAGATTATAAAAATCATCAATAATATTTGCGCGAGGGGCGAAACGCGCATCGTGGTAGTATACAGTTATATTATTTACACATCGTCGTGAAATGAAAAAGGAAGAAAAGAGCGTATAATAACGCGATCGTCGGATGAGTGGTCTGAACCCCCGGGGCCGGTTTGTTGTGGACACAGAGTTTTGAGGGAAACCGCACGAACTACAACAACAATAACACGTTTTCGGGTCGGTATACACGCCCCGGAGGATTTGAATTATTATTAACTACGTACCATATATACGTACATAACGTCGTAACGACCGTATAAAATATAATATTTTAAAACGGCGTCCGCGAAGAGAGTGCCACGTGAGTGCCGTTGTTCGCGTTGGATATAAAGCCGCGCACACATTTGTAACATTTTCTGTAACGCCGTTCAACCGGTTGTCGGTAAATTTGGCCGCGTCAGAGGATGTTACGCGCAAAAGTTAGGAATAAGCTAAAATTAGGACACGGGAAAACTGGTTTTTTCGATTTTTCCGCGGGAGAGGGTGTCATACAAATTCTAAATATGGTCATACAAATTCATACAAATTGAGTTACGTAATATTGCAGTATAATATATATGAATACTTAATTATTTACACTATGGGGGACTGGAGACATGTGTCGTCAGCCCCCCTTCAGTATTTCCGGTATTGCTCGAATACTGGTGTCGTACAAATTCTAAAAACCATCAAACAAATTCATACAAATGACATACAAAATATTTATATAGACATTTTTGAGAATTTCTTTGGTGGGGGGGTTGGAGACACGTACGTCTTAACAAGTGGGCGAGTAGTGCGGCACGAGTGGCAAGGATGATGATTATTACTCATTAACCGGTCATTTGAATGCGCCGCAGTCTCTGTGGCGAGGGATTAACAAAAACCATACATATTTTGAACGATAATTAGGTATACGTAACTAAAATAGTAATTAAATATTAATATTATCAATTTTTTTACGCTCAACGCCAAAAATACTGTTACCTATGATATTCTATATTATCATGCCGTTTTTTTAAAACTATCGTCATTAGAAAAATGTTAAATTAATGAACTCTATCAGCTACTATGTATACGCACTTAAAATTAATGATTTAATTTTTCAACTTTAGCGTACCGTAAATACTATAGTTACACAATTTATTACCATATGGGTAATATATTCACATTTATCTATATTATATTTGGTAGAACATATTCGCTACAGACAGCTAGGTAATCCACCCATTGTAATTTATAGTCGTACGGTGTACGGTGTAGGTTACCTACGCAGTTATAATCTAATTCATTCGAGGTTCCGAAAATTCCTGCAGAAATCGTTATACTATTCGATACCATAGACATATTAATACGTCTATGTTCGATACACATCACGTCGAGTATTTCTGTGTGTATATTATATTACTATGTACAGGCATGTGTACAGAGTACAATAAAACCGGATGACTCCAGCAGCAATATGACCCTGCAGGGACACCGAGGCGGCGGCGGACGTCTCTTTATGATCGAATGGCCGTGTGATCGCAACTGCTGTTTTGTTTTATTCTCATTCGCAATAATACATATTTTTATTATTATTATTATTATACTCGCCTCCTGCACCCCACTCGTCGTTCCATGGGCGGTAAAAATAACCAAGCTTGCCGTTTTGCTGTTGGCCACTTTCGTCGCGATTTCACTCGGTTTTTTTTTTTTTTTTTTATTGGCCAATAATCAGTTTTCCGTCCAATCTGTTTATTCTTAGAGAGTATATTATTATTATTATTAATATGGAGCACGATATACACGCGTATATAAGCGGACGCATAAACATTTTGCGGCATTCGGAAAACACAATTTATCGCGCTCGAAATACGGTCGGCAAAATAAATACGAGAAACAAAAAAATATGGGAAGAAAGAACAAAAAAACCAACGCCGTAACATACATATATATATATATATACCTAACCCGCGTATGCAATAACACATATATATATATACGTGGATCCGAAGCTCGTATGTCATCGCACATAATGTCACGGCGTATTATGTAATGGGAACGCGAACTGCAATAAATTTTGTCGTCGCGTGTTTTCTCCTTAACGCGAAAACGAACCGGAATCGTAAAACGGATAATAGTAATATTATTTATATTGTAAATAATAATAATGCTACTACTACTACTACTACTACTAATAATAATAATAATATAATAATAAAACACCTCGTGTATGAGATTCGTACGGTGTTTGCGAAAAATTTAATACTACACACATATTGATACAAATGAAACCGTGGACACATGTGTGTAGGTGTGTAATAATGTGCATATTATTATGTGCGCGTGCAGTTTTCGTATATTATTATGCGAATGTGTTGTGGTTTTCTTTTCCGCGCACGCGGCAAGGCTTAAGGTGTCTGCGAAATATTATTAATAGTAATAATGTCGTCGCTCTGCGCGAATGTCATTGCGCGAGGGGAAAAAAAAAGTGTGTACATGTATATATATATATACGCGTGCGTGGTCGTAATTTGAAAAACTGCGGGAGCGGTAACCGCTGTACACGTATATGATATATATATATAAAAAAAATACATCGTAACGGTTCAAAGCCTTTAAAAAGCTTTTAAGGAGATATATTAAAAAGAAAAAAAAGCCCCGGAACCGGCAGAGAGAGAGACCTAACTCCGCCCGCAAAATGTTGTGTCTGCGCGTTGCTCTTTACGCCCGGAAATCTCAGAATGATAATGTCGCAAAGCTCGGATAAAATATCTCCCCGACCTGCACCTCGCTCGTGGTTGGCGCATTTGCCCTCTAGAATACAAAGCGTGTGTTAAAGGAAAAATCGATATGCATAGAATATATAAATTTATATATAGAAAGAAATATATATAGCTGTAAAGTGAAATGTACCTCTTCGCAAGTGCGAATAAATTCTAAGTAATAATCAAGAAATAATAATAATAATACTATTACGCAATAGTTTACGACAAGTATAGACGACCATACTGATATGACGTATTTTAAATAGTTGACGTATGGTAAGTTGTACAATTTAAACGTTTTGAGATAATTTTAGAATAAGATAAAAATGATAGTTGTTAAAAATGTGGAGATTATCGCAAAGTTTGGTCGGATAATTCTGTAACTATTAAAATAATATATTTTATAGGCATTTTGTTGATATCATCTTGGGAAGGTAAACTGTATTTAAATCGGAAAAAATCAGCAATATTTAAATATATCTATATTTTTAAAGTTTAATGATTGTATTTGTGTGAATCTATAATCTAATATAATCTTGTGAAAACTTATAATAAGGGGATTTATCACAAAATAATACACTAATCAAATTAAATCAAATAAAAGATTAACCATATTTTTTGTGAACAATTATTGAGGGGTGCTCGGGTGGAAATCAAAAACGTACTATTGGCAAAATACTGATTTTTCAGGTGAAGCGATTTTCTGTACCTTAATATTATTTCCAATAAAAACAAACCATCTATAAATAGACAAACAATTTAGAAGAAAAGGTTTTTTTTTAATTATTCAATAACATATTATTCATATTTAAAACGATTCAAATGTGTTAAATATTCTAGAGTTATATTTTTAATTTAATTTCAAACTTAATTAAACATTTTAAAATAAAATTTCAATACGTTTTGGATTAATTTTTTTACTACCCCATATATAAGTATACCTGTACAACACGGGCAATAGTACGGTTTGGCGTAGAACGGGAAAAAGTACATTTAGATTTTCGAAATATAATTTTTATGTATGGAAAAGATTCGTTTTAGATTAACAAGTCATTTTAAATCGCAGATTTGACCAGCTAGGAAATAGTACGTTTTGTCGTTTTGATCTATTCTGACGACGCCAATCTAATCGATTTATCGATGTTTTTCCCATAAGAATCGATATCTAACTCGATTTTGTCAATTTTGGCAATAGTACGTTTTGGATTTCCACCCCTCAATTAGGAATTTCAAAGTTTTGTGATTTATTTGTTAAGTATAGGTACACTATGCACATTAAGACAATTGTATAACATTTTAAATTTTATTAGGTGTGTCTTATTACCTAAATATAGGTACCTATATAAATTATTAAAATTAAATTTTATTTGAATTTTTTTGTTATATCTAATTAAAATAAAATAAAGTAATTTGCTATATTATACAACGATGGAAACTTAAAATCAATGTGCATATTTACTACCAAAAACCTCGGACTTAAATGAACTTGTACCAACATATTATGTGCACCATTGACTTATTTTTTTTTTACAACTTGTCAATGAATCTGATTCCTTTCATAACTTGACTTTTGGAAAAACTTTAAAACTAGATATTAGCTTCGAGATTTTATAATTTTTTAGTTGCAGAATGCCAGAATATTATGATAAATGATAATAAACAAATATGCATATTGTATGAGAAACAACAAGTTAATGAGATTAGTTCATGAAAAGTTAATTTAATTTACAAAATCAATAAACATTAAAAACTGCTAAAATTTTTATATTATATTATGATGCATATTACATAAATAAATCAATAAGAATGGTGACGTAAACAGCTGTTTCTGATAAACTATATTAAGTATTTAGTAATAAGTAATAATATTTTATGATGCCAAGCATAATAATCTAAATTGGCTATAATATATATATTATTTGTTTAATGTAAATGACTATGTACTTAAAAACTAAGAAAATTATAGTTAAACATTATAATATTATTATTATAGTCTTGAGAATAAAATATAAACCATTTATTAAAAATTGTAATATGTAATTTTAATATTATTTAAAACAAAACAGCGGTGATATAATTCATGCAGTATACCTATGCTACCTACCTCTACTTTGTTGGTGTAATATTACTTTTTTATCTATCGTAAAAAGCTACCTACCTAGCAAAAAAGTTTACCGGTGCTTATGATTTTTACATACCTAATCCTATACCGATTATTAACGATTCAACCAATTAAAATTTACTTAATGTATTGCTAAATATCATAATTGTTAGGTAATTATTTTAATACGTTATGTATTGTTATACGCTGTGTTTACGTCATCCCAGAAAACTTTAAATAATTTTTCGTTTTGTGTTTTAACGTACTGCTACCATTCCTCTTTTAGTTAGCGGTCTAACAAATCTGTTACTTATCACTATAGCTACTTGGAAGGACACAACACAGACTAAAATAATTAAATATCTAAAAGAAAGTTATTGTATCAGATATTTAGCTGTGTAAACTATAAATGTATAATAAGTGTATGACCGTTATAATATGTTGTTTATACATTGATAGCTCAAGTCACAGATACTTTCTTGTAATACAATTAAATAAAAATATAGCACAACATATAAGTTTAGGTGTGTGATATTTTCCGGTATAGGTAGCATACTACACGAGTACCATAATATATGTATAGTGTATACCTATAACTTATAACTATAACTTTTACTTTTATTAGGGGTTATTGTTGATTTGTTTAAAAATATATTTTATCAAACACTTATAAGTTATAATGCATTATATATACGCGGCTGTAATGATTTTAACTTGTTAAAAAAAAAAAATCGTTTTCTAACATTTATCCCATATTTATAAAATTATCTAAGTTCGTAGTGTTTACCAATAGTTCTGCAGTCCGTGGGAATGGTTGGGTCGCAGACAGATGTCTAAAATACATTTTTAGGTAACATTTTCATTTTATTCGTGCACATTTTTAGTATTGCTTTTACGTAAGAACCCATCAAAGGGTTCGCACTCAATATAATTACCGGACAATTGTGGCAAAGGTTTTACGCACATGTGGAAACGGTTAAAAGGATTACGGCACGTTTCAAGGGGTTAAATCACGCGTAGGCATTTCGTTTAAAAACCGATATATTTCCCCCGTTTTATTCGTTATGGTTTTTACGCTATTCTTTTGAGTTGATATTTCAATTCCGAGAATATCGAAATAATTGTCGATACAGTAATATAGTAGTAATAGTAATAATAATAAACGGGATAATAACAGTAACAACAAAAAGAATAAGAAGAAAGGGTCTCGCGCAGAAAGAAAGATTCTTTTTTTTCATAGCGAAAGGGTGAACGAAAATTGTCACAAACGAATATGCGTATTCATCGTCCATCGACCGAATGTCACGACAAGGGCTTCTCCCCAAAAATCATCAAGTCCCTTTTTGCTCACGTCCCTCACCAATAATGTTTGTCCCGCGCAAAACAGCTTATTTTGTGCGTATTATACCATATTATATTATTTATATTGTGATTGTCTCATAGGAAGATTATATATTTTTATGTATTTTTGAAATCGACGCGTGAGAAAATATCGTTTTGTGTATGCAGCGAACGAGGTTTATATGTAAATGTTACGTGAAGACAACTGACAAACAATGTGTCCTCATAATAATATCGTTTGGGTATATTTATGTAATATAATCACTTGAGATATTGGGTATGATGATTGATGATTGATGCGAATGACCTAAAATCTGCCAATAATGTCTTAAAACTAGGGATGGGCCGATACTAGAACCGATACTAGATATCGGCCGATATCAGTGGTATAGGTTTTTTTTCCAACCGGTATTTCAACCGACACCAAAAAAAAAAACCTATAGATCAGCATATTAATAATAAAATATTAATATTATAGACTGAAAAATAAACAACAAACATGTGATAACTATTAAATAATAAACAATGTTTTCACTTTCCAAGGTAATATTTGTGCTATCGGGTATCGGTTTTAACTTTTATTATATATCGGTTGATGGTATCGGTTTTATGGTGGTATCGGCTCATGTTATTTTGTCAAAAATGTTGTTTTTATATTTTCATATATTATCGGAGTATTAGATATCGGTAAAAAGTGGTATCGGCCCATCCCTATAGTTAAAACTATAAAACATTAGCTTGATATAAATAACCAAAAACACAAAATAAACTTTTTATTATCTAACAAGTGTTTAAATTGTAAAATAACTTTTATTAATATATAATTATGTTAACATAAATAAAATGTAATTTTAATAATTTAACATTTTATTTTTGTATTACTTTTTCATTTTCAAATGGATTAAGTAATTGTTAATTACAAATTGAGTTGAAAAAGTAGTTATAGATATATTAACATGATAAATCTGATTAATTACAGTTTTGTGATAAGATACAATTATAAAGTGTGTCTAATATATAAATGGGAAATGGCGCAAGGAAAGTAGCCAAAAATATTTTTTTCTAAGTTAACATTTATATAATTGACATAATTATTAATGTTTTTATATAGTTTAATATATATGTATTTGTAATAGGTAGGTATATATTTAAAATTGTATAAGTAGCATTTATGCACAAAAAAACGCAAAGCACATACAAATCTTATCGGCTATATGGTAATCGGTATAATTAAATCGGTATTCTAAAATTAGGTCACTAAAATAATAATTATCCGAGGAAATTTTTCGTGAGAAAATCTATAAAGGTATTTTCTAAGTTGTTAAAATATATTTAATACTGTCCATGTTTAGACATAATTATTTACGTAAATAAAGTTGTTCACTTAACTTACCAAACACAAATTCGTTGCACAAACTAAGACAAATTTGCGCGTTAATTTAAAAACGAAATATCATAGGTATAATATGCTGGAATTTGATTTCAACAATTTCTATTAAAATAAATGTCCTAATCACCGGGTTTAAACATGATATGATAATACACGATAATAATGTACATCAAGTCCTGCAAATAATGGTTTGGAATAATGTAAATTTAGATGTCCGAATTCCCGTATATTTTGTTGAAAAAAAAAATGTTAAATGCTTATCGAGCATTATATTATCATGTAGTACACTGACAATAATTAAATTAACCGAGATTGATAACCGATGAATTCTTCATCATATTTCGGTTTATTGAATATTTTAATTCATGTAAAATTTATTAAAACGTGTTTCAAGTAACAGTCGCTCATAACTATTATCATTACACAATAAATTGTAAACTACCTATAATAATAATACAAGACGAGTGCTGTGTATACCTAAGCTATGTACAATAATAAAGACTATATTATGCAATATAATATAGTATAATATTATGATATATTATAAACTAACATTTATCTCGGCGATCGTACAGCTGTTGGCAAACCACAATAATAATTACTAACCGTAAAAAAGTATTTATCAGCCGTAATACAATGGGCCGTGCAGGTCACGTCGTTAGGGGTGTGTATGTATACTGTTTAGGTTTAGGACGTGTACCGTAACGTGTGCACCTATACTCTCGCTTAGGACAATAATAATCATAACAATAATAATAATAATAATAATAATAATTTGACATTGCAAACGATTTCACTGCAGTGTTGGGTGCAGTGTTAATAATTATTATACGACAAGGAGCAAATTGCCAAACTGTTTATAACTTATAATACGTAATTATTATTCGAGTGCCGTCAACGTCTCGTTTATAATTCTTGAGATTGGAAATCTACGTGGTGAATAAAACAGTCGGTCACCGCCGCCGCCGCCGCCGTACCGTCAGTTATATATTCGCATTTTGTAAAGACATTAATGCCAGCAGCCTACTTTTTATATATTTTTCAATAACGACAAGAAGCCACAGAATAGTATCACGAACATTGCTTGTCGTAAAGACCCCATCAAGTACGCGCGCACACAAAAAAGCGGAAGTAGTAAAAACGCATTATATTTGCATTTACATAACGGGTCTCGTTAAACAAAAAAAAAACCCTCCGACCATTAGATGTGCACTTATTGTTCTTCAAAAAACGTCTATACGTTGAAATATGTGTGTGTATAGTTATATATATATATTATTTATAAATGTGGTGTGCACATATATACAAATCTTAACACATACATAATACATCAGACGTACACTAGCATATAATATAATATTATGTATTATGTCAAATATTAATCAATTTATACAGTGATATGTGCTATGTACGAAGCGTGTGTACCTCTATGGCTCTATGTATACACCTAGATAATCCTAAAAGATATTAATTTACGATGCGCGCGAGGATGAAAATCTAACGGCGTTAACAAAGGATCCGCATCTCCCCGAATTCAAAACATCATTAATTACGAAATGACCGTTTTAATTTAAATTTTGAACCTTACATGTTATCTCAACTTAAAATAACCTAAAACATTTTCACCATCTTAAACCAATTTAATTTTGAATTTATTTTAACAAATAAATTATTTTAAGCTTGTCGTCTGAAGCTCTGAAGTTTTCAATATGAATGATATAGAGTGAATAATAATGGTGCATGATGATTAATAATGATTTTTATATTATAAGATGTGTAATGTGTGATATTAGACCATCTATATGACTTTATTGTCTTTTATAAAGCTATAAAATCGTATATGTATATAACTTTGTTAAAAAAATGTTTATACATTTTCCGAGCGGCGAGCGTGGAATATATCAAATTTCGTGTAGCGAATGAATTAAATTATTATTGATTGTGTAAGTACTTATTAATTTTCAGAAAAAAAAAAATGTTGTTTCAGCAGCTGGGCCGACGCGCGACGGTTTGTTTCTTAATTACAATAACTATTCCGTATAGTGTTTGAGGAGGATTTCCGATACTCACAATGTCTAAATTGATAATATATTGTCGTGTGTTCCTTTATATTTTGTTGATTGTTGCCTGTTGATACCGTCATTTTCTGGTAATGATATGATTAATCGTTCAGCTACACTTTCACAGTTTCACGAGTCATGAGAACCGTTGTTTTCTTCCAAGTTTGGTTATTCACTAGAGATTTACACCAAGTCGGATGCTATTTTAAAGTATACACCACCGCGATGATATGTATCGTTATCTATAATTCTATTAATATCTATGAAATTTCAATTTCGAATATGCGATATCATTAGCCACGTATTAACGGGCAGAGTATAAACGATGTCGAGGTGGGCAGGCGTAACAGAAAAAGGGAAGGACGAAACTCATATCTCTCGGAAGCTTGAAGAAATTCCTATATAATATATTACGACGTTCATCGCTGAAGAAAATCGTAAGTAGCCGGATGCGCCGTCGTCGTTATCCAAGCGGACGCATATTTATACTGCGGTGTACGCATAATTACACAAATGCGTGATGCGTACACGCGTGGGCGGTAGTTCAAACGACCTTTGAGCTTTGCACTGCAAGGACTTTTGGTCGTGCGGGTGGTCTATAAGCGACGGGTTGGTTGGTGGTGGGTCCGGGGCGGGGGTGTGACGACGAC
This sequence comes from Sitobion miscanthi, assembly GCA_008086715.1. Lineage (NCBI taxonomy): Eukaryota > Metazoa > Arthropoda > Insecta > Hemiptera > Aphididae > Sitobion > Sitobion miscanthi. Next base: position 4,477,929 of record CM017805.1, read on the forward strand.
GACGACGACGACGACAATGGCAAAACAGCTATAACCTTTCACCCCCCTTGCGCTCGCGAAGCACGCACACGCGTGTGTATGTAGGACCGCGATCGACCGTCGGACGAGCGCGGGGAAAGAGAATATGACTGGCACTTTTAATAGCGTTTGCACGTGTTACAGTCTCGTGTCACACGGTTCAGCCTTTTGTCGCCCAGCCGCCGAAGCCTTTTGGCTTTTGATGGGTTTGTCCTGTTGACCCCTCCCCCACCTCTCTCTTTCGCGCTCTCGTCCGCTGGATCTGTCTCTGTCTTTCCCTCTCTATTTCCCGCATTCTCTCGCTTATTATATATATATAAACTAACTCTCACACTCCAACCCCGGGTAATTACCGACTGTTATATACGTACGACGGCGCGGTGGCGCGGCCGTTGGGCCTACGATACAGGAATAGAGGAGGAAAAGGACAACAACTGTTACGCCGCCGCCGTGCAAAACCGTTCTTATTGTGTTCTGGAGTGGCGCACATAAATTTCCGGTTCCCGTCGTTTATAACATTTTTTCGGGCCGCGAAAAAGGAACTATACACACGTATATATGTACAATATATATATATATACATAGTACGCTATACAGCACACACACACACAATGATATGATGTAGTCGCATATATCGTGTGCTATATACGCGCGCCCACCGAAGACACGACATGGCTTTTATTGTTAAGTGCCGCCGTTGCCGTATATATATATATTATTATTACTGCAGTTACATGTATTTATTGTAGAAGCGTACATAAGCGTTAAAGTCTTATATAGTCGTCGCTGCAGTCGTCGCCCGGCACGTGGCCGCCGTCGAATATAATAATAAATATTATTATATTATACGCATACGCTGTACGCGTCGTCCCATCGCCCGGTCAAACAGCATCGTTTCAAAACTATTATCGGTTATGCGCACCGAATCAATTGTTTCCCGGACACGCGAACAACGAACTCGAAATACGTGTAATTGATTTTCCTGTTTAATAATAATAATAATAATAATATCAATAACATTACGATGTCTATAATATTGTGGTATACGTCCATCTCACGTCTGCGACGCACGCGCAACCGCAGCCGCAGGCGGATGACTTATGCTTAGCAAGTACAACAAATAATGGTCACGTCGACTTGAAGTACTGTGTACGTTAGTCTTATCGATATTTATTTATAGTATATTAGTAAATTATGTGCTAATTATGTGTGTATACTGTATACGAATAGATCACATTTATAGAGTTGTCATCTGTGGATCAAAAAAGCGCTTCCCTGGGCCCTGGGGAAAAGTGCTTACCTTCGGTCCAGTTGTACAAAATCATATTGAAATATTTCATCATGGTGTGTTATATCAATTATTTATAATACAGCGAAATCATGGTTTTTATACAATTTTTGATTACATAATATTTAATTATTCGTTTATAATTTTGTTTGTTTTAAAGTTAATCTTTATCGACAAATAATTTTGTTTCACAGAGTTCAAGACGTATACGGTACAGCACAAAATAAACGCTTAATTGATTTCATCACGATGAATATTAAAGAAGAAGCCATACACTATTATCTCGATCGGCGTTACTTATCACTATATCAAATTGTATTCAATTATGTGGTATACGTTCGTCTTTATCTAAAGACTAAATAACATTCTGAACTTGGGGAGCTTTTGTCTTTCGCCCTATTGGATTCACCCCTACCAAATTATACCTTTGTGGCGTTGTCGATCACGATAATAATATGTAACAACACACGACAGTACACACGATATATATTATACATATGAGTAATAAGTATACATAGGATCCGTACGACTATATCCATATTACAACTGTACAAATAATACGAAACTGAAACAATTGACAGTAATAAAGGTACTTCGTACTTAATAGCAAATATGTAGCGTGATTATTTTATTTGGATATTCTCCAAATGTATATACGTTGTGCACACCCATTAGACGTATATATAATATAATAGGTACATTTTCGCGTTGTGGAGGCGTGTACAACTGTTGCTTTTGTCATACAAGGAACCTGCGAATAATTTTAAGGCGACATCCTATAATATACATGAGGCGTGTTTCGACAGACTGGAGGTTCGGATAAATGAAGGCTCGCTCAAGATTTGTCATCGCACTAAAGGCTTACACGCACTCGCGAACGGTGACCAGAAAACCATTGGTTATCGATAACGATTCGGGGCCAGAACTTTTACGCACCGCACAACACTTTCTGTAAATTAATGATATATTATAGTTTATATTGCTTACTGTATTATTGACCAAAATCGTTCGATCGAGTATATCGTCGGTATGCGGCAGTACGGAAACGAAGAAATCAAACAGCGACGACCATTGTCGTATAATAAGTCCCGCCATATTATATTATATATTTCTCATCTACATTATAATATTATATACGACTTCTTAGGTCGTGCGCCACTTGTATAAGAAATAAAGATCAACAGTAAACGCGGTTACTCATACTCGTTAACCTCGACCATACTCGGGTACATAAGGTTAAGTATCGTGATCGACCGTTTGGCCACCCCTGGGGTATACTATAGGGTGTTTAAAATATTGACTTCGACAATCCGCAGAGATTAACTTGTTCACACATTGATTTTTATCCAGTCAAATAAAAGAACTAAGTCGCTATGAACGTTTAATGTTGATTTTTTCGAGGATAGTTGGCACATCCACATATTTTATGTGTGCAAACAGGGGGATCTTGCATCTGGATTATATGAGAGTTTAAATACCAATTTATATGATACATTTTACTATTTTAAAATCCATAAGATACACCATGGTCCGTGATATACGATCATGATGGAAAACAAAGTTTCGTAAAATTCAATTAATAATTAGGTAGGTAATAATTATATACACATCTATATATTTACATTGCAGTTTATTATCGCAGACAGTCACTAAATATTAATATATCTCTTGACTATTATTGTATGACAGTATGACAGTACATAACAGTGTGATTTGCATTGAAAAATAGTTCACATATGTCAGAAACCCAGTGTTGAATACTTATATTTTATGCGTTTGGATATACAGTTAAATAGTTAAAACCAAATCTGTCTGTTTTACTTAAACCGTAAAATTGGATTTAGTGAGAAACGACACATACGTGTTAGTCCCCCACAGATTTAAATTCGACAAGCATCTTCCTGTTTACGCCCTTAAATTGTAGGGTGCTATTGGGAAGTTGTACAACAGATCGGGCTGATTTTATAGGGACCATTCACCCTCGAGGGCGTGCACGACACTACTTAAAATTCGAGTAAAAAATTACTACGCAATGCTTCTATACCGTTCATATACGTGCCACGTATGTATGCAATTAATATATTGTAATATACTGTGTAATGCATTATGCATATAGATAATATTATATAGAAAATAGGTATATCAAAAAAGTTCATTTCATTTCCTCAAAAATGATACATTTCATTGCCCATTGGTAATTGTTATATAATATTATAGAGAACTGTTGGTCGAAAATGGTTGTGTGTTTTTTTTTTTTAGATAAATTAAATGCTTCGTCAAATAGAAACAATACCATTTTTATTAAAAATAACAAAACTACCTATTTGACAATTCTAAAAAATTTTATTCCTATACCTGTTGGCTATTAAATTAATGATCACTAGTCGCAACCAAACTAACGTGTACCAAAGACAATAATCTCTATTAAAAACATAACTTTTTAATACAATTTATCAGAACTCATATTACGAATTTATCAATGTTGATAATTTTTTATGTTTCTTCTAACGATTCAGATATTATCATAATCAAAATATTCTTCGTAGTTCATATTGGAGTGCCAAATTTGTCGTACCTACATATATATTTGGTGTGTGTGTGTGTGTGTGTGTGTTCATTGTAATGAATAACATTGATGTTTATGTTTGGATTTCGTAGGATTTATATTATGACGGGTTTAATGTACGTATATTTACTTGCGCTGAATAATCGAAATGCTTAAACAATAAATGATTAATACAATGGCAATAACGAGTTGATTAATTGTATCAAGACAAAATAAACGTGTACAATTTCTGCTGCGAATACCGTTTATTAAGAGAAAAAAAACCAAAACCGTCTTTTTAAATGTCATATCAGAGGCCAGAGCATATAATATAACAATAATTTATATATAATATATATATATTGATAGAGATTATAGGTACTACAACAGCAATAAATATTATATATATAAAAGTGTATTGTGACATTGTTACACGGCCGTCTTGCACGCAGCTCCATTGTTTAACGATCAACACGTTGATTATAATATTTGTATTATTATGCTGAAGCGAATTGTTTTGGTTCTCGCTTTTCCCGCGAACTTTGTCGAAACCCAAGTGCAGATCGATGGCGCCCAAATCGTTTCAATAACTGTCCGGATTATTATATAATCGCAAACCGTACAAACAGCCCGTATAATAAATATCTACGATAACGAGTTATGCGCCATCAGTGCAGGTATACGTCTACTATTAATGAGCGTTCTAGGGTTTTCCGTACAAACTTTGAGAACGATCTCGTGTTATAAGGCTTTAAGGTCCCCACACACTGCAGCGGTGGCGGTTGGCTGAAAATGAGTCGAAACACAATTTATTTATCGCCACCGCTGCAGTGTGCGGCGACCTTTCCTCGTGGTACCCATCTCGTTCAGTTTCGAACGAAGGCTTGTATTGCAACATCATAATATTTATAGGTATATCTGTACGAGAAACATGTCGTCCCCAAGTACCCCTATTTCGTTATGATATCAAAATATGATGTTTGAGAATTTCTGACGCCGGAGTGTGTATTTTATAATTTATAATGACTTTAAAACCGAACAAAATGAATGTACTAAACGAGTACCCTTAAAAAAAAAATCGTAAAACGTAAAATAGGTTTTGGATTCCATTCAGACACACGAGACCATCCTCAGAGTTTTCACGGAAATACCTGAAACGGCTGAAACACTCAGAGTCATCGGTACCTACGCGGGGCTATGTGTCCTATTCATTATTATTCCAAGTTGCAGTAAGTCGTGCGTTTCGCACAAAAAACCCGCTAAATCACGAAACCCCTATAATGGGTGATAATATAATAAATCGACGTGATTACAAACACAACAATAGCAGTCATTATTTAAAATAATATTAAGTTTACGTAAACGCGCGTTCTCCGTGTTTCGTGTGTATACCACGTGCACATTGGAAAACGGCGACGCGTTTTCGACTCGAGTGTGTTCATTAGCTTCGTCGTCGTCGTCGCCATTTGCGGGAACGAAACGAATTAAACTTGTCTATATTATTATATGCATATACGTAATATATATAGTCGAGATTATGGCCACGCGCTTAATGCGTTTAGAACACGAAATCGATTTACGTCCCCACCGCAAGTTTGCTGCACATCGGTACCTTTATATATATATATTATATTATGACATGTATAGTGTGTACCATAGAGTAGTAATGTGTATACACAAGCACCTACTATAGCGTCTATAGCCGTATATAATATAATCGAATTCACGAATTCGAACGACGATTAGCGGACGAGCCGATGAAGACGGGCCCGTCGTGCTAACGACTTTGAGCGGTGCCGATTGGTAGATTAAAATTTTAAAAAATAATACGAAACTTCATATCCCTCTGCCGCCGTGAAACGCGGTGGCGGTTTCGTTTAAAATAGGCATTATGGGTCTTAACTTGAAATATAATATATATCAGACTTGTCGAGAGCGTCTGAAAACTGTTACACTTGCGCCACGCGAACGACGTACGTGTATACAGATTATAATATAATATTTGATTTGATGTGAACGGTAAGGGTATATGGTCGTAGACTGGCATTTCGGATGGCTATCGGTATAATATATACCGCGGTGCGACCTGCTAATGACCTATCCTAACCTGATGAATTCCACCGTTGTAGTGCACGAGCGATTCATCGCATAATAACGGCTTTCGAAGGGGCCCGAGCGGGGGCGAAGCGAAAGACCCTCAGGGGTAGAGGGAAAAAAAATTGTTGTTCCGACGAACGTACTCGTATTATATCGTGTTGTATAAATAACGACGGCGGAACGCGACCCGCCAGCAAGTAGAAGAAGAAATCGCGCGTGCAATGCAAAAAACGGAATTATTGTTATTATTATAAGGGAATTGCCGCTTAAATCCATCGGGTGCAATATGGGGGGGGGGGGTGAAGACTTCGAGCAGCGGGAAGGACACCGCCCGCCACCGGAGAGAGGTTAAAGGCGTCGGGACGCCCGCCGCCGCCGCCGCCGTGTCAGCGCCAGATGCCGCGGCGACCGGGCCCGACTTGGGTTATATGATTTATCTGTTGCTATCGCCGACTTATTACGTTGTCTCGGCCGGCGCATTCGCCTCTGTTCTTGTCATGTTTACAACCGCACTGCCGCACGCCTCCGTCTTTTTGCGGCTCATCTGACTGTGACTTCTCGAGCGCGCAGTTAATCATTTTCTTACCCCTGTGCGCGAGCGCGCCACCGCGGCCGATCTCCGGCAAGAAATAACGTACACGCAAACAGTAATATTATAATACGACGCCCGAGCATAGCGATGAGTTTGTAACGACGGACATGCGCACAAACAGTGCTCTCGGCGAGGAAGGGGCGCGTGGAAACTGATTACGCCGATTAAATTCGTTTTAATAGTTCAGATGTGAGTCCGAACGACGGGTGTAACCGATGAAAACCTTTGCAGCTCGTGTTCTCGGGTTCTCTAAACAATGTATATGGACTCGATAGGCCCCAATCACGACCGTCGCTTTTTTTAGTAGACGAAGTCGACACTATGGAAAAATCTATGTACAATGTATATCGTTTTTATCTGTACGACCAATAGAATGAATATTGATCGTCTCGCAGTGCATATTTTTTTTTGCTATAATATTCTCGTCGAGCCAAAACCGTCGACTAAAAATCTAATTTTATATAGTTCTATACTTTAAGAAAAGCATTTTTCTTATCGCTGTAAGTGTTTGAATTCCAAAAATTCATTACAGTCGTGTAGGATATTTATACAACTCGTAGAACATCGCGTTTTCACTTTGACCGCGGTAGGTACTACGGTAGGTACTTATATTGCGTACTCTGCACAGATATCTGCGCAGCGTTGCGGCATTAATTTTATTTCAATCGGCGTGATGTTGTCGCGCCACGACATCTCGGGTTGAATAAATTATTATTCAGAAGACCTTTGTGTGGCAGGGAATCGCGCCGAACTGTTTCCGGAATCGCGAGCGCGAAAACTTTTGATGCTAGCGGGGAAAACAAAAAGTGCAAAACGCGGCGGCGGCGGCGGCGGCGGTGGTGAAAACGATGGCGTCGACGGTGTGTAATCGACGAATAAAGTATTTTTTCCACGGTTAAAATTAAAACTTCTGGGAATTATTAATTCGCCGACGCAATCCCGACGACGGGAGGAAGCTCGTGGATTTTTAATTATTTTTTCTCGCCGCCGTTAAAACAAAATATGTCAGTTCCGCACCCCTGTCACGGCTATACGCGCATAATAAAATAATATACAACGTATAAGCAGCGCATTATAGTATGTACGTGCGCTTGTATATTACGCGCGTCGATTTTTGTTTTTACAACCGGAAAACGCGATTGTAGGGTGTTTTGAACGTCACACACCACGACTATAATATATGCGACTGTGATGTTATAGATATCACGGTATGCTGTGCACCAGGTATTATGTGTGTCTGTATATGGCATAATTTTATTAGAATATTTCCACCGTACGCCGTTCGCGCCTCCACATAATATTATCGCCCACGCCGGCGGAGCGCACTACGTCTATGTATAATAATAATATAATACGTCTGTCTGTTCGACGTAAAATATTATATAAGTATGTGTGCATTATGGTTGGCGAAACGTTATGCTTGCGCGTCGTTATGTACGCAAAGCCATCACACGAGTGCACGACTCTTCGCGAGATTGTCGTAAAAACCCGGGATGACGTTTTTACGCCGAAACCGAAATTGTGAATAATTACGAAACGAATAATAAAACGCCGCCACCAGCGGCACCGGTGCATGGGGACCGGGGTGGAAGACACGTATTTTTGAAACCGGAGAACCTCGCGCGGGCAAACGTGCCAAAACGACCGACGTTCGGGTTGGCTCTTCGCTCATCCGAATCCGTCGCGGTTTATTTTCGGTCCGTTTAAAAAAAAAAAAAATATTAATCTCCGCGGCAAACGGTCGCGCGCACTCGGCAATTATATTATATTATGGCGATGGCCAGTAATAATGCTCACTTATAACATCAAGTGTACGATGATATTGTATATATATAGTCGTCCGCAGCGGTAAAACGCGTCTGTGCACCGAATTCCGATACGCGGTCCCGTCCTGCACCGATCGTCGGGCGGCGACGGTCGCGGCGGCGGGGGGAGCGTAATTCCGCGTTATAACGTTATTGTGCACACGTACGCGCGCGGGAGAAAGGTCAAGTCCGGCGGCCGATGGTATAATATTTTTATGATTTTACGATCCGTCGCCGTCGCCGCCGTTGTCGTTCTCTTGTCATACAGCTGCACGCCGCGCCCCGTCGTCCCGCACCGTGCGTGTGACGTACCCCGTTTTCAGTCCCGTCGCCTCCCCCCCCTCGCCCACGTTATAATCTATCGGGACCTCGGTGTGTGAATAACGCGTCCCGCGCACAACGTCACGTATTTCAATTACGGCGATAGCCTTTAACAAGTCTAGACCGTAAAAAATCGGCATACGCATGACCACACTATAAATATATATATATATCATAATATACTGTATATATGTATATGACTGCCGGCTGCAATAATAGTCGCCAACACTATATTATTATTATTATTATTATATTATATTATGTACACGACCGCGTTCGGAAACGGATATATTTTATTGTGGAATTGCTGACACAACGGCGTTTGGGAACTACCGCGGCAGTCGTCGTTATTGTCCTCGGGAACGTCGAGGATTTTCACTTAATTCGCGCGAGGGAGACTTGACCTGCGCAGACTTCGGAGGGCACGAAACCGCTATTGGATTTGTATTTGGATTTCGTTTTATCGTCATATCATGAATTATGAATCCATAGCGCACGTTAAACCGCGTTCGCCTGTATGGTACACGCAAGCCATTGCGGCGACCGAGGACGGTCGTTCAAACGATATACTATACGGAGTCGTCTGTCAACCTTTTTAGTATCGCGACCCCCAAAATAGGTATAAAATATAATCAATCACTTCGCGACCCCCCCTCCATCTAGGTTGGGTAAAAATTTAAACAGTAAAAATATCCTATCATTAAAACAAATTCAAAGATCACACTAATTATTTATATATTTTATATATTTTTATGTTTATATCCTTATCGCGATAATTTTATTATTATTATTATTTTAATTTTTTCAATAATAAGTCTTAAATATTTAAATAAAAAGGCACATTTTGTAAATCAGCGTTTTATTATTTTTGACCTGCGCGAAGTTGAGAAACGCTGCTATACGGAGTCGTTTGTCATACCGTTCGGATTTCTGTAAAAGTTAATGGCGACGAAGAAAGTTTGAATTCGAATCACAATTAATAATGACGAAGACCTACACGTATCCGAGTATGTTATAGGTACTGCACGGGTACGGATTGAACTATGTTTTTTGCTTATACCCAATAATTTTTTATTTTTTTATTATTTATTCTTCAAGAAGATAACGGGCCCCCACTGAACAATTTTTTTTTAAGGGGTTTGATATAGGCATTTTTTATACAATTTTCAGAAGAATTTACATGTTTAATCTTAAATAATATATATTTAAATACTAACTCAAAGTATTTTAATTAGTCCCTTGTCAGTACCAACAATGTTTGTTGAATAATACTAAGGTTAGATACCTATATAAAAACAGCTTTGTGTGGGACAGACTTAAGAGTTACGTACATTATTCACAGTAGATTTACCAAATGTTCATGGTACATACAAGCCATACCATTTTTATATCTTTGATATCAATACTCAATAATTTTCAACTAACAAATGAAAAAAAAAATCTGAGAGAATTAATAATTTAGATCGTTTTTAAGTTATTAAAATAATAAATTATGTTTTATTTGTATGATGCTAAAAAAGCTACTGCGTGAAAACTATCACTGTAAGTTTGTCTCACGCAAAAACATTTTCTTGGATAAGTCACGGATAGCGTCCTCTTAATGGTCATAATAATCAGCCGATTCTGTGACATCGCAGATAACTTATTATTTTCCAAATGGCCAACTATACGTGTTTATACATTACACATTTGACTATAGGTGGGTGGGTTAGTGGAAAAACAAATAATATATTATTAACTTACGTTGTTTGATACATATAATTGCTGATGCATATGGTTTCACGTATTATGCAGGTACTAGGTACACAGTAATTAAGTGGACAGGGATGGGAAATCGTGTCTAATAGTATACAGTTTACACTATACGCGCCATTGGCGTAAATAGTGAAGGGACATGAGGCTAAGGTAATTTAGTCCCTCTAAGTGTCTGCCAAGTCCCCCCTACAAATTAAAATTTAGTATTAAAGGAACCTTTACTCCATAATTCTTGTTCTTTTTTTCTTTCTCTCCCCGTCATTGCTGATTCACTCATACCTATTGTTCCTTTAAGATACTGTGTAATAAAAAATGTTTAATAAAAAAAATAATACTGAGCATTTATAATTTTTAGAAAACATTATAGGGGGGGACCTGAAGTCTCGAAAAAAATTGGGCTATTTGCTCCTATTATAATATTATTGCACCTACAACTATGAATATAATAATTATTATTTGCTTTTAACGTGATATTTGTAAATATTCGAAATAAGATTAGGTAATAGACAATAGTTAGATGCCTACAACTGATACTCGACAGAATCACGTGTTCGCAATACGATATTGCATATTATAATGCGTCCATCGTCTACGACAATATACCAAGTATATAATATCATGGTACCTACACGTCGTACTACTACTATTATTATTATATATTTATATTTTAGTGGAACAATATAATATCGGTGGCGGCGACCATGTTTATAATAATAATAATAATATAATACCGAGCATTCGCCTTAATTGTCGCTGTACAGTTTTTCTCACGGAAGTCTCCGCGGTACACATTTGGGGCTGCTGTTTGGCTGCGTACTTTGACACTATATTCATTCGACAAGTAGTCTCATAGCATAACATATAATTATTAGTATGTGTAATGCGCGCATATTATAATAACCTTAAGAGTGTATTACGTTATTTGGACGTGCATTCCGACTATACGAGCGGTAGCACTATATATATATATAGTACAATATAATACGTGCGGTATACATTAATACGACTTATAGGTACCTATACGTGTGTGTAATAACGTGGGATAACGCGTCGTCAGTCGATAGCCACTTGATGGCAACATAATATATTTTATTATCGCGTTCGAATCCCGACGTCGTCGTCGTCGGCGGGAGTCAACAAATGCAACGGCTCCTCGAGGAGGCGAGCACTGTTGACGGCTTCCGGACGCGGTGTATACACAATAATAATAATAATACAGCAATAACAATAATAATAAATAGTATAATAATATATATATAAGTAGGTATAGTAGCGAAGGAAAAGTGTGTGTGTGTAATACATATTATTATTATTTTATAATATTATACAAACCCTCTTCGGTTCCATTACTGTACGCGCGACGTTTTATACATGTGCTGCGCCGTAATATCCACACACAAACATGTCACCGCTCACTTGACAACAATTAAAACATATACTCGCACTTATATACATTATACACACGAATATATATATATTTATTATGTACCTATCGCGTAGTAAATAGTAGTACAATGCGCACACATGGGTATCAGAATATTATTATGCAGACGCGTTCATACATTATACCGCACACAATATATCATATGCGTATAACACGGGCTTTAGTGGCTTTTCGAGGGTTTCGCGGTGTATATATATACATATTATATGGGCGAGTCTTACCTTCAACATTATGCGTATATATATATATAGTTTTGACGGACGTAAGTTGTTCGACTTGCGAAATAATATGACACGCCATGCGGAACATTGGGTTTTGTTTTTCTGAGAGCGTTTATTTGATCGAGCTGGTTTCCCACTGTACAGATATCGTTATTTACGCAGGTATGTACGAAATGCACTCGGACCAAAATGTTCGGTGGAAATTAAAAACGGGACTCGATTCACGGGGACACGGTTCAATCGTAAATTATTATATTAATTACCTATAATAATACCTATGTTGTCGTAATCCTGCAATTACCTATTTGATAATAACAGGTACGCAGTTTGGTAAACGTTGAAGTGTTAAAGGTTTGAACGAATATATAAAAGGCGAATATTATGACGAATATCATTTCCCTTTTTGTTTTTCGGAAGTCATTCGTCGTGTCACTTAACGCTCGATATAATATATTATAATTACAAGTATATAGGTTGTATATTGTTAAAATCTCGTGAAAGAACCCATACAATAATATTGTTATTATATATTATACACTATCAATACCAATTTAAACAAGAATGCGAATTTTCAATTATCCAGCTTGTGTATCGCGAAAAAATGTATAAGTAATGACTATTGTATGACCGGCGAATCCAAATACCGTAATTATTTTGCGGTAGCAAAAGGATTTTGGTTAAATTGGCCTCCGCGTCCGTACAATGCGACCCCATTGTTATTTGCAGTGCGTGCTATGTAAAGTAATAATAATAGTAATAATAATAGTGCCTGTATTAAATGGAAATGTTTATCTGTCAGTTCTCACGGCGCCGATGATAACGTGCGATTTTTTGTTATTATTATTTATTAATATTTTTTTTTTCTCTTTCGTATATCACACCATTTACGAACTACTATTTATTGTTCTACATCGTCACGCGGCACCGTATAGATAACGGGCGAATCATAAAAACTACAAAACACAAAACGATACAATAATAATAATATTATATTATAATAACTACAATGCTTTGTGGAGCGTCTATATTATACCCACGCGCCTGCCATCCACATTATAATATTGCAGTATTATAATAGTTTACTGCTGCGATAATAATTATGACATTTTTTTTTTTTTTTTTTTGATTCGTTTCAATAATAACAATAACAACATGAAATTTTAGCCGAAGAAGCGTCGTCAAAACACTACAACGTGACGAGTGCAACGATTGTATTTATTTTCAATTTTTTTCTCCACTTTCAATAACCTACATAATAATTTAAATTGTATTATCTATATGCGCCATTGTCATCATACGCATCAATATAATATAATAGTAAATATTAAACTAACACATCGGAATCTGCTTACTCAGTTGTAACAGAAGCGCACATGAAAAATGCATAGGAATTCTTCGAAAGCGCGTGCTCTTTATATAGGTATGGACGAATACTGCAGCAATATTATGACATGACGATTGTTTGCAAATTATAATGAAGAAATGAAACAATGAAAATGTGAGAGAATTGAACAATTGACCGATTAACGTTCGTTTGAAATTATTTTATTATTGAACTCCGTAGGTATAATAATTAGTCGCAGTAAATAAATCTGCTTGTGTTAGCATTCAAAGCACTAGGTATCAAAAACGATTTACAATTATAAAATTATCATATAGGTACGATGTATCTACTTTTTATTAATATATTTTTTTACTATATTTATCGTGAATATGTGTTGATAGTTTTCAACTCTAGGAAGACATAATATAGAATAATATGTAACAAAATTATGGCTAAAAAGTAACAATTGAAAAAAAAAAATGTCTTTATATTTAATTTGTAATATAATTGTTTTCTATTTGATTGTTAGCCAATTGCCGTACATTATATTATGTTTCTAAAAGCTTCCGTGGACTTATATAATATACCTATAACAATTTCAAGCCAAATATAATAATATAAGCTATAATAAGTAATAATATAGGCTTATTAAAGTATTATAATACTAGCCCACAGGCCTTCGGTCTATAGTATAGGTACCTAATATTGTATCCAGAATTTTAAAAATTATGTGTTATCTTAGTTAGGACTATTAAAGTACCCATGTTAAGTTTCATGAACTTTTTTTACCTTTAGCTTTTAGTAACTTTTCTGTATGTCTTAATAATTTTAACTTTTATAGATGTATGAATGTTATTATTATTTATAAAACATCATCTTATACTAAAATTTAAAAATACTCTGTGAATATTGGTTTGAACAAATAGTTTTAAATATAAGTAATTACCGTAACAAAATAGTAGTTATCTAAATCTTAAACATTACGTTAAGCTATTAAATAGAAGACTAAAGTTATCTTAAAAATAAAAATTATTACATAATATAATAAACACATTATGCCATTATGGTCAATATGACAATATTGTTTTACTTAAAAAAATACATAAACAATAGATAATAATCAATTATTGATCTGTTACGCAAATGTTTAACATTAAGTAAGAATTCCAACATTTAATGAGATTATGATAAAAAAATAGCATATATAATAATAAGAAGACTTTTAAAAAAAATTTAATATTTTAATGTTTAGCACTATATAGGCGAGCGCCACTAGCAGTATCCCAGTATGTTCAAGTAGTATCCATAACATAACATATTATAGTTTGGAAATTAGTATAAATGTCTTCAGTAAATTATATTGCTTAGGAGGTAGATATATAATTATATAATTATTTATAATTTATATAGGTAGTTAAATAGTTGATTCGTATAGGTAGTGCTTAATCAAATTATTAATATACCTATATAATAATACATAATTAAGTTAATTGTATTGTCTCTTCAACAATACTGTGATTAAGAATTTAATGAAACAACTCGTGTATACAACTTAATAATATGGTAGGTAAGCATAGCTAGATAATTGTTATTGAAAATTAAGTTTATATTTCAACTTACAAACAACTATTAACTGAACTAAGCTAATATACAGAGTGATTCACTAAGCATACTCACCCCCATTTTTTCCTTTAACCCTAAAAATGGATGTATTTAATTAATTCTGATTTTTAGAAATATAATATACATAAAGACCATGTATTTTCAAATTCTTCAGATTTTTAGTACTAGGTTCTTTAGGGGTGTGCGTTGCGATGCAAACTTATTTTTTTCAAACGAGAGACCACCTTTTTACAGTAAACTATATTTTAGTGAAATATATTTTTGAAAATTGTATGCATCAAAATAAAAATTTGAACGAGCAGTGTTTGAGTAAGTTGGTCAGTTTTGTATATTTGAGATAATAGGTCCTTGATAATGGGTTTGTAAGATATGAGGGTTATGGTGATTTGTACATATTTTGTGTTATGAGTTATGACTATGATAGGCATATGATATGTATATTCAATCTTCATTCTTGATATACTTAATTAAAAATTTGAACTAGTTTATAAGTCGTTAAAATGTTTGTACTACAGGATAGTAATTAGTAATTCTTAAAAATGGTGCTATACAAAAATATAAAATAAATGTAATATCGGATCAAGTATTTACCATACATACATTTTAAAAATCACCATAAACCATACTCGTTAGAATTTTGATTTTAACATGTCATATTTTAAAAAAAATATGATCTGCTATAAGTTTTGACGATTCATCCTGCAGTATGGCTGTACATGACTACACTATATATAATTTTATATCATTTAGGCACTCGTGTACATCAATTGCTCCACAGTGCGACGCATAACGCCCCCAGTGAGGATTTTAGCGGGCAGCTCGATGAGAGGTGAAAGGGGTGACTTGAGGCTCGATATAGGTAACAACACAGGACGTGTCGAACATATTATTCGTAAATTTCCGCGGGTCCCGGTGGAATTCCTCTAATGGAAACATAAAAACGCGAAAAAAAACACGTCGGCCGCATCACGACACCTCTCCTTTTGTGACATGATATACTCGTGTGTGCATCGCTGCAGGCCCGTTCCCGATTCATCTTCTTTTGGCACGTCGTTTCTGTACAGGCATAATGCAGTATACCTATATATACATATATGTATACACACGCACGCATCCCATTGTGCGAATCGCAGACTCCGCGGATGTCATTATTATGTACGTATATATTATAGTACAATAAAAGTGTGTATTATAATCTCTCGGAGAACGCGAATTTTCACGCATTTCAATGTCCATTCATACGGCGGCCATCAATCAACGCGCGAGGGTATATAATATCGCATCATACCTCTATGATATGTACAATATGCACGGTCGGTCCACAATAATGTATGATAATATAATAATATATTATGAGTACAATGCGATGGGGGATCCTTTGAACTAATTGTCAACAGGTGAATCGAAAAACACCTTACATATATTATATAATATTCAAGGCTCAGGAGCACGCACTGGATCCCGCGTAGGTAGGTAGGTAGGTAGGTAGGTAGTTAGGTACCTCTACACATAATATATACATACATATATGTACGTACATACAATATACGTGTGTAGTGTCGTGTTTGTACTTAGCGTGCGTGCGTGCGTGCGACGGATGATATTATAATATTTATATATGATATATATGTGTGTTTCCACGAGACCAGTCGCGTTAAATGCCTCCGAATATATGGTATGGGTACGCGCAGCGTAGTCGGGGGAGGCCGCGGAGCAGACCGCATTGTGCCCATTATCTCTACCTGCGCTGGTCACTGCAGGACTCACGACGATAATTATCTCGTTTCTCTTGTCTTTTCGGGTTTTTGTGGAAGCATCCGGTTCGTATCGGCTTACACATCTTTTCGCGGCTGCGCGCACATATAATGTATGGTATGGAGTAATACGAATCAAAGGTCTCCAACTGTTTTCGGCGGTGGAAGGGGGAGGCGAGTGGGGAGAGAGACAAAAAAAAATAAAAAATAAAAACAATTCTAAATACTTTTTTTTTCTTTTTTTTTTTTTAATTTTGTTGTTGTCTCCGTCGTTTTTTGCCTCGTGATATCCATGGGATATTCACCCAAAACGTCGACGGCCCCGAACGCGGACAAAATATAATAATAATGGTCTAAGTCCTAAGACAAACGAACGTCATCGCGTCTTCGCTGCAGCAGCGGCCACAATACCGTGACACGTGGACAGATAAGTATACGAGCGTTGTTGTTTTCCATCCTGGGTTTATGTATTTCGTGCGAGTAAAACGATAATTTTCATATCATTACTATCGACGGTAATATACTATCGATACCACTATACCAGATTAGTTTGCGATAATAAATCGCTGTTTTTAGACTGCAGCGTTGCACTTTCTAATCTCGTTTGCAGAATGACGTACGCACACCCCTTCGACAGCAACAATATGCAGGCGCATATGTCTCCATATAGTACGTTACAAAAATAATCCAAATCTCTAAGAGATGTCTCTATGTCTATAAGTACATAATATGTAATACTATAATTCTATCCAAATTCGTCGAGATTATTGGTTTAAACAGTGTATTACGCGTACGTGTTTGAATATCGATTCATTTTTGGAATAGAGTAGGTACAACGTACCTACATGTTAATAACGTCATATTATAATATGTGAACGTGTGCTCGGCGATGGATACGTATTGAATTATTTTAATTTGTTTTTTTTTCTCGAAATAAAAGTCGTTAACATGATTTCCACGTGAAGTCCGCTGTCTTGTCGATTATCTAATTTTTAAATATGACTAATTACATCTGTGATGATAGCATATTATAAGTGTGTTTAATCTCGGAACGTTGAGTTATTCGCCACAGTTAATTAATATCTGAAACTTATGTTGAATTCCAATTTATTTATTTTTTCTTTATCAATATCGATACCTATATTTTTGTTATCATTTATAAATGTATAATACATGCTTTGAAGGAGGTGTTACATAAATACATATTAATATGTACCTATGTGTATAAACAAATGCCTATCCTGTGCGTAACAATAGTACATGAATCATTGTTATTGGTCTCCAAGTGTTTATAATATATACATAATTATTATTATTATACAAACAATACGATAAAATGACTGGTATTACACGAACATCTGGTTCACGACAGGTCAAATATTATAATATTCTTTGCCTTCACTGCACGACATGCCACGGTCTGGTTTTTTAAAAAAAAAAAAAATTTTATTGCCACTGTTTGTTATGTCTCTGCGCAAAGACTCTCCGCGTCGGTCTACTATCCGTTCTATAAGGTCTCCAAGACCTAAACCGATCCAAAGACACGTACGGGCGATAACAATAATTTAAAAAAAAACACACACACACAAACGCACACATGAGCCATCGATGGCGGTCGAGTCGTAAATCGCGCGGCAGTAAAGTCGTCTGGAAACTTATCTCGCGTTGGAAAAATCGTATTAAAGGAAAGAAAAAACGGTCCATATGTACCGCTGACAAGCCGTGTACAACTTACTGCAGCCTGCAGGGTTTTGATTTATCCTCGCTGCAACGCGCTGTACATTACATTATTATTATTATTATACCACTCGACTATATACATAGCACATACGCGGAGCTCATATTATAGACTCACTAGTCGCAATAATATCACTATACCTATACGTGAATGTAATCGCCGCATACTACTCGTAATAACAACACTCAGATAACACCGGTGTATAGACACAGTAGCACCTACTGTAGTAAAAATAAAAAACAAAAACTGTTAAAATCCACAACAGGGATACTTTGTGAAAAAGAGATAAAATATTAGACGAGGCGATGTAAAAGAGAACATAATTATATTATTATTATTATGGTCTTTCGTCCATTCGCTTCATAACATTATATTATCCGTATCACAATACAATAATAATAATAATATATCAATATTCGTATTATTTGCATTATATTTTTATCATTTAAGTATAATATAATATAATAAAATATATTATATTATATAGATATCATACACAGACTATTATTATTTTAGACAAATAGCGAACAAACCGCTGCATAGTCTTAGAACAAATAGTAACTACAACAGTTTTCATTTTGAAAACATGATATTGTTTAATTCACATTATTTACTTTATGCGTTTTGCACTATACCTATATGTTTCAATTAATAACATACAAAGAGGGAGAGAGGGTTGTAAAAATGTTTATAATATTGCAGTAACATAGAAATCAGCAATTCTCTGTACTTACATAATTTATCAGTAGCCTAATTTTTATGGAAAGTTAATAATTGGGATACGTTAGGTATTTAATATTATGAAATAAGAAATGAATATTAAGAAACTTTCACATAATATGCAAAATAACCATATAGATACTTAATAACAAAGTTACCAATTTAATAATATATTGATATATATACACAGAAGGTACATTTGCTTTGGTACACCGATACGGCTATACTGATATGCTGATATTAGTATAATAAAGTATATTTTGCATACTTATACAATCCTACTCACCCCGAAAAAAACAACGTATTTATTCACTGTTTAAATAAACATGACATTACTTCAAAAAAGGAAAATTGTTTTTTATTGTTTTTACTATAGTTTTAAAACAATTTTTTTTTCAAGTACTTAAAACATAGTAAAAAATAATTGTGTTCTTTTATTTATCACTTGATTTATATAATAATAATAATACAATTAAGTACAATAGACAAAATAGATATTTTGTATAATATTAAAATTTAACGAGTACCGTAAATTGAAGGAAAACCAAAAAAATGTGTGATACAGTTGTTGTATGTGCTATGGGGTAGGTGAATATAAATTTAAAAGCAACAATAAATCACAACGTTCGAAGAACAATTCTGAAGAGGGCCGGGCTAATAATACTAAATCGTAGTAAAGTGCTTATCGATACTGCTACAGAGAAAGTAGAAAAACCAAGTACCGCAACAAACATTAGATAGGTATTCCCTATCGATGCATTTACAAATTTTGAAAGGTCCTAGGCAAGTTTTTGAACAACCGTTGGACCAGAAAACCAGATAGGTACCACCTACCTAATTTTGTAAACAACTATTCCTTCGCTCGTAATTTATAATAATATATTCAAGCAGAATGATGTAAGCGGTGCAAGTGGATTTTTATAAAACTAAACTTGCCATATAGATTGGCAATATAGAGGTAAACGGTGTAAACCATAAAAGTCAGGTTAGTCCTTAGCGTATTAATATTAAAAATGTGGGTACACGCAAAATATGTAGTTTTAGTCACCGTCACACGCTACCGTGATCGTTAGTAGCCGAAACGTTTTTCAGTATAATAATATTATACAGTGCAGTTTAATTTTTCTAGACCATCCGAGTGGAAACGGACGGGGTCTCGCGTGCATATTCCCACCACGTACGTATACAATATTATGTGCAATAATATTACAAAATAAATAATAATTATAATAGCCACGCGTGTGCGCCCGCGTTAAAAGCGGTCGAGTAGTTTAGCAGTCGTCGTCGTCGTCGTCGTCGTCGTCGTCGTTTTGGATGGATGCGTAAAAACATATAGGTACGCCGAGCACCAGCACGTATAACCTCACACAGCCCAAAGTGCAAAATATGTACTTACCTATGTGACATTATTATAATATTACGTATAGCGTGCGTACGCGAATTCGTCGTCGCTCTGCCGTAATTACGCGTACGCGGAGGCCGTGTGTGTATATAGGTATCCGACCGATGCAGCAGGCACATATAACACAACCGAAGCGGATATAATATCGTTCAGTCGAGGAGACGTGAAAAAAAAATATAGTGATTTGGAAGGAAAAAAAACGCGGGCGGAGAGATCGACGCGGAGCAGTGGAAAAACAGTGGTGGGCGAGTGGAGCGGGTTGGGTGGAGGAAACTCCTCGGCGTCAAAAAGCCACGAACCACCCGACGACGGCGATAATTCGGATCGATATCGTAATAAAATAATACCTACACGAGTGTGCGCCGCGCCGAACCGATGCACGACGATGGGGGGGGAAAAAAAACGCGTATAAAATAATTGAATTGCATCGCCCGCTTTTTTTATTATAATAATGTTTATGAAATACGATAAAACCACGTGGTAATCTGCACACATTATGACATCTATAGACATTCTATTATCTGTAGATAGCCGTCGATGGAACGTAATGCGCCGCAGATGTACCGTAATCGCACACCGGAGGGGCTGGAAAACTTGTTAATAATAATGATATATTTTATTGATTCGAATAAAATGGTCGGAAGTCCGATTGAATCTTTAGGTGCTAATATAGTAATAATATACAATGTGTCCCGTGAAGAATAGTGATCGGCCTACAATAGCATATGCTTGAAGTCACGGGAAAAACTCTTTTAAGGGTGGGTCTAAATTTATATTTTTTTAGAAAAAAGTTTTTATAATAGAGTAATGCGATGTAAATGAAAAAAGAAAAAAACAAGAAGGTTAGGTTAATAAGTAATAATAGATGGATATAATATAGTGATAACACTATAACAGTTAATTGTATGATATTGATATAGATTATATGACAAAACATAGAGATTCAGAATTTGAAGTGTCGCTAAGTCATCATAATAATATGTAATGGGTCTGAGAAAACGATCAAAGTTGGGTTAATTATTGCATAGGGACATGACTCAAGATAGGGGTGAGTTTTTTACAAAATTAGTATTATGAAATGAAATTTAGAATAGTGTGGGAGATTTGTTTGGACGAAGAGGGACTTTAAACTTGTTATTATTTTACGAAGAACTAATGTTACGAACGCCATAAAATCCGGTACTGGATCCTTATGCGAGTAACTTAAATAAGGGTTCCGGTCGAGTTCCGGTTCCAAGATATAGGTTCCGACTTCCGATACCGGTATTTTTAATTACGATTTCGAGCCTCGCTGTATACAATACACCTACCAATATACACATTATACGTGCGAACGTGATTATATATTATTTCATATTATCTATGTATATTGCAGTATACCTGTAGACATTTTTAATCCTTATTGCAGCACGCCTTCACGGAGCAGGTCGTGCGACAGTTCTAGTATATATTATGCTCTTTCCTTTCAAATTCCTATGTCTCCGCCACCCCCATCGCCGACTTTGGCGGTATAGGTTGTTGTTTGCATAATATCGTACTCACACACACACACGCACACAACACGTACGTTTACTTTTATAATTCGTACGTATATAATAATATTATACCTGTACGTGCAGGTCGTATATACGACGACGACGACGACGACGACGATAAATTAAGTGGCGGAAGCCATTGAAATTAATTGAAAAGAGGAACAACGGGACGGGAGCCTTCAATAAATCCATTTGGCCGCAATGTTTCGTGTCACTTTTGTTTGCCCCGCGCAAACGGCGTCAGACCCGTGCCTCGGGGCTTAACCGCGTATATAACACGCGCGCACCGCGGTTACCGCCCTCGTATACCAGGGTATATACGCGTGTGCACGGTTACGCGTGTTACTACTATCTATACCTATACAACAAACGTTGTTATATTATATACACCTTATATTGTTATAATTGTTATACCTCACGGCCGTTTACGCTTTTAATTGCCGCGGCGCGGCGCGCCGAAGACCTCGAAAAACCGTCCCCGTCGCCATCCGCTTTATTATTATTGTTATTATTATTTACTTTGAGTCGCAATTCGTTTTCGGGATCGTTTCTATATTATAATATGACACACGCGCCGCAGTAAATCCACCACACGCTCCGCCGCCGCCGCACAGACGTTATAGGCTAACCTGTATAATATATCGTGTAATTTATATCAAACGCCGTT
The DNA here is from genome assembly GCA_008086715.1 of Sitobion miscanthi. Taxonomy (NCBI): domain Eukaryota; kingdom Metazoa; phylum Arthropoda; class Insecta; order Hemiptera; family Aphididae; genus Sitobion; species Sitobion miscanthi. The sequence continues at coordinate 4,500,778 of CM017805.1, forward strand.
TAATTGGCACATCTGCAGCACGCTATCTCGCATGACGAACCGCAAGAAAAAAAAAGGATTCTAAACCGTCCCCGACGCGTATATATACGATTCACGCGGGCTTCACGCCTATGTACATCGTATATGTTCCACGAGAGCTTATATATATATATTGTGTGTGTGTACATAAACGTATATATATATTGACATCGATGCGTTCGACTCGGTCCGTAATCGCGGGACGACGGCCCGGGAAATTACTATCGCGAGCCCTTAATTTCCTTTACGGAAGTATAAGCACGCGTGTGTACCTATATGTTTCTGTTTTCCGATTGCTTTTCTTCCAATTCGCCTCCACTCCTCCCCCGCATAGTGTTCACCGCGTCATAGGTTAGGTTATTATATACGTACGAGATCGGCTGATATTTACTGCGCTTAAAGTTTTTCGACAAACTATATATATATAATATAACAAACGAATATCTGCTGTTGCAGTCATATATATATATATATACATCCCACGCATATACGCTCGCCCGTTTCGATCTTGCGGTATTCCGCGACTGTGTGGTGCCCGGAGGTTAAAAACTTATTCCGTTCATTCTAGCTTTATTGGCTAAATTAGGTATTGTATGTTACCGACTCCTGGTTTACAGAATTTATGCGTACGACGACACACTTATTGCGATGTTTTCTCGTCATACAAAGACCTTTGAGCGGTCGGAAAACAAAAAAAACACGGTGCCAACCAATGCCGCGAACACAATTTTTGGGGCCCCGGCTCAACACTATTTTTAGTAGACTCAGTAAGCTTAAGAGTTACGACTGTGCGTATAGTTAATTAAATGATTGAACGTATTCTATTCCATTTTAATTTAAAAAGTAAAATTTGTAAATTGTTAATCACATATTTATCTCGAACACATATCAAGTTTGAACCGAACGTGCTACGTCGTTATAAATAATTGTTTAATTGTTATAGTATTGATCGTCATGTCCTGCGCAACGATCACTGCAGTTCAGTAATGTAATTTATTTTAATTCTTAGTTATAACTTACAACTTGTATTTAATTTTAGGTGTATAGGATAATAGGTAATATCCATTTAATTGTCGAAGCCATAAGCAATAATACAAATATTAAATAAATATAGATAAGTATATACGTTTAAAAGACATTTTTAAATAACTGTTTTTGTATATTATATAATCGTCAAACAAACATGAACAATATGTGAGTATGACTCTATTAATATGTAAGATATAATAATATGATAAACAATAAAAAATAAAATGAAATTATATTATACCTAGTGAAATAGTAAACAAAAAATATCTACATTTGGTCCTTGCAAATGAGTGCAATAATAGTTGCTACGCAGTGGCAAATCCTTTTGATGGTGCTGTGTTTCGCCTTTTGATTGGATAACAATTCTATACACTTGGAAAGTAAATACTGAATAGAAAATTACATTAAGACTGGCTCACACATCACATGATTATATTCAAGGGTGTTTACTGAGGTTTGAGGTACAATGTGTATGTAAAAAAAAAGTTTTCACTACAACGAAATCAAATAAAGTAAATTGTACCTACTTTTGAAAAAAAATATTTAACTGTACAGAAAAAAGTAATATCAAAAATATTACTAGGTACCTACATATAATATAATTTATACGTAAATTATGTCACCTGCATATTATTCACAGGTCCTTTGTAAGGGTGTGGATAAGTAAAGTTATTTACATACGCGTCAACGATAATTTTGGTCGATTTTTTCTTAGCCTCCAAGTTTGATAATTTCAGTATATTCACTTCATAATATTAAAGTTAAGAACCAAAAATTTGGTTCGCAGGTATTCGTTCCCTTTATACATAAGGTGTCGATTGTACTTCGTTATTGAGTAAGTCACTGAAGTCCGTTATGTATGACGTATAATTATGAATTCAATGATAAATGATTGCATATTATGAAAAACGATTCTGAGTGAAAACGGTCTATCAGCCTATAAGACTAAGCGTGTATTTTATGATATTTATGTTTCTAATTAAGTAATTTATTTTACTATTTACTAATACGATGGGTTGAATTGATTTTTCCGAAAACATTGCGTATTAAAACGTTATTGTGTGTATAAAATATTAAAATATAATAATAAATAAGTTGAAAGTTTCATGTAGGTTTCAAGTATACTGGTGTGGTATACCCACGAATAATATGTTTTTGAATTACAATAAAATGACTAAAACAATTATTTTTTGTTTAATTATTAAATTTTGTATTTTTTTTTTTGGGTCGAGGCTTTGACAACTGAAGTCATTAGCCTGTGGAACTGTGGGGGGAGGGTACTGTATAGGTTTTAAACACGTGTGTTTGTTTTGGCAGAATTTGTAAGTGGGTACTTGTAGGTATCTGCCATGCCCGGGTGGAGAATGGCGGACTCTCTCTCCGGACAAGGACAAGATTTTCTTGCCCGAAGAAAATTGCCGCCCGTGGCTGGGTTCGAACCGGTGACGGTGCGCGTAGCAACCGACGCCTCAGTCCGTTCAGTCACTCCATCTCTCATTTTTTTGTATTTTGTATTTAAATTTAAATTGAAATGTTATAGTACGGGTAACCTCGTATTACATCCAGAGCTATAATAATAATTGAACATTTTATTAATTTTTTTTAAATAATACATTTCTCATGACGTCATAAATAGCTTAAAAAGAGACAAAGCATTTCGAAAATTAAACGATGTATATGTACAGACAGTTTTAATATAATAATTTAGTGAAAATTGTATAGTTAGATCATTCCTGGTTAGGAATTACTTACAAAAAATAAGAAAATCGATTTATGATCGAAAATTGGCTTGCATGAAATTCCCGTTTTTCTTTCATTTATTTTTTATTTTTTCCAATTTTTAAGAAAATTAGTTCTTGGAATTTTTTTCGTTTCTTTTTTTCTACTATAAAAAAGTGTTTCCAAATACTACGTTTTACACACAAAAAAACCCACATTATTTTAAAATCAATATCCTTTCAATTTCAATATATCTTCTAAAATTTATTCTCTGAAAGTCTGAACGCAAATTTGCAATGTTCTACGCTTGTATGTTTGTAAGATGGAGACACACGAGGTTGTGACATCCTCTTACTTACAATATTATCTTACTTAGCACTATATCGACATGTCTACTCTTACTAGGCCTTCGGCTGATTCTGACTATCATCTAAAAAATGCTAGGCCCACTATTCGTGTTGATACGTGTCCTTGGTATGACTTTTGGTGGCGTCATGGCCTTTAATTCTTATATTACTTCCAGTTTTCTACCGAATCGCATTATTAAGTGCGAATTAGTAAAAACAACATATTATTTCATCTTTGCAGTTTGCTCTAGGCTTCCTGTCTATTCGATTTCTAACTCGCACGTACACCGGGTATTGCCTATTAATGCGTAAATTGTACAATATCAATAAATAATAATAATATGTAGAAATTATTATTCACACTTTATTGAAATCATGAAATAACTACACCCTAGGTGTTGGAGTTTACTAAACTATTTACAATTTTGGCTTTAATTAATATTAAGAAAAGATGTATAGATTGTGTTGGAGTTTTCTTTGTTGATATCCATTGATATTCTATTGGAAAAAAGTTTTCATATTTTAAACGGTGAAAATTTAAAAATGTGATTTGTATTATTGTTTATGTTGTAGACTGTAGTTAGTTCCAATATGTTTACATGGATCATGCATGTTTATATTTATGTATGTAAAATTTTTTTGAACATACCTAAATGTCATGCTGCAGTTCAAGGGATAGTAATAATTTTAATAAAAAACTCCCCACCTATAAAAAAATTATTTCCTATACGATTGTAGAAACCTGTTAATTATTATACATTAGGTAAGAAATGTAACTTTAAACAAACTATTGAATTAAAATAAATAATTATATTATATTATAATGGATGATACTGTACAATGATATATATATATATATATATGGACTATTATAATTTAAACGATAAAGTTGTTTGATAACATGAAAAAAAACCAACTTAGGTCATCGGAGATTGCAGGAATAACTAATAATAAATATAAACTTCAATGTTTTCGGACAATATAATATCATGTAATATTCTGATGGGAAGTGGATAAAATAAATGTATACGAGAATAATGCATTTAACATCTAACTCCTAGAGAACACACGATATCGGTTATTTAAATAGGTAGGTACGTCGTTTTTAAATTACCATGTTCATTCCCATGTACTTTATAATTTATAACGTCTACATAATATTACGTGGTACGGAGGTTGCCATCGACGAACTCGACCTGTCGCAGACCAATACGTAATAATAATATTTAACTGAGCCGCAGTAATAACAATATAATATAATATAGTATTGTAATAAGTGTGCATATTAAAACATTATATTATGCGTATAGGACACGATTTATAAAATAATAATAATTTATAATATAGATCGGAAATAACGGCAGATTTCTCTATTGTTTTCCGATATATATGTATACGAGCGTTCCCCCGTCATTGTTTCCCGCACAGTATATACATAACATATTATTGTAAGTATTCCTATGCGTACGTCGGATATGCGAATCGATTAAAAAACCGTTTGAGAGCGCACACGAGTGTGTGCATGTGCGTGTGCAGTGACGTTCGTGTACGGTTTCCGATTGATTGGCAAAGTCACAGCCTGCAGGACCCGCGGTACTCGTATGGGTATATGATATATGTACCTATATAGGTATACCGATACGCATATATATATATATATACGACCGTGCGCGGCGGTAACCGTCGCGATAATAACAATAAATATAATAAGAGGGGTGACACGTCCCTTTGTCCCACGTGATGAATATGTACACAGGTATACGGCCTATGCGTATTGCACACGGGTGGAAAAGACACACGCGGGGCCCGGGTCCGACGTTTAAAAAACTAAATATATTCTTCATTGTCTTATAATATTATTATTATTATTATTATTGTATTGTCGTGCGATGACGATTGTTTGCTGCGGCGCTCTCGACGAGCGCGGTTTCTTCGTCAATTAGATTCACATTCATAATAATAATATATATCGGGCGAGATCCTGCAGCAACCGTCGCACGCATTGTGTGTGTATAATATATTGTCATAGACAGGAGGAGGAGACGACGACGAGGAGCCGCGCGCATAATGATTATATGATGTGTGCACATAATATTATACACAGAGGTATACAGATTATTATATTGTCATATATTAAAAATTATATTGTGAACGGGGAGTACAAGTGTGACGTTCATAATTAAAACTGCATATGGGAAATGTGTGTTTAATGTTATGCGACTGTGTTATATAGTATATAGGTACGTGCATAGCGCGATGCAGGTATGTATATAAAATATATCAAATGCATATTACGTCTGTGTGTAAACTGTATGTATATATATATACGTTTTATGATCGTGCGATTCGTTTCCGCGTCAAGGGGCAAAGACATAAGGCGCCTAGCTCATTCTTACACTCACCCCGCCGCCGCTCCGTTGTTTGGACAGGTATAGGTAGGTACCGTTCAAAACACATCTATGCGATATTTAAATATGAACCGTAACGGATTATTAACGATGCACACCGGTGTGATAATTAAAAAATAAATCGAAGTTTCATGCATAATGTATCGACTTGAAATGCATATAGGACCGTACGTATACAGTATATTATTGTATTATAATTGCACCGAACCGTTTGTTTCGCGATTCCATGGTACCTACACAACAATATGCAATAGGCATAACGATATTATCCGACCGGTATAACGAGATTTATTTTTCGGTAGACATTTTAATCCTGATTCGATAAATACATGTTAATAGTCGATCTATACCGCACAAACAGCACCATTGTTACGGGCACGATATTAAAAATAATAATAATTAGATACGTTGATTTTTCATCGTGAGTTCCAAAACATCACCACCGTCATCATCATATCATCTACTTGAGGTTTATTGATTTTTTTTATGAAACTATATTTTAATTTTAAATATAAAAAGAAAGGTCTGTAAACAGTAAGTGATCTTTTCAGATATTTTCCTCTGTTATCGAATTCCCGAACAACTTGAGAAATAATCTAATACAATATTATATTGAGTTACTTCACATTTCGGATACACTACTATGATAGCAGTAGCGTTGTTAACTCGCCATTTTTCCAGAGGCTAGTCTAATATTTCACACAGCCGGCAGCATCAATAACCCGATAAAGGCACATCCACCATCGTAATTATAACTACATGTCATATTTATTACTAAAATACTCTAGTTAATACAAAAATTCATCTATTATCCACCCACCGTCCCTTTAAAACCTCAGAGGCGACCGCCTCTCGATTACCCCTTCGCTACGCCACTGACTATAGGTATACAGGTACAACAGGTACAGGATATGAAGTAATCTGAGGGCTAAGAATACTAATAGATACGTATTATTATATACAACGCGTATAATATATAATTCGGACAAAAATTGGTGCAGATCACGTCAACATATTATTGAGTCGACAAAATTGAAGCTATATTCTATACTATCTTACAACAATACTAATAATGCCGGTGATACAGACTGTATGGATTCAGTACGATTCAACATCGAATCGTCTATTCGGATTACACGAACAAAAATTATAACTTTCCAACATATTACTTTTTATAAAAATGTATAAAACGACGTATATACTGCGAATGGACACGATGAATATTTCATTCCTGAGAGGGTCACGCGGTTAATGTCCACAATATATTATTTGGTACGTCGTTATCAAAGAATCCGACGAGTGAAGACTGAAGACCGAAACGTTCAACTATACATAGTTATACACTATACGGTCGTAGTATTATGGTTAATGGTCTCTCATATGTATACAATATCATATATTATGTGCTCGGGCACTCGTAATTCGTATAGTAATAATAATAATATAAGAATATGATAACTACCGCGAATAGAATGCATACGGCGGCGGCGTGTCGACCACTTTACCGAGAGACCCCAGAAATGATTATGTTGGCCAGATGATTTTTCGATTTTCTGCGGGATACGCATCCGCAACGTCCGTGTAGAGCTCGCTCGGTGTGTGTGTGTGTGTGTTAGTGATGTATACGTATTATATAATATTATAGCCGTGCGCACAATGATCGGCTATTATGATATTGATGGGATAGTGTTGTCGGGGACAGTGTGCCGTCCGAATGATGATAAATGACTGCGCAGGGGTAGGAAAAACATGGAAAGGCAAAAGAGGAAAAAAAAAAAATACGAAAAATACACGCTCGTTAACCGCATCGAGAGGGTCAAAAAGTTCCCTTTCATTGTCGAGACAACTGTTTTTCAGTGTCCCGTCGTTCAATTACATGGCGACTAAAATTGATATATAGTGTAGGCAAGACATGCATTGCACAACGCGGGCGCGTGCTTCATTATTTTATAGATACCTAATCAAGTACATCACGGACATTGCATGTTATAGAATTCAATCGCTTGTATTCTTAATTTTCATTTTCCTACCAGGACGAATTCGTTGTTGTTCACTATTTTTTTTTTACTATTTTTTTTCCAAGTGGCGAAGAGATTCCGTTTTATTATGACACCTCGTGATATTCGATCATTTGATGTGTAATATGTATACAACTTTAATTCTATATATATACTTATACATAATAACATTTAGGGGTTAAAATTAAATAATTGATATAATTGCTTACACAAAGATAAATAAATTATTGCTCACAATTAGTATCCATTATACGTATTATTATATAAAGAAATATTGTAAATTATTCGATATTGTTGTCTATCTCGTCTTGATCATAAATTTATAAAATTATTATACCTTGCAGATAAATATGTAAACGGTCTTAAAGTTATATGTTTTTAAAAATTATTCGGGAAGACTGTTTATAAATGATATGCCTGCTACCTACTACCTGCAAATACTAAAAGGTACTTCAAATAGTATATTAAAATATATATATTATTTAATTATTATTATAACAATGATGATCAAGTAATTATTTTATAAAAATATTATAGGTAATATTCAAAAAATAGAGAATTAGACAACTTTAATGAATTTCTCCTATATTTATTCACCTGTTTTCGTAAATATACAATGTTTATTATTTGTATAAATGATGGATTATTATTTATTAATTATTATACTTTAAAATTAGTTATTTTTTTATATTATTTGCAAAGAATTAAAATTTGTCTATCAAGTAAATAGTTAAATATAACAAAGATAATGCAGTAACAAATTGTACCATGTACAACTATTGGCATTCATGTATCATAAATTCATAAAATACGTCATTCAAACAAATCAGTTGTGGACGTGAATTTGTGTACCTATCTATATATTTTGTCATTTTGTATGCATTTAGACTTTCTCCCCAAAAAATTAAAAATTACTATAGTCGTGTAGACTTGGTTGATGTCTACTTGATATTATCACATTAGGACAGTTCGAACTAAAAACGTCTATACTTAGACATAGTGTCTTTTGTATTTACGAAGGCCACGCTACAGCAATATAAATTTACGAAGCTAAACTGTTTGAATTTATGGGTGCATAATCGTATATAGTTAAATTAGTATTCGAAATTCGAATAGCTCTTTATTACGAATTTAATTTACGATGATGATTATTCTGTATAGATCGCGTCGCGTTTTGTCGTTGGATATTTTATCACATCAAAGTATAATAAAATCGTCTGTGCACTGTTAAATATCTGTAGCACGATATCGGCGCTCATTATTATTTATTATACGTTTGCGTTCGATCGGTTTGGTATAGATGGTTAAACACTTAAACGGTTTAGGTGCGATTACCTATTGTCCTATATTGTATTATTATATATTATAATATAGTGGCGTAACTCGTATAATATGTGTGCGGGTGTATGTGGAAGTACTAAGGCACATATACTTCGGTGGTAAACGATCGCAATGTTACAGATAATAGTGATAGTAAAATATAATGAACATAAATCAATTATGATAATATACAGTTTAACGTTAAACGTGATGTTTTAACGTACGTTAAACAGTACAGTTAGTGTTTTCGATAATAATATAACGTGTTGTCACGGCGGATGTATGACCTAAGCATCAAGGTACAAAGATTACATATCATTTGCGGCAAAATTAATATTTTATATAAATTAAAAAATTGTTGAATTATAAAAAATTGTAATACCTAAATTGTTGAATTATAATATCATACACACAAATAAATATAATTTTAATAAATTGGTTGATTTTTTCGATCTCATAAAAACTTGTCAACAATAAATCTATTGGCCGTGGCACACAGGTACATAGGATTTTGGCGCTCTCGTGCGATAAGACCTTTTTTTTTTCTTATCTCATTTTGGCGCTTATGTCTTCGACCGGTCACAGCTGCAGTGTGCCGCGAACGTACGCCGCGATATAATAATGATTATACAATGTACATAGCTAAATAGTGTAATATAGAGCCGTCCGGACGACGTGTAAACTCGACACGAGTACCAGAGTATACCTATTGGTATAATAGGTATACTATATAATGGTATAATATCGGCGCTGGTCGTTTTCAAAAAGCGGTCGCGCAGAAGTGTGCGTCGGCGACAAGAGTGAGTGCGCCCCACTCGTGATACTATAACGTTTTATTCTAATCTGTGGCACGACGGAACAAAAACGCGTTTCGAAAAATCCGTTTGTTATTTCCTCTCTGCGCGTGTGCATATTGTGGAGCACAATTTAGTATAATATAATAACACAATAACATAATTAAATCGTAACTACATTGATTGCGTACACGGTAACCGCAATTTACTAATCGGTACGCGTAGAACAGTAGCTGCAGTAGTACAATAAATTATTAATGTCGGTCGGACAAAAAGCCGAAAACATATAATAACATTGGTGAACTGCGCTATTATATCGATACAATAATAATATACACATAATATCCGCGCGCGCGATACCACGTGCCCGCGTTTACGCATAATAACATGCACCTATATGTATTATAGTGTATGGTAAGTATATATATATATACATTATGTGGTGTTGCACGCACGAGGGCCTCTTCACTCTTCCACTCTTCTGGCCACATGTCGCTCGAGCCGTTGTGCAAAACGTCCGACATTAATCACCCGTTACAAATATCACATATTACTATGTATATATAAGAAGTATATTTGTAGGCTTACACTTACACGCGATAATCTCCGAACCGTATACGTCATATTGTCGCAGCACACTTTGGCCGTCGCTATAGGTGTTTTTGTAAAGGCTTCGAGGTCCTCGCCGTGCAGAATAATTCGCGGTCCGCCCACCCTAAACCCCCGCCCGAATCGCGGCGACGGATTTTTCGATCAGACGTTCAATAATTTCCTTAGATATTGTGTAAACGTGACTAAACCGCTGAAATATAAACGAATAAGGGCACTATAATATAAACGCGATAAGTCTGCGCAGTAAAATGTCTGGAACGCTGCTGCGGTCGGCACAAGCGATCTGCAAATAATAAATACAAGTCTATCGTATTTTATACCTATCGTAATAATATAGTGGACACGCTGTGATGTCACGTGTGTGTGTGAACGCATTAGTCTTGAGTTGTCAGTTGTCACGGTCGATTTTTTATTCAGACGATGCTTGAAATAACGCTGGTGATTGCATACGTATTTGTGTATTTATGTGCAGTATACTTAAATGCATGTGTTATCGTCTTCGAGATGATTACGATTTAATTTTTTGATATAGGTATATAGACATAGTTATAGGGCACTAACAGCGCGGAATAATGTAAATTAGTTTTCTTCGATTTGTACTGTAACTTACTTGTGCTACATTCTATATATAAATTATAATTTATAGACTAAAATAATATCACACTTGGCACTTTTCGACTCCGTCTAAATTATCATTCATTTTTAAAATGACACACGGCAGTTCAGTTTGAAAGTCACCTATCAACATGAGAAAACTCGTATATACAATTATTAACAGGCATCTTCCTAACAAGTATACATGCTTACGTACTACAGTAGAATATGATAATATATATTCTAGAGTTGTAAAACAAACGTGTCTTCTTACGAATAAAAACCTCTTGTAAAAGTGTTCATACCCAGCTACAAAAAACTTAGAAATCCTTCTCCGGAAAACCTATATCGTAATAAAGTCCCTCCGACAACGTTATATGGTACATTACCTATAATATATACCTAGGTAACTAAAAAATATCAATCACATCAAACCATATTTTTTTTTATGATATCGTTGTCGTATATTTTTGGGCTTCGAATGTTACGATATATAAGTTTTCCATATCGTTCATCATCTACAAGATGAGCAAGCTTCATCGAAGTAAGTGCAGCTCCCCTTAGACCAGAAGGATTTACCATATTTTTCTCCATAATATCGTCAGACAGAAGTGAAATAATCACTCTTTAATTAGGAATCTACTGTATATTAGAAAATATTATCTGATTACGATGTTTGCCGACCGCGCTCAAATTACATAAGTCTTACAACAGTATCGTGGACTTCAGACCAGACGCACGTGAAATGTTTCAAATCTAGTCCTTCAAATGTTCTTGTAGGTACTAAAATGTCCAATGTCGGAGTTTTCTTATAATATACGTTCGACGTTTTAATGGACTTGCTGTGCGTTTATTATACACATTACATGTATACCTATAAGTATTGTTTTATTTTTATCAGTCTCTCTCTCTCTTTCACTCTCTATATCTCTCTATTTAACTTTGTGACAACACCAGATGTGGTCGTTTGATAAATTTCCCATTTTTTTTTCTCTCTTCGGTTTCGGTTTTTGTTTTATTTTGGCTATTATTTTTTTCATATACCTCTCATGTCATAATCGCGCACGTGAACTGTCGTGTCGCAACCGTGTTATCTCTTCAGGAAACCCTGTTCCTTCCGGACGGCCGTACACACTAATGATTGGCCGACGACACAGGACCCCCGCCCAACCCCCATGCAGACCACCCCTCTCGCCACTGTTTTAGCTCGAAGTCGGGGAATTATTGTCGAGACACACTGTCACGCACCACGTTTCGTGTCCACCGCAGTTATTAATGCATTATTATTATATTATTATTATTACTATGTTTATATATATATATATACGTGTGTGTGTGTGTGTGTGTGTGTGTGTGTGATAAAAGTCGAGTGGTCAAAATAAAATGTCGTAAGTTTGTGTGTATAATAATATACACTGACTTGTGCGGTTAGGTTAGGGGTTAGAGAAATAATTCAATTTTGATAATATATTATAATATATAATATCATAAACCGGATGAAACGCATATAATATATTATAATACAGTCGGTATTATTTTACACCGAGTGACGTTGTCGTTCACCGCAATGCAACTGACCGAGAAAACTAAGATAAGACACTGGTAATTTATTATAGCCTATACATAGTATGTACAATGACTTTTATTAGCAATTAGCACAGCCAATTATACAGAGCTAACATTAGTTTAAAGTTTTATTGTTTTATTAAATTAAGTAATAATTTTGAAAACGAATTGAGGTTTGACATTAAAAAAAATACACAATATTATCCTCTGCATTATTATATTTTTAAGCGCCGTAATGTCATTATCGTTTGTCATTAATATTCGGAAACGGATTTGATATGATACCGTTTATGTTGTTGTCGTGTACAATAAAATGTGGCGTTTTTTTTTTTTTGTCTGACCCTCCGACTGCAGAACATAATATCTACATAGGTACCTAATAATACGAACGTCCCGATGTCACACGTGCGGCCGAATAATAAATAACAATAAATAATATACGCTCGTGCGGCGGATAATGACTGCTGCGGAGATTATTATATTATATTTGGACGAAAATCGTGAACGCGCTCGTCTGTCACAGCAGACGGTAATTATTGCACTATACATATACAAACATATTATGCACATGAGGATACTACGCGCAGTGTATTTATATATATACATATAATACACGCTATATATATATATATTATATACACGATGAGGTGCTGCTGCTGCAGATTTCGGTGCACCCGTCTAGCTAATTACTATCGGAACGTGCGGTCATTTGGTCAGCAGACGTCTCTCGGTCTCCACTGCGGGTCGTCACCTATCACACGCGCGTATATCGTGCACGGCCGTTATAATATATTATTATTGTTGTTCGTATATAGTAATAATATGATCTGCGACCATCGTAACGGGGGCGGCAGCTGGGTCCGAGCACACACGTGCGTCCGTGTCTATTTTTAAGGCGTATATGGTACACACGAATCGGCGAAGGCCGAAGACGGATTTGCCGCGGCCCCGATAGTCCAAGCGACGAGACTTCCTGTATGGTTCTCACTCGGCAGCACAGCCGACAGCCGATGGTTATGATATTTTAACGAGTATCGGACGACGGTGTGTGTGTGTGTGTGTAATGGTATACCTATACAACTGTACAACGCCAACGTGGTATATTATGTATACCTAAATAAATGTATGGATATCCATGGTGTATGGGCATGGCTGAAAGAGTAGAATCGTCGGTTTCGGGGAGAAGTAAAAATAAGATTTTGAAAATGTTTGAATAAATTGTTTTTATCCGATTTCCCTCAAATTATCTAACGCCAAAATCACTAAACTAGATTAAAAATATACATTTTCATAATGTTCACTGGTTAATGTCCATTGCCCACATATATATATAGAACAAACCTTAGTAAAATATTAGGTATGCCATAATAAAATATTGCTACTACCTATATAATCATATTACTTAACGGCGAACGCTTAAAACCATATTGATCATTATGGGGTTAAGAAAGTATGATATTGTAATTTAATATGAATCAATTCACCTGTATGAACGGTCTTTTTTTTCTAAAATTGTGTAGATAGGTACTGAGCGAGTTTTATATATATTTAATTGATTTTAACTGTAAAATTAAGATGAATTATTTATCAAGATAATTTAATTTACTAAACGGCTTTTATTTATTATAGGTAGATATTTAAGTAATTTATTAAGTGGGTAGTATTTACTAATAACTATCGACATTTTCGATAACATACTATTAGGTTATTCTATTTCTATATTGCTATGAGCTTACGGAAAGTGCCATAAACCAATATAAAAAAAATTATCCGATAATTTATCTAGATAAAATAATTTTCTTTCATCTTTATCTAGATAAATAAATAATTTAGTTACCTTTATCTTTATCTAGATAACATTATTATAATTTATCTTTATCATTATGTTTATCTCGGCTCAACACTGCCTATGCCAGAGTCTCTATTACCTTCCATCATACCTTATATGTTAAATAATCCTGCAAATCGTATGTTGCATTTCTGCAACAAAGTTATAAACTTCAATTTTTGTCATGATTCTTGACGATCATTACATATTCAGTATTAGCTATTAAACAATATCAACTTAATATATTTCATAATATTTGTATTCCATCTTAAATGTATAATTTATATTTGGAATTATGTAATTTATTTGATTCGTATAATTTGAAACTGTAAACTCATTGCTTTTACCCTGCAGAGTGCTTATAAGAAATAAATATATGAACCTAGTTATAGACTTAAAGACTATATGAACAGTCGTGTATAATATTATGTATTCAATAAATTATCCACACGCAATAATTGTCCTTTTAATATTTTGTTTTAGAATTTGTTATTACATAAAATAGTTTTTTCGGTTAATACCCGTATAATAAATGTTTACAATACTTTAAAATATAATATGATGAAACGAAAAAAATATCCAGATTTAATAACTTTTATAAAAAATGTAATTTAATCACGTATATATAGAATCTGTAGAGGTACCTATATACTATACTATTTGGTTTACTTACAATTTTAACTTTAGTAACGTATACAAAGTGTTCATGTTTTAGTGGTTTTTGAAATAAAATGTTGTTTTATAACGTTTTTTTTTTAACGTATAGTACAACATAAAACAGATGAAGTACTTGTATAGGTACACAACGTCACAACGTAATAATAATTATGTACAAAAAGTTGAATTAAAAATCGTAGTTTTTTGTTCTTGTTTTGACATACTCCAGTAAACTATCATAAACCTACACACCCGGCGGTTATTCAATTAAATCGTTGGGCATATACGTTTCAAAGGATCGTTTAAAGTATAAGCGCATTTTATTTACACAATATATTATTTATTATTCCCTACCAAAGTGTTTGAACTCATTTACCGTGAAACAGGTTTAGATGATATGTATATATTATTATATATACGCTGTAAACGCAACCCTCGACGGCGACGGTATGCCAAAGAGATTTCGAGAGTCGCTGTCGATTACGAAAATAATATATTATAGTATAATATTATTGTACCATTCCATCCGAAGAGTATGAAGATTCGTTATAAAATGAGGTCGTTTTCATAAACAAAAATAGGTCGTCGTCCGAAGGTACCTCTCCAAAAATAATAATAATAAGTCTCGCAGTTTCAATATCTATATAGTTTACTCTATTATAAAACCCACGTTTACTATTACGTGTCTGTATATAAGGTGATTCTTTTAAAAGTAGGTAACATGAAAATTTTAAAAAACTATTATATTTTTTTCGGAATACGAACTCAAAAATGTATACTTTTTGAGAAAATGAATAAACATTTAAAAGATTATCTAGTACCTATTAGTATTCAATTATGTTCCCTAAAACGATAGAGCATTTAGTCCCACCATATAAGAAATTTTTTTTTTGTTACCTCAAAGGTTTCTCTAACCTAGTTGGTTACAATTTTTCAGATACTTCCGACATCGCGCAGTTTGGAGTCAACATCGGGCAAGTCCGTGAGGCTATAACTTCAATACTTCACACTGCCGGGTTATGTAAATACATGCGCGACACTGTTTATAATATATGTGCCGATTTGTATAATGCCATACGGGAAGACATAGAGCTGTCATGCTATGTAAAATGCATTAAATGGCGAAATAATATGCATTCGTATATGGACTTTGTATCGGACCTCGTATAATAATTCATATATTTATTTATTTTTTGTGCTTAAACCCGGCAACTATGGCCATTAGCTGTTCGTAGGGGTAGGAAGGGTTGGTTCAAACACATTTGTATGCGTGGCGAGGATTTGTTGCTAAAAATCGCGAGTGGTCACTCATCCGGGAGCTAGCAACACCGGTCGATAAGTACACTCGGAGCGTTTCCGCATTTGAGTGTACGGACCGCGCCACACCGCGATAATAATAATTATAATTATATTATATTATTAAACGAATATTTTGTAAAAACGCCTCGCGCACAGTATATCGTTATATTAAATCGTTTAGGACTACACGACGACGTCGGCGTGAATTGTTTAACGAGGAGCTGTATCATACAATTTATATATACGTAATATTATAATACTATATACACTGCAGCAGTGTTAGATAAATATACGAAAGTGTGTGTGTGTAATATATTATGGGCTGCAGTGATGGTGTCCCTTTTAAATTTTTTTTCTTCGGATTTCGCAGGGCCGCAGCATTACATAATTGATCGGAGACGGGTACAAGACACACACGTGTCGGTCGTCAGTTTTTACGATTGCGCGATCTTCTCGGAAATTTTGGCGAGACCGGTGGGAAACGCGAACGGCGCAAGGGATCGCGCGCGGGAGTACACGAAACACATTATTTATACCGATGATTAATACCACCGACGTACACCCACGCACACGTCGAAGGTCGTGAAATCGGACACATCCGCCGGACACCACAGCAGCGTCCACCCCCTCGGTAGAATGCCATAATGTGCCGTCCTAACGCGCTACTGTCCGAACACATGTGCGTGTGTGTGTGTTCAATATATAGTATATATAGGTACTGAGAGAGAAAGAGAAAAGTGGAGATACGAAATATATTTGTGTGTGTGTGTGTGTTTCGGAGAGGTACGATATTATTATAACGATATCGTGTCGGTGCAGTGAGCGAGGTTCGGGTGCAGGCCGCGTCGTTTGGTTTGCCGATTGACATCACGGCTGCGCGTCGTCCGATAATGCGTCGCGATGATGGCGTTTTCTCGAAATCTAAATCGTACGTGGGACGGAAATGACGGAATAGACAATATTGTCGAGGACGAGGAGAGACGGTTGACCCGCGGTCTGCAAGCGATTTAGATAATATATTGATTTAAAACACCACTTGATCTGTATATACGGTGTGTCCTGCAGCTACCTATGTGGTTCTGCCGGAGTATAACATACCGATATGTTGTGCTCATAGATATTGAAATACCTATATCGCCGGATTATTAACACATTTGTAACTAAAAGTAAATTGTAATAGTGTAATGGCGTAATGGCATAATACATAAAATAGGTAACTTTGTTAATTAATTAAGCTTTGTAACGTATTATGTCCATTAAAAAAAAAAAAAAAAAATTGTAGAAACAATATTGCAGCGTCGATAATACTTAAGTTTAATTGCTTTCTAGCGGGGCTTTCCTAATATACCTACGCAACAAAAGCGAAATTGTTACTCAACATCATAGAACTAATTAATATTTTCATTTTCACGGTATAGTTACAACAAACAGAATATTATAAATGTGCAAATATAATTATGTTTGAGCTATTTAGTAAGTACCACTCAATAACACGTTAGTAATCGAGCGTAATCAAATAATTAAATTTGATAATCAGTTGAAAATGTAATAAATTGTAAATTGTAATGGGTTCAATTATATGGCTTGAATCTCACAGGGTCTCTCTTGGGTTTTATGCTGTGTTTATTCGTCTAACGGCCATACAAATTATATTTGTATAACTATATACGGTCCAAACGATCAATCCATACATTTTTTTTTTAATAATGTATAGATAGGTAAGTGTAACCGCCATTAAATTGAGATATGCGCGAAACATTTAAGTTCCATAATTTGATCATATTTAAAATAAAGCATGTAAAAATGTATATCGAATGATGGATTGAATTTGTATGATTTGTATAGTTTAATTTCTGTTTATTTCTGCACCTATCTATTTATTCATTTTTTCTAAAGCACACAACCCACAACATTTCATTTTTTCTCCGGCATAATAGCAATGATTGCAAATCGTGAAAAATAAAATATAGGTATGAATTCTGTTTGAGAAATTTTGACTTCTGAAGTTAGTTAGTTAGTTACTTAGTTTGTCAAGAAAGTTAGATCGCACGCCACCACCGTAGGTATCATGCAAATATGTTATAGGTAATATTATATGATATTAATAAATATAAACATAATATTTTTATTTTTATTCTACATGTTTATAATTATTTAAATTTTTAATATCAATAAAATGGCGAGATACATTTGATGAACATTATTAGTAAACAAATAATTAATGTAAATATTATTTATATTAATTTGGTTTCAATTATAAAAATAAATTGAATGTTCAACAGCAATAGCCTTGAGTTCGTTGAGTAATGGTGGAATGCGCTTTGATCACTTTTATGAATATTTCTTTAATTTAAGCATTTTCGTATTAGATCGATGGAAAATATGCACTAAGCTACTACCTACAATGTTCATTACTTATTCAATGTACTAATTCCTAATTCGCTTATCGTTGATTGGATTCTAGCTTTGAGTTTAATACTCAGTAACAGGTTTGTTTGATTGTAATATAATTCCAAGAAAATCAATAAATAACTAAACAACACACTTATTTATTTCAATATGGATTTCTTGTTGAAAAAATGGATTTTCTACTACCGTTAACAATTTATGTGAAATAATTACTATTTTGTAAAAAGGTATTTGGAAGTACTGTTTTCCCTGCGTATCCTTGTAAGTTATAACTTATGTGTTACATGAACACCAAAAAAGTTGTTGACATTATATTATTGCTGGACACGTCTGATCCACGGGAAACCTTAAGTACAATATATTGACGAAACGGACGCTTTCTAACGACTTAAGCAGTTTAGTTGTTATATTTCAAGTAAGTTTTAGGTATACTTCCATTCTTCAGGGAAGTTCCTCTCGATTTTACACACAATAGTTGATTCGTTTTTTAACGGTTAGCGACCAAAAACCTGCCTATCGTTAGCAAATGCATGCCTATTCTTTCGAATCTAGTCGAATTATTATTATGGAAGTGAGATGCACTAGTGTCCATCTGGTATTAGTCACATCTCTCCAAGTATTTCGGCGATTAATTAAGTAAATATGAGAGACCACGAGTTCGCTAGAAACATTCAAGTTATATTTTTGAAGTGTTGGACTCGATTTCCAGTTACTACGTCGACAGCTGAAACACGCTTTGTTTTTGCTTCTAAGTATTATAATTATTGACAGTTGACATCACATTTGCGTATATTTGTTTTTGTCATTTAGTAGGTACCTATCTCATATATATACAGTAAATATAAAACGTGTCGATGTTTATCCAATAATCATGTGTGATGTGTGTTACAAACACAAAACTCGATAGCCTTAGTGGTTTCAAAAGGAAACAAAAACTGACCATAATATTATGACGTTTACTTGACATGAAATATTATTGCTCTGTCAAGAAATAATGTATAGATAATTATTAAACATATACTATTTTATAATTTGTATGATAACTTACACCACTGGTCTAATGCGTATATATTATCACTTGACAAAAACTTGAGGCAATACGTTATCCACATTACATACAAGATAATGAAAAATATATGTAGTTCAGTCATATTTTTAAAGTTATTTTTTGTTTTGATTGTAGCTATTCTTACTAACCAACTTAAGTCGTGGTTATGGCAGTAAATTATGAACTAAAGTTCTTTGGGTCTACTGATTCAAATTTTTTTTTTTCTGTTCAGGTATAGGTAAAATGTTTCTCAGTTTGTAAATTTTAACAGAACAAAAAGTTAATTAATAGCATTATAACTTTTGTTTTTTCTATTTATATTAATTTAATCAACTATTATCACATAATATAAAATCACTTTTAGCACCTAAGCTAATTTAAGGAATATCACTTTAACCATGATTTTATCATTTATTCGTTAATTATAAAAATAAATTCATATATTCAAACTCCGATTAATATTTTAAAAAAAGTCCCCAAACATTATAAATTAAATGTAAATATCATAAAAAAAATAAATGATCTCAATAGTTAATTTTTTTAGGAAATAAATATAATATTATGTATTAGAAGTAATGATAATGATATATTCTGTCATAAACATAAGTATAGTGCAATAATGGTTAAAATAAAAACAATACATTTATATATTATAACTAGTGAATACATTTAACACTTCATTTGGTTTATAAAATATGAAACATAATATATTAGTTTTCTTTTACAAATTTGTATTTTTATGTTGTATTCATGCCACATGCTTTATATTTTTGAATTTGAATTTAGTTCAAGCAAAATAAAATGTATTAATTTAGAAGTACCCGTGCATTGATTGCGCTCGTACTGTTGAAAACCCAACATTTACTTACGAATGTATGTGTCGATACTCATCGATAGTCAATACAGTACCGGATATCATAATAAATAATTGTGCGATAAGTTTAACGACGTTATTATATTTTCTAACTTTTGATAACACTATCGTCCTAATTCTTTCACTTAGTATGTTATTTTCAAAACCACCCACAATTTTTTTTAATCCATCACAAAGTACAAAATTCAAACATCGGTTCGGATATCCGATCTAATATCCTACAGTCACATAATATTACGTTTGTTCAATATTCGTATGCATGAAATGCGGACGCCTACAAATATAAACAATTTTTGAAAACTTTTGTTTTTAAAAAAAAAATAATAGTATAGACGTTTCACGTATTACATAATATATTATATATATACAATAGTGGATACGGATCTATATTATAATAGGTATATCATATTATTAAAATATTATATCATTTACTATATAATATATTAATATTATGTTATAGTTATTATTTATTATGGATAATATGTTGTACGGGTTTGTCGTGCAAACGTAATAGAATATAATAATATGTATAGGTGCACCGAAAAACGTGTTGCCTTACCTTTGGCGAGCCGCCTGGCCACGGATTTCGACCTCATTCGGGGGTGATATCGTCGGAGTGTGCCGTCGTGGTCGCGTGGCTTCAACTGGCGTGCCCGCCGTGCACGTTTTCGCACACAGGGCTTGAATTTCCCTGAAAAACGGTCCCCGCCGGCGCACCTGTGTACGCGCGCGTCCCCTGCACTCCGCAGTTATCAGTCATCGGCCGACGCCGCCGCCGCCGCCGCCGCCACCGCCGCCGCACATTATATAGGTAACTATACCTAGGTAGGTGAGTATACCTAACCTATTGTAATGCGTCCGTCGGGACGTTGTTATTATTATTATTATGGTTGCCATTACTATTACTATTGCCGTTACTACATCGCTACGATACGCGTATTGCGTAATATTTTGTATCGTATACGGTAGGTGGCTTTGTATTATCGTATTATACGTCATCGTAAAATGACGTATCGGATCGGCGGGACACGTGATTGCACGCAGCGCGCATGTGTGAGCGTAACACGCGTCGTCGACACTATATAACGCGTACCACTGTGCGTATACGACTGATAACTATATAACATAGAGACGGTATACCGTGGTACAACAGATAACTATGATATAGCCGGTATGGTACGCGGCAGGTACCGCGGTTATCAGGGAACGGACCGAATCGAGTGGCGATGCCGGCTGGGCCCTTCCGTGTATCGGGCATTAAAACTGCCTACACCGAACCCCTTAAATGGCGGGTTCGTGGTGTCCTCTTAAACTAAACCGACAACGATACTTGAATATTATGATGAACTGACGTGTAATAATGCATCTACATCTATTACAGACCACATAATATTATGTATAAATGTTTTGACCACATCTTCGCTATAACCGGTGAATAGTTATGGTTAAGCGGAGCACAACTGTTTGCAAAAAAAAATTTTGGGCATTTACATTAACTAAATTGAGGCCGTTTGAAACAAACCGCCGGGGCTAAATTCGGTGCGTCCGTCCACCCCTGGGTACATGTGTCCATTATTACAAGTGTTTCCGTGCAGCTCTATAATAATATCTAAAAATTTTAAATCTACATAATATATATCTATCCATTTAATATTTTTTTCTCTATTTTACTATCAAGTTTTTCTATACACTAATCATTTTTTATAAAAAAATATTTAGTATATTATGTCGATTATAAACTAAAGTCAACTATTAACTCTATCAAAGAATTATCTCGTCATAATTTCCACTACCCTGCATACTCAGTTATTCAAATATTAATTACAACAAACTAATACCGGACGCAAAGTGAATAATATAAATTATTTATGCGGCCAAGTAAAATTACCTCTCTAAAGTACCATCTTGATTTAATTTTCTAAAAGATAAGATACTATATATTGAAATCAAAGCACTCCTTCTGGTATAAGTTTTGTATACATGATAAAAATAAAAATAAACACCATTGTTAAGCCATCGCCCCGCTCAGAATCTAAAATGTAATGAGGATTAGTAATTTTGAATATATAATTATTGTACTTTTTAAGATTTATGCATTTTACCAATATGTATTAAGTATACCAGCTTCTTGGTACCAATGTGTGTATGCGTGTACGCGAAGTGTATTGTATTCAGGTATATATATATATATAGTGTGCCATATACTGCAGTACGAGTTAAGTTTACGTTAAGAATCGAAAATCGAATGTGTACTATATATATATATATATATATCTACGAGAACAAATTCGACAGAAAAAAGGGAAAAAACGAATCCCGCACTGATTCCGGAGATTGGACCGTAAAACGATTTGGAAACTGTTCGTGTCCCTCGAATTGCTGCAGAGATGAATTATTATCGGCCGTCCCGGGATAACTTTCCGAGCTAACGGGCAAACGATAAACCATCATTTATAGGACTATTACGTTATCCGGATGTCGGAGGAGGAGGTGGTGGGGGCGGTTATTGTGTCGCTGCAGTGCGAGAAGCTGTTTGGGACAATTTTTCCGAAGCATTAAAAACCGACCTCGCCCGCGTAAACACTCCTGTATTGTTTCGGGAACGTTAAAAAACAATATAACAGCGGTCGTAAAATATAAAAATCCAACGGTGTTCTTGCGATGCCATAAAATAATATTATATACCTTAAACCTATAATATACAATATACGCACGCCGGTGTGTGTGTGTGTGTGTGTGTGTGTGTGTGTGTGTGTGTGTGTGTGTACAGTCACTACGACTGTTGGAAATGTGTGTACTATTCTGCTGTCTAAACGCGTCGATCTTTCGTGCGGGTTGTAAATTGCTCACTGCTGTGATGATAATATCCGACGTGGTCGGCGCGTAGTTGGCCGTTGGGTGTGTCCAGCCGTCCAGTCGTCCAGCCGAATGAAATCGCTCACTTTTAAGTTCTCTCGTAGACAACATTGGAGATAAACGGACGATAACAGATCTCACAACCGCATAACCGCAAACTTTAGATAAAACGAGTAACTATATATTTATATGTGATTATTGCGTAATACGCACTTCTAAAAGTGCGAAGACATTGAAATAACGCGGTTAAGTCCATACGAAAAATTAATAATCATACGAGAAAAGTTAATATGATAAATTCAATGTTGGTATTTTTTTCCAATATAGTTAATAAAAATTGTAAAATAAAAACAATATATATAGAGTGTTCAAAAACTTCAGAAACGGTCATTAGAATAATTATGACTGATAAAACGATGATATGATATAATTAAATATTTATCTAATAATTATTAAATGTGCAGCAGTGTTATTTTTAATTACTATAAAAATATGCAAACAGTATTAACGGATTTCCAAATTTGCTATTTGTTAACACCATGCATACAAGTATGTAAATTATACATAATATATTATTATATATTATATACTTATAAGTTATAATAGTAACATAATATATTATTATAGTTATATATCATATCTTATTAAATATACAGCGAATTTGTGCATACAAATTAAATAGATCTCTTTTTTATACCTACTTAGTTAGAACTTAAAATTAAAATTTTTATTTTTTCATGAATATTTTTTATTAATTACTATTTTGTTTCATACATTATAGTATTATATTATGTTCTTGTGAACAAAATAATATAATATGTAAAATATCAATAAAACACAACTGTTGCAAATAGTTTAACGTTAGATAGCTAAGACAGCCCAACAATTGTATAGATTTATAAGCTGTGTAGTCATGACGTCAAAATTCGAGAAAATTAATTTATATTTGTAAATGTATAGGTATTTGATTATATTTTATGACGATTTGATTAAGTAGTTTAATTGTTACATTCGTATTTGTTTCTCACGGTTTATCGTATAGCATGGCATTACACATCAAATTAGATGCGTTTTTGAATACTGAACCAAAACCGGAATGGTTGAATCAGTTGAGAGTGACTATTGCGGTGGGTAAAAAGTTTGAGCAGAAAGGCGACTTCGAAAAAGCCGCAAAATGTTATGAAACCGTCTTATATTACGACCCTGTGGACACTAAAACGCGCGTCAAACTCAGCAAATGCTATCAGAAAATGTTACAACCCGAACAAGCGGCCAAACACCAAACTCATGCGATGCAGAACGATCCCAATTTACTCCAAACCATCGGGAACGAAGCCAGTGTAAACTTTGAATTGGGAAACTTTGAAAGCAGTTTAATGACCTACAGTCAATATTTTAAGCTAAGGAAAACGTCGTTTGACTGTAATCAAGGATTACTGAAAGTAAACAAATCAATATACATTTTAAAACCCTAAAAATATATTATAGTGAAACCTCTAAATACCGGTCACTCTTGGTCGCTGACATTTTGTTAGTTATTTGACGGTATCCGCTGTACAGACGATTCAGTTTGAAGAATGTTTGTAGTTTATTCCAAATAAAAAAATAGTCCTGTATTTGCAGGTGTCTACTAGGGTATGTTTCACTGTGTTATTATAGCGTTACAACTTACAATGTAACTTATACTTAGGTGCACGTTTATTATTTGAGCATTATTTTGGTGAGCAATAAAAACGTGTTTTTGTCTTTGTTTTAAAAATAATTCCAAGGAATCTTTATTAGTATATACTTTACGATTTACCTACTGACATATACAAACATAATTTATATACGTAAACAAACATTCGATTTTTTTCACTCTTAAAAATGAACTATATTAACATGAACTTAAAATTTAAATTGAACATATGATTGCCTATGCATAGAAAGACATGGAAAAACAAATTCCTAGGATATTGAAAGTTTGAATTGAATTCCTAATTTAGTACAGAGTTATGTGTAGTAATAGCTGGTTATGAATAGGTGTATGAAATGAGACTTAAGAAATAGGAACTATAAAAAAAGAATATTCATTTTTCTTAGGTCAATGAAGTTATAGACAACTATTTGCCTGTTAATGGAATGATGGGTTGTTTAAAAGACGCAATGTTACAAATGATAGAAAATGAACCATTCATTGACTCCGATGCGTGTGCAAAATTAAATAGTTCTCTAAAATTGAATAAAATTCACAAAGCTCACACTGAACGATTCCAAGAAGCATACTATTTACGTTATATGGTACAAAACTTAAAGTTTTATAGAAAACAGCTGAATGTTTTACCCAAATACAATAAAAATGATAAACTAGTTCACGAACAAATCCAAGAAGTCGTTCACACGTTCGAAACAGCCAAAGTAAATATATTATATCTATTTAAGATTTGTAAATTATAAAAGTACTCAGGTACTCTTAAAAAACAACAAATTAATAGTTATACGCTTATACCGTGACGTCATCATCTCTCAAACATACTGACGGTTGTATTTTAGTTACTATATGCGTGTAGTCTCTTCAAATCAAACTAAATACCGGTATAACACAACCAGATTTTGGTTTTTGCAAAGTATATGACCATATATTTGTTTTTATACTGAGCATTAAGTTTAAAAAATATATATTTGTGGCTTGACGCGGCGCGTTGGCTGCTACCAGTCGCGCCATGCGCCTGAGAGTAAGTAACGCCGCCCGCTGCTACTAGTTCCCGGATGGGTGACCACCCGGGGGGTTTGCAGTAGTAAACACCTTGCTACACATACACGTGTTTGCTTGCCTACCGTAATGACCGTAACAACACCTTACCGTACCAACTTTACCAACCATAGTTCATAATCCCCTACAACAGCTAATGGCCACAGTCTTAAGTTCAATAAAAAATAAATAAAAACTGTTTTATGCAGAAAGACTTATACCGTAAAAAGCCATTTTACATGCACGTATGTCAACGACCGAATCGCCAGCTTAATGACCAGCGTAAAATCAAAGATATGGTCAGATTACAAATTTCCAAATACATTAATTCAATAGTCGAACACTGTTTGTCGGGCGAAATCGAATCAGCTCGCCGACAAGCCGAACTGGCTATGGAATACATGGACGAACATCGCCACAGACCGTTGAACGTGGTGAACGCCTTGTACGAAGTGATCGGTTTGGCTCTGTACTTTCTAAACCGGGACATACCCGAGTGGTCGGATGAGATGAATGAAAAGAGGATATTATTCATAATGGGATCGAGCTTCGACAAAAATGACGCTTACAAGCACGTTTATCACGAGTCGTATTTCGGGCCCGATAACCGAAACAAGAGGTAAAAATAATACACATATACACATACTTCGCGCGCTAATATTAAAAACACAATACACCATTGTATACAGTTGTACTGTCGTACTGTTATAGTCTCGACATTATGTGCGCACAATGCACAGACTAATACTTATTAACGCGAACGGAATTATTATTATGCACAGGATTTATTTGAAGAAACTCGCCAGGCAGTTAAATGGCATAGAACTGTCCACGTACAGACTGTACCTTCAGTACGAGCGGATAAAATGCTACATGCATCTGAACGACTTCAAAGCAACGAGACCTTTGACGAAAACAATGTTTCACGACGCTCGTGCTCTGGGTAGTATCGCGTGGAAAGTCAATGCATTGATGCTGACGATGATCTCCGAGTCTAAATTAGGCAACGGGCTGCAATGCATAAAAACCATTGAGCTGATTATAACGCTTAGTAAGACTCTGGGAGACGAGAGGGTCACCGCGTTTATGAGAAAAGTATGGTATACAAATCCATTTTACGTACCTATAACATAATGATATGTATCGACATTTGATCATTAGTCATTACGTAAACCGCGTCTAGAATTTATATTTGATTTTTTTATATTACCTGTAGTAATACGGTCATCGGTGGTACTATTATCTAATTTAATGTTAATTTAACATTTGTTTGGGGGTGACTCGGTGGTTGGCCTCAGTCACTGTTCTGAGGTCAAGCATCGGCCGGCGTTGCTAGTTCCCGGATGGGCGACCACCCGGGATTTTAGTGACGAATCCTCGTCCCACATACACGTGTTCCTCGACCAACCTCCCCCCAACAAAATGCTAGTGACCATAGTTGCCGATGCTTAAAATCAATAAGAAAAAAAAAATTGCATTCATAATATTTTAAGCTCCGTAACATTGGACAAAAATAATACAAGTATCACGCGTACAAAAATCAATAGTTGATAATGTAGCTAGCTTAAAAAAGTATTTATGTAAGTGTCTAATAATATCTATTAACTATAAATGAATATTTTTGATTTAGATATACCTTAGTATTATTGTATTATTTATTCTATAAAGTTGTCCGATTTCAGTAATAATTAATAACGATAGCAATTTAATCTATCATATGTGATTCATTATACGATTCGTGTCGTGATTCATCATGTAATACATTAAATATATTATTATTTTTATAAAAAGTATGGCTTATAATGTAGTTACTAAATCAAAATAATAATATCGGTAGATATGTGCCTGTGTTTACCTATTATATGCATTTAATATGTATGTAATTTAAATTTTTTTTTCATTTACAGAGAATATTATATATATTTTTCTTAGTTATACTTTGACACGACGATATTTGCTGTTTTTTTGAATTTTTAGTGTTATTATAATAACAAGAAAAAATTAAAAAAACTATAATGAATAACAATTATTAATACTTAATGAATTTGTCTAAATCTATAATATATCACTATAAGTATTAGTATTTAGGTGTAAACAAATAACTACTAATATTATAGCATTAAAAAGAATCAATAGTCATCGCTAATTTGTATAACCCAATTTATGACATTTTTAACACGATTATAAAATGTGTTGTAATGATTAAATATATAATGTCGTTGTTATTTATAGAATATATTTCTTTTCTACGGTATTAAGGTATTCTGTTAATTGTAATGAAATAATCGCACATCCAGGGACGTTTTTAATAATACAATAAATGATTCTATAGATGTGGGAGTTAATTGCCACTGACCAAGTGCGAGTGCCCGAAATGGGCACCGAAGAAGAGCGAAAAGCAGACTTGATAAACATCATGCCGGACTCGGAGAACATTCTGCTCATGGACAGTCTATTAAACCGTATCGACAGATTACCCAAGGAATGTCGGATGTCTCTGACGCTAGGAGAACCTTCAGGAGTCAACTGCGCTGCAGATCACCGGCCAGACGTTCGGCGGGAGCCACCGATAATGGGTAACAGGTGGAAATGACAGGCATGGACGATTATAATGAACTAGGTCCGTTAACCGCAGAGATCGGATTTATCGATCCAACGACCGTTTGCAATGATTCACTTGTGTTTTTAAACTCGCAACCGATTACCGATATTAAACACGCGTTTACATATACTTACGATACTGAAAAGTGATGAAATTCCGACATCTATTATTCGCATAATTGTATTCGAATAAAAGGTATCAGAGGGGGGGGGGGCACTATATATTTTAGCGCGGTACCAAAGATATCGTGTCCAAAAGTTGAGCTGGGACCTACTCTGGAAATTTCCCGGTTTTCAAATTTCCCCGCCTATTTATACACGTCGCCCTGCATTCAACCTTGCTGGCCATGTTTCTGTGAAGATGCCGCCTTGTCTGTTAATGATATTGAGAAATTACCGAGACAATATTTTCATCATTATAATAACATGAACGATGCACAATAATGTATAATATT
This sequence comes from Sitobion miscanthi, assembly GCA_008086715.1. Classification (NCBI taxonomy): domain Eukaryota; kingdom Metazoa; phylum Arthropoda; class Insecta; order Hemiptera; family Aphididae; genus Sitobion; species Sitobion miscanthi. The sequence continues at coordinate 4,529,961 of CM017805.1, forward strand.
GTATAGATATAATCAGGCCCGTCGCTAGGGTACAAGCAAGTCATGTGTTGCTTTAGGGCGGCATAACATTTTAAAGAAATTGAGGCGGCAAATTGTAAATTTGTAATATTAAATTTCCAAAAAGACAGTAATTTAATTATTATTTTGCGTCTTCATTGTTAATTGTTACCGTTTTGCTATCTCGTTATGATAGCGAATGATCACAATGTATAATAAATTAGTATAGTGTTACAGTACACTGATATACGCACGTCAAACACTATAACGTGTACAGTACAAAGTACAAGTGTATTAGTGTATACGTATAATGTATGTAGATATATCGTATATGTAGATTGTAGCCCGTACGGTCATATTAACTATAGATGGTCTTCGATAAAAATAGAACATTATTATTTCCATAAAAATATTTTATTTACTGATAATGAGAAAAAGAATGACTGTCGCCCGTTAATATATTTATTTTTATCTTAAACATTTACCGAATATGATCGTAGTCTTCTATTTTAATAATACCATATTTCATTTTCCATCTATTGGCCGTCGGTGAAGTAACTACGGTCTATGGTCTACGGTCTACGACGACGTTGAAACAAAAAATAATCGGTAATTATTTTATTATATTTTTAAAGGGCTAGAGATATATTTTATTTTATTGATACTTCGTAAATTATATATATTTTTTTAAATTAATAACTCTTGTATAAGAGTTTATAACAGTATGTATAATATTACATTCTCGTGTGTTTTGTACTTTTTAAAGTTGTATTTATATTTATAGTTTTGTGTATTTCTAATTTGTAAATCAATACATGTATAAAAAATTTTAATTGTAATATTATTATGCACGTAAATATTTAATTTAGTATCTTAAGAGCAGCATTAAAATTTTCGCTTTAGGGCGGAAAATATCTTACGACGGGCCTGGATATAATCAACGGTATGATGTACTACATAATAATATGTATACATGATAACACGGCAATAGAAACAACCGGTGGTTCGTCAACTGTTGCAGTCTTCTGAAGTCTGGGGTATAGTATAATATTATAATATCTGCAAACGTTGTCGCGCCAAAAACGTTGAAAAAATAAAAACAAACTCATTCCACCGCGTCATGACGTCTCGTGTCGGTGAGCCGCATAAATCTCGTAAATATTAATATCTTATATACGCTATGCATATAGTATATCATAGTAGTGAAACTATTATAGGTACTCGTGTGAAATATATATATACATATATAGGTATATAACGTGTATAATGTGAAAACGAGTGACGCGACAGACGTGGCGGCGGCCTGCACACGTTGATGCGTAATATGCGCTTCACGGTTATCGGATGGCTCGCACGTCTAATTGTGGTGGCGTTTTAAATACGCGTGAAACGCGTTGTCGCACACATCCGCCCGACAGGACCCACCGCGACCATCGCCGCCGCGGAGAATATTATATACTACCTACATAACATTAGACACGACACTGATATTATATGTTATGAGCATTCGACGTACGTGTGTTTAATAGCTGGTAGAAGTTTGGTACGCGCGGTATAATATAATAATGTACAGGGTGCGTCTGTACGGTCACGTCAAGCCCTCGTGTAACCGTCCCACCCGCTTAAATACTTTTCACTCGGACTCGGCGCAGTCGGTGGTGCACGCGAAGGGCCGCAGTGGATTTACTCCGATTTAGGTGTACATATGACGACACCCATTTAAAGTGAGGGGTAGAGTATTGGCGGCAGAGGTGACCTGAACCAGGCGGACGCTTATGGCACGGATTGCCTGACCTATACGTATACAATGTGGATGACGGATGTCTACTTTTGATTTTTCTAATTGGTTGGTTAAAAATGTTTGCCAAACGTTTATTACTCATATTTTGAACGAAAATCCGTCGACTCGCATCTACTTCTAGACACAACCGGCCCCGTCTCTCTAGTTGATCACTTTAAAATGCAAAAACGTAATATTTAAATTGTCGTCTTACCATAATAATATCGTAGGTACGTGAATAAACAATACTATTACCGTACTGTCGACACCCTGTATAAAAAACAATATCACGTCGGCTCGTATAATACTACGTTTATACGTATATATTGTATAATAATAATAATAATAATAATATGTACATATTTATAAATCATAATATGAACCTGTTGTGTTGCGCGAGCTGCCGCTGCAGCGTGCACTGCGCACTCGTCGCCAGCACGCACGCACGCACCGCACGTCCGACACATCCGCCACGATAATTAAATGAAAAAAAATCGTAAATCGTGGAAGACAAAACGAGCGGCGGCGGCGATTGCGGCGGAATATTATTGTACGAGACGAAACGTCGTCTGTTGTAATCGCATTATTATTATTCCTGGGCACACGGCGCGCGCGCGCGCGGTGCCGTAACCCTGCGTGGCCTTTCGGGGAAACCGAACAATGCGCGCCGGGCGCGGGCCCGTCGACAGGTCTCAGACCGCGTGTAAAATCGTTTGTGCCCGCGAAGAGACCGTGAAGAAACCGCGCGCGTGAGAATAATAATATTATAATATGTAGTGCGTCGTCGGGATGACGAGAGGCATATACACCCACCTATATGGGTGGTGTTGTGGCCGGTGGTAGACGTCACTCCGGGCGAACGCAGTTCTGTGTGCATGATATTTGAAGCGACGAGAGAAAAAATGTACCGTTTTACACTTGACAGCGGCAAAATCGTCCGTCGACAACCCCCCCTATCTATAAGTAAGGTTAGGTCGGTCGGTCGCGCTGTCGTCATTTCGCGGGTTCGTATTATATTACGTAGTCACCTATTATACCGACTTTGTCTAGATTTCGGTGTGCATAACGCAAAATCTACATACCTACCCACGTACTGTGTCGTGCCCGATTATCCCCGACGATTCGGTATTCGACCAAAATAATTATCAGTGGTGTATCTAGATTTTTTTTTGAAGGGGTGTCAGGTTCGGTATTCCAAAAAAAGATTTACGAAATGCGTACCTATAGCGCATACCATAGGTTAATCTGGGTTGCCTATAAAATATGGATACAAAGACTCCAATTAATTAATGAGTATACGAATACAAAACGAATATATAAACAAAGAGAGGAGCTCAATATAAGCTATCAAACTGGAGCAAGTCTAGGCCCAATTCCTGACAATGAGATCAACACCGTCGAATTCTTTAAATCAACCAAATTACTCAAGGTACTATAGTCAACACCTCTTTAATGTACAAATTACCAAACCAAATAATCGAAAACTGTTTCTATTGTATCCTTTTTTTTTTTTTTAATTCTTTGTACTGTTTCCCATTATAAACATTATGTATTTATATAAAACTTATGTTTATGGTAACATGCTAATGACCAAGTTGTCGAAGCAGAAATCGGTTAGATTTCAAGACCAATAAAAAAAAAAAACGAATATAACATAATATAATATGTGTAATAAAATATAACAAAAATACAAAATGGCATTATAAGGACTCTGAACAGGATCGTGCGATGTATGAGCGACCGTAACAGAATATTATATAACAGTATATTTACCGACGTGGTTTGCGAAAGTGCGCGCAAGGGGTGGGATAGTTAGGGCGTGGGCGGTCGCCGCTGTATCGTCGGAGTTTATCTGTCTGCGAATCCTCTGCTAGCGCGTCCTCGGCCGTGGGCGCTTGCGCCGTCCCGCCTCGCGCCGGACTCCGACGACTACGAAATATAAGAGACAACGTAATATAACAAATATAACGATGTATTCATATATCCACCGACAAAATCCCGTATTTCTATCCACGGACCGCCCCTCTGCTGTCCCTCTCCTCCCCTTAAATAACAAATCAAAGATTCCTTTCTCGCCCTGACTGCAGTTAATTTATAAAATCTTATTACACTTTAGCATCTACATCAGTATATTATGTAGCTAATAATATATCTTATAAGTTTATAGTTTATCATTTTGGTGATGAGACGACCACCCTCTCGAGTCGTGTTGATATAAGCACAGTAAAATCTGGATTAACAGTCACTCTCTGTCGTCGTCCAAAAAAAACCGCATATGCATCGCAGGTCTTATTTCTCCGTAAAGATACGGATAATTGCCTCCCGAAAAGCTCAAGTCTCGAAGGAACAAGAGAGGATGACGGATTATTAATTTTTGTGTGAAAATATGTACACTCGTTATAAATTATATACGTTCATGGCTGATATTCCGTTTACCGTCTATATCCATCCATTCCTAATACACACACACGATTAAGAGGACGTTGCACACGCACGTGTTGTATCCGTCTTACACACGTACGACATAGGCAAAACGCGTTTACGGAGTCTGACTTGAGAACTCAATTAATTTTGGTTTTAGAATAAGAATACCCATTATAAAATTGAAATATGAGAACATTTCGGTGTGCGAATAAAATCGTTTTTAAAAAGTTATAGGTCGTTTAAAATCGTTGATACGGTCGTCATTTCTAAACAATATATATTGAGTGTAAAGTTTGGAATAATGAAAAAAAACGCACCATCTAGCAAATTGTCATATTTTCATTTTAAAATAGGTGTTTTCACTCTAGAACCAAAGTTCTAGTCGAAACGCGTTTTGTCTACGTCGTACGTACGTGGGTAAGACGGAGACGACACGATAATATATCATTAACTGTGTAACACCTGCAGAGGTAAATGCAAGAATACAAGTTTTATTTTTTTTTACGCGGTTCGTTATTATTGTTTAAACGTGGTCCGAGTCGAAAATTCGTATCCCCTACCATCCCCATCCATTCAAAACACCTGAGCTTATCACTGTTCCCGCATTTACAATATTATAATATCATACAGCAGCATATTATGGCGTTATCATCACTGCAGGGGGACCGTCGTCCGGAGAGCCACGAAAGCTTCCCGATTGGCATGCGTGTGTGTGTGTATGTGAGCTTGCACTTCGTGTGTACACACGCACACACGCACACACACGCGCGCGCGCACGCACACGAACACACAAACGCACAGTCGTATTACAGCGGTCGCGGGAGAACATTGATTTGTTGGTGGCTCTCTTGGCCTCCACCGCCGCCGCCGCGCCGCGACGCAGTCAGCACAAGCGCGCAACCGTCTGCAGCAGTATAATATTATTATTATTATTATTATTATTATTATTATTATATCGTCTCCCAGACGCTCTTTTCGCCCTCCGGTCGGCCGCGCGCCGCGTCCACCACCGTCACTGCAGCCGCGCCAGCCCGGCGTGTTCTGCAGACAATCTTGCAGGAATCGATATCGCCACTGCCGCCACCGGCCATAACGCGTCTACCGTATACATACCGCACGTGTATATCGTATACGATAATAATATAGACTATACACGATAAATACAATACGCGTAAACACGATACAACAGGTGACGATCGGTCGACCAATTATAGAGCGACTTAATTAGGTTTCTGCACTTTTACGCGTCATCGACGGAGAAATCGACGTTGATCACTGCGCGATGAAACGGCAACGAGACGCGGGGCGTGCTTGGCGCACTTACACCCCCCCGACGACGGGGATATAATCTATAGTCGTCGTTTTGTTTTTGATTGATATTTTAAACTTCAGAAATCAAATGTCGAGATACGTAATATATAGCGGGGCGACCGTTGGTGAGCGAATGGAGCGGGGGGCTTGTGTTAACCGAATTTTTGCTGCGAATACGATTTTTCGATTTTTTTCCAAAGCCGTTTAGCTTACCTAAAGATATGAATAATATTATAATATACGTCACGAGACCTATTTTATGTCGTTTTTTGTATATTTTACTAAGACCTACAAACTCGCGGGAGGCTTCAACTCAATCACCCCTGCGGCTCTGCACACGTCCGTTTTTTCCTTACTTAATGTACCTATACCAATAATTTATTATAAACACTTTAACTGATACAAATCAAAAATGTGATATACCTAATGGTAATTATGAATAATATTTCTTTTTTTGAATTTATAAAAAATGTAAAACATATAATAAAAATTCGTGATTAAATATCAAATTTAGATATAATTTGTAACTCTCATAGCCATGAATTTTGGAAATAATTTTATCATCAGACTGCAGAATATCGAAAACATTGTAGTTTATTAATTATATTAATTTAGAATTATATTAACTAACTTATATGATTACTGAATATATCGAAGATATCTATATGCGCACCGCCAATGCTTATAATAATTGTTTAATGAATGTATTACCTGATTATTAAATAAGCTGTCTAATAAAATTTATTATTCGTTTAAAAATGTTATTATTATTTATTTTATATTTATATTTTATACCCGTATATAGCTATAATTGTATTATTATTAATAGGTATATGTTACATTGTTTAATTATGCTTTTTGTCTTTTCGCATTATTGCATTGTTTTATTTTATTTATTAATACCTTTTTACCTTTTCATTTCGGCAGAATAATATTTTACTTATACCCAAAATGTACCTGTCAATGTTCAGAATGGAATTTATCAACCTTGTGGTGCAGGCATTTACAGTCGCACCTTTTTAGTTATTTATGGTAGTGGAGGGAGGGGGTGAACTGGAGAATAGATCCTATCTTGAGCTTTTATAATGCTTTTTTATCTAAAACATTATGTATTTTTATGTCAAGCTGATTTATTCAAATAAGATTAATGTACATAATAATAAGAATTAACTTACCCAACATGATTTGTAAAAAAACACATCTACATTTTTCAAGCTAATATAATTAAAAAAATAATGAAGCCAAAAACACAATACTTTTTTAATAATTACTACAATGTATTATAACTAATAACATTTAAATTTAAAAATTAGTTCTAAAAAAGTCTATTGTATACCTATTTAATTACTTACGTATATACGTAAGTAATTAGTATTTAATAGGATGATGAGAAACAAATGGATTCAACGAATAATAGGAGGGTCTGACATTCATAAAATATGATTTCCAATAACAACTTATTAATAACATTATATTATATTTTTAGAAGTGTTGTAAAACTAATGTTTTTATTTAAAATTTCTAGTGAAACGGCGTGTTTCATTAGTGTTGGGAAATATTTAAAATCATTTTATGACATTTTGATGAGCATGCAGCTGTTTTTATGTTTTTACTGGGTGGCTATTATTCATTACGATGCTTAATATGTTATTATAGTAATAATTTCAATTTTTCTTAAGCATGTGTTTAGTTTTTATCTTGGCTAAAGACCTAATGTAAGTATTGCGGACGATATGTAAAAATAGTAATAATCTAATTAATAAACGAAACTGTACTATACGTAACAATTGAATATGTCGTACAACTCGTACCTACACAAAAAAATACGTATATTTATTATATATTAATTTATATTAATTTTTGTTATCCTCCAACTTTCTTTTATTTTCTATAATCGGGTACAAAACAAGAAAAAAAATGCTCAAAGTTTTTCTGCCATATTTATACAATTTTCAAGCAATAATTTAATTTACGATTATTATATTACAAATCGATGAAATAAACTGAATAAATCGTTTTTTTAAATAATGAAATACCTATTAATTATGGTAGTTTATAATTTTGATAACATACGGTTTTCGTTTTAGCAATAGTAATGTGTCTTAAACGCCTACTGTCTAGTTAAAATAATAATCTTTTTAACGGACACGTACCTCGTTGGTTTGATTTTCGGATTGAGCACCTATATATTTATTATAATACCGCTCCGATTATTTCGTCCATACGGTATTTCGAAAGCTGGGAGTGCAAAAAAAAATAGTCGCGTGCTTTAGAAATCACAAATAAAAAACACCATAAGAGCACTCTGTACACATTATGTAGTTAAAACGGGTGTCATTAGAACGCGCACACCCCACTCCAAAATCGGTTTTTGTCTGCAGCCTCCGACCTCGATTGATCATTCATAACGTCCTATTCATAGAAATAATTATTATCGCGTTAAAACGATCCGTTTAACAGAGAGACTTCAGCGTCCCCGTATGTATGTAATATTGTTATATATATATATATAATAATAATATATTATAATATAATTGCTGGTAAACTTAGCCCCGCGACAACGACCACAATGGAGACCTCTCTGCAGCTACGACGTCCACTCGAATACGGTGGTGGTTCTTTTCGAGGGGATATATTATATATCATACCGACATGTATATATTTTTTTTTTTTTTACAATATGCGACGCACATTATGTGCTTAGGTCGTGTGCCCCTTGTCCGTAAACGGTACGTACGCACAGACACACGACCAATCAAACGGTCAAGAATTGATATTATGAAAAAATAAACCTAATCGATTTTAATAATAACTTTCGTTTGATTTACAATTTTAAATAAAATTATTTTAATCTTTAAGCCCCGTTTACACAGTCCAATAGTTTGTTGTTTTTTTTTTTTTTTTGGTGTAATAGCGTTTATTATATTTGCTATACGCCTCGTTGGAATTTAAAAGAAAATTTGAAATTGCTCACAACAAAATATTGTATGAACCTATAATTATTGATTATGATGTTGCCTATACAGTGCCGTGTTATACAACATATTAATATTATTTAGTCACTATTATAATACAATATGCAAGTTGTTAATATTAAAAAAATAGTGCTCAATGGTCAGTGCATGAAACGATTATAATAAAATGGATATTTGAGAATAAATATTAATTATTGTTATTCACCGATGTACATGTGTAATGTTATGAGTATAAAAACGTAGTACAACTAATGAACTAACCTTTAATTTCTAAACAATATTGACTCGATGTTTTGATGGTATCAATACGAATGAATACAATCATAAAAATTATTTCTCAAGACAAATATAGATTATGAATTTTATAATTTCTAGGTCTATTAATTACATGTACCTATACATTTGAATAAAAAAAATTAAGCAAAAAATGATTATTTACCTACACTGTCCATTACATTCTAACGAATGATAACTACAAGACATCTCCACCATGTACAACAATTAACTATTGTATTTATATAAACTACACTCTTCAGAGTGTTATTGTAAAAGAGCTTAGGTACTTATTCGCTTTAGGTGCCTAGCTACTAGCAATATACTATAGGTACCTATAATAACACATAATAACTTGAATGAAAATTCATAAATTTAAATTTGAAACTACATCAAGATTATCAACCGATAGTTCTGTAATTGTATATTAAATTACGTCGCACAAAATTTGTAAGTATTAATATTAATATTTTATGTCAATGTGATTTTGGAAATGCGTAGTAATTTTCAGAAGAGAAACTCGATAAATGAAAGGAAATTGACAAATGTATAAGTTATTTAAACTTAATTGTTAGATTTTAACAAGAATGAAACGTTTCAAGTATTTATAATAAAATTGAAATTCAATTACGTGTTTAAAATATGTTTAAATGAGTATAAGTTATTGAGTCTCAAGGCTATACAGTAATTTACTCAGTGATGTCTTATCCGCAGCTAACTAAGAGTTTTTTTTGTATTTCAATGTACTAAATTGTTAGTATATAATTTCAATATAATATTATGTAAAATATATTATTACAACTAATTTGATTTTAAACTAATATTTATAAACATATATATATATACCTATAGGAAGGTGTGCTTTACAATATTTAATAGGCGTTATACATCTTTCAAATACATTTTACGGCATTGAATTGAATTATTGATTGAATCGAGGACAGAGTGGAAAGCAATTACGGCAATACGAAGGAAAAAATAATTTCGCAAAGAAATCCCAAAATGGCCACAGCTGTCATGAAATGTTCAACAGTCGTAAAAGTTAATTAGTTTCTTTGAGAACATTTTATAATGAAGCCGTTGAAATTCGAGGGACGAGACCATTCTGTTTCACTGCCATCAAACTTTCCGATCACGCGCCAAAAACTGTATTTATGTTTGGCACATGGACTTTTGAAAGCAAAACTCGGAGGGGAAAGAAAAAGAGGTTGGTGGCTAAGAAATACTACTTTTGTTTCGGTTAATTGTCTTTAGACTTCGCCAGCGCAAATGTGTTTTACTAGCAATTTTATTTCTTCCAACTTCGGACAATTGCTTACACGCGGTGTCCGAAGAGCTCTTTTCCGTTGAACTGTAAACGGTCAGAAAAATATGTCGTTTCGTCTATAAAAACAATAGTAAAAGTAAACAAGTTAGTAGTTAGTATACACTAGCTATACTATAATCTACGGTGATTTGGGTCTTGTAATATTGAATTTAATATTATTATACAAACAATTTTTAAACAATCGATATTAACTTACACATTTATAATCTTCCATAATAATAATATTATAATATCGATGTGTGAATAGGATACTGAAACATTTTCTGAACAAATCCTCCGTAACCAAATTATGTTTTAAAAAAAAAAGTTTTTTCGGTGAAGTTTAAAAAATGTAGGTAGTGTGGCAATTCGTAAAAGTATAAATGGATAAAAAATGGTAATAATATAATAATTTTCCGATGAACGGCTCAACACGGTGAGTGATGGAGTTGATGCAACAGCTTTTGCAGAGACTACACGACAGTAAAGCGCGGACGTTTACGACGTGAATACGAAGTATTATATTATTTATTATAATAAATTATATGGTCTACGACGTGAAAAGACTTTATCGTCTTATTAATCGCGAAAACCGGCAGCAAAGGGTTCAACCCCAGAAATGTCTGTCGATATAATATAGGTTTGTCGTTAAACGCGCCCTACACCTATACCTATATACGAATAATAGTAATAATAATAATAATAATAAAAATAATAATAATAATGGCTGCACGTGATGTGTGTGAGAGTTTGTCATTAGCCAGTGGCCGGCGTTGTAGTGCCGCGTATTTATGTACGATACAATCGGGGGTGGACGACGTTGCTGGGAATAAAAACAACAAGAAAAAACCAAAAACAAGTGAAAAGTAAAAAAAAAAATAAATAAATATATTATCCCCAGGCGTACATATTAGCATAATTTGTCCATGAATCATACTCGCCGATGTTTCGCATATGATAAGACTATAGGAGACGCTTTTCTTTGCGGATATAGCGTGACTCATTAAAGCGTCCACTCAATTATTACTGTCCGGAAAGACCGGAATTATTAGCAGGCGATTATGATTTTTATTGGCCTTAATTTCATTTTTCGTATGTCATTTATTTTACATAATCACGTCAGTGAACATTATTTTCGGACACGAACCCACCTCCTTAATGGTGTATTCAGGAAACAATATAGCCGCGCGCGCTGCAAAAAACGCTACCCCGACCCGCGGCCGAAGGTAATTAATAATATCGCCATGAAGTTTTTATATCTTAATTATAAATAGGCACAATAACTTACGAACCAAACCAAAACTATATGTTTTAGTCGGAATATTTATTTTGCATAATATTTAAAAACAATTTTCTTCTACTCGCACACAAAGTGCATTCGATCAGGTCGACTATTACAAATACATTAATTATGTATTATACTATTTTCCGACCCTGTATAAGGCTTGGTAAATGTTTCATCTGCAATCAAATCATAGAGCATTTAAAATAGGTAGGTTATGAACTTTAATATTATGTGTTATAAATAATTGTCGTCCCAAATTCTTTGACCGCAAAATCACCTTAATAGTGTATACTATAAACACGTTTGTAACTTTTCGTTATTTTCAAAAAAAAATGTGTATTTATTGAACAAAATAGTCAAAAACGATTTTACTTTATATATTATAGGAACTCAACCCAAGAAAATTATGTTAATATATTTTATAATAATAATATATAAGTATAATATAGGTATTAAAGCTATAAATGAAAATAAAAATACATACAAACACAGTTGATGCGATTGAATTGTTTTAAATATTTAAAAAAAAGTTCAAGCTACTTATTTTCCGAAATAGTTATAGTTCTATTATATCAAAGTGCGGTAATTAACTATTTTTTTAAATGTATCTATATGCTGCAAACTATTCACCATGTTTTATTTTTTCATAATTTCATCCCAAATGCGTATTAGATATTCCAAACTTAACAACAGTATATTGATGCCTGTTTTCGGTCACCGCTTATAATAATCCCTTTAACTACAAATAGTACATACATATTTACCTACATAATATTATGATATGTCTTATCAGTTAGAACGAGGATAGCAATAATTTGATTTGATATTTAATTTTTTTTTCCTCAATATAAAAATATTTTTATAATATTATACTTTTTTTTTGAGCTAAATTAATATTATTTTAAAAGTATAAGGTCGTTTCTAAGAGACAATATATCTAACAGTATGCTATCTAAATAAAATAAATAAGCGAAAATTGTAGGTTGGTATACTCACTAAAGGTATTCAAAAAAATCCAAATTATGTTTATTATACTATAATGAAATCACATTATAATAGCACCATAATATTTGTCCCCCTTGTACCTATGGTGTATATACCTATTCATCTCAAATAAATTTAATTTGAATTACTGTTGATACCTACGAATAATAACGTTATTAACAGCGATACCTATACGTACAGCGTTTATGACTATATAGCAATATTACACGTGCAATTAATATTTTAACAAACTGAAAATGTGTCCTAGCTTTCATTGCTAATAATTAAAAATACGCTTTAATACTTTTGAGTTATTATCATTTCTTACGATACACAAATTAGAAATAATATAACTTTACCTGACGGCTAACACCGGCAAATGTGATTAATGCTAAGAATTTATTATAATAACTCTTGGTTTTGATATCTGATTTATATACAATTACGTGTAATGTGTATGCACGTAAATAGGTATACCTAATAATATTATGTAGGTAATACATGTTTCGGTACACAGCGTACAAAAGTTAAGTTTTTTAATAACGGTTTTAATTAAAATTTGTTAACATTTTCGTTTAATACGTTCGGATGCACATGAGATGTTCGATGATGGCGGGAAAAGAGGGGGTCGCGAGGTTCCGTGTCAGACCGCAGTATTGTATAGTCCCAATATTGTGTACCGCCACAAGGGTAGGAAACCACATACACTTAGATGTCACGCTATGAATTCATAATATTATTTTATAATGTACGATATTACGCACAGACTTTTGGCCGAAACGAGGTTGAACGAAAAACGACGAAAAAATAAAATATAAATAATACGGTTACGAAATTACAGGTATTCGGTTCGTCCGATTAGCATATATATTGGACGCACAGTAGTTCTCTACAGATACATTTTTCGCGATATCATAACCAATCCCGAGCACACTAGGCTATTTATGCACCGAACACGCGATCGTTGTTATTTGACCAATCATTAAATAATGTTATAGGTAGGTAGAGGTATACGTGTTATATTACCGTCAAGTATACGGCTCGGAAAGTTGTACCTACCTATAAGAACGAATTACAAGAGCCGTGGGAAATATAATTTACGCGTGTGTTTAAGTGAATTATAATATGGTAAATACGCGATATGCCTAATTGTTATTAGGTATACGTGTACAATATAATATGTATTATTTCTATTTTACGCATAAATTAATAAAGAAAATCATAGTTTTCCCACCGAAACGTTAATGAACGATTAATACGACGGAGCAAACAATGATAGCGTAGGCACTATATAGTATATGTTATACCTACATATTACCTATTACTCGGTATCTATAAAAAATATTTATACATACTCGGTATATTGTTTAACACGTTGATGGACAGTCTCGTGGCCGCCGTCGAAAAAAAAACATCCTTAAAACGTCAATTTTCATTACTGCTATAGCAGAACTGTCCCTATACATCAAACTGTGTGAAGTACGTATGTCAAAATCTTTAAAATACTGCTATAGCAGTAATAAAAAATAAAGTTTATAAGGTTAATCTTTATTAAACATATAGGTACAACATAAGAGTTTTAAAAGAAATCAAATATATATCATTACAGGTAAAAATTATTTTTAAACAGAAAAATATTGTACTTTTTTTTTGTACAAAAAAAACTCCGAAAAAAAATTATTCACATTAAGAATCTAATTCATCAGATAAGAATTGTTCAATTAATTTATCTTGTCGCGATGACATATTGAACGCACTAAAGTGGGTAGTCGTACAACGAGGTCGCCAAACGTACTGATTAATAATATTTATTTTATTATCTATACTAATACTCATACACCAAAATTCAGTCACATTATACTTTGCATAAAACTATATCGAAAACACCGATAACGATTGTTAATGTTGATTATTATTATTATAATATATTAATGGAAACACACGAACAGGGATAAAAATAGACAGGAGAAATTAAATTTACTATTTTTATTTTTATTTGGCTTTATTTTGACAGTGCCCGATGGTTTATTGAAATACTGACATTTTTTCGACGGTTTTCGTATTACTGCTATAACAGTAATATTTGAAAGTGTCCCCCGACATCAATTTTTGAAATTACTGCTATAGCAGTACTGTCCACCAACGTATTAAGTTTGTATTATTCTGTCACAAGTACGATACAGTTATAAAACTTGTCAACTTGATCATTTTTATTTTTACTCACAGACACATGAAACAACTCGATGCCATACCGACATTATCATTTGATGCAATTTATATAGTGGTCAATGTTTACATAATTGCCGTCTCATCAACGACACTATTACAATTTAATAGTTTTATTTATTGGTAGATATGTAATATGTATCCCAACAAAATACTCCATGTAAAAAAACAATAAGTATAGAAAAAAACGGCTCTAAAAGTTATCATATAATTTTATAGATAGCTAAGTCTTTGAACTATAAATATCATTTACACAATTTAGCTTAGCTTGGAGACTTTAAAACACTTGATTACACTGTTAGTAGACTATATTAATTTCAATATAATTAACACATTTTATTATTGTATTTTTAATTTAAGTCGCCAAGCTAAGTTCAATTTTTTAGCAGATAATTTTAACATAAACGATATCTATAGTTCAGACTTATAAATCATGAATAAAATCATCGTAAATACATATTACAATTTCAAGTTTAATTTTTTTTTTTATTTATAATTGTATTTTATTATTATCTTTATATCTATAATATGTTATTTAATATTTTGTGTATTAAAATAATTATAATGGACAATACTATACATAATATTACTATAGTAAGATATATATTTCCACAGCAAAAGTGCATCAACAGCTAAGCTAACTACTTTATATGAAAATGACTTACTAAACATAATTTTATCGCATATTATAATTGGTACATAATATTATAGTGAATTAACCAAACAATCGATAACTTATAATTGTTACTTAATATAATTGGGAGTTAGGTTTCAACGAGTATACTATAGGTTAGGTTAGGTTACTCAAAGAAGTCAATATTTACAAAAACTGTTTAATTTTGTTTGACTACAATATTTGTCTATGGTATAATATATATATCGGGTGTATTATCGTCTCCGCCGAATGCCAATTCGGTTTCAGCCGTTTCGGGTGTTTTCGTTGCGGCCATCGACGGCCACGGCGCGAATGACAGTCCTTACTTCACCAAGTTCACGTCATAAGACAAAAACAATAAGCACATCATTTACTCGTTTGTAAAAACAGCGGTGAAAATAAGTAATTTACCGGAAGCCCAGAGGACTTCCAACCGTAAGCTGCGGCTTGCGTCTCAATCCGGCTGGAATCAAATCACAGTGGGACGAACACTCTGGACCTATGTGGATACGGAAAACAAACGATCAACACGCGCGTCAGCGTGGGTGTGTGTATGTATATGTTTTTGTATATTATGTGTGCCAAGGCGGGAATTGACTAGTTAAAAAGTCATTTTTTTTTCAAACTTTTCAACTTACTTGTTTGACTTTTCAACTATTTTTCGAAATATTTTTTCTTTAAATGTCGATAAAAAATGTTTGCTTTGTCAATGATACTATATAATATAACCTTTAACAATTATAATACTATCATTTCTGATGACGTTTCTTGATGAAATAATGTTGGACACAAATTAATGTACGTATTAATTTAAATTGTAAATCGACTTTTTTTAAATCTAGTTAAGTTGATACAGTTCAATATTACCTCAGACTTTGCGAGTTAAATTTATTATTTGGTAACTATTAACTTCTAACTGAATGACCTCTTGTTCAATTGACTCGAGTTAATTATTTTCATTAACTTATCCACCTTTGTATTATGGGAGTTAGCTTAATATTATAAGGTTTTGTCAAATTTTTTACCGAATGTCGTTTGGGCTTCCGTCGTTGCCGCGGCGAAAGTGCAGATCTCATATGCGGCACAAGTGTACAAATGATGTGATGGCGTACAGGCAATTCGATAAAGAGTTGATCGAACTCGGACATAACATAATATTCATATTTTGGACAACACAATATTATCTTATAATATTAACCAAACGGACGACTCTCTACCGACGTGCAACCCATCAACCATATCATCCATACTTACGTAATATTATTATTTGGATTGACTATAATGACCAACTCCGTCGCGAATCCGCGTAGACCTATACCTGTACTAAACAAACTGCTACATAATATCACTGCAGCATGCGCTTACCTTCTGCCGGAAGTCTTTCAATTTTCGAATTTCTCCAGTGTCTGCCTATCGTGGACGATCGATACAATAATATTGCGTCGTTCCGTCTGATCGCTCGCGAAACACTAAATAAGACAATCAAATTCGTTGTTATACTATTATAGTGTAATTCGACGAACGTTTATCGGTTCGTTGTCACGTTGTTACATTTCAGCTATTAGATCCAAAAAATAATTATTTTGTTATATATTCGCGGTGTAGTAATCGTACTGGCACGTGGATGGTCGAAATTCGTACTTACTTTTTACGTATCGAAGTGATATCGGGCTGCAGATTAGAAATGCGACTGCGAGGAAGCCTGTTAAATCCAATTATGAGCTGCATAATACAAATAATGTATAATATTATTTACATTAAAATTATTATATCAAACTGTTTTCGGTTTTTTAGTTTTTAGTTTTTAAATTTTATAAAGAAGTTTTTGGTACTTATTCAAGTATTGATGTTTTTTTAAGGTATGGACTTTTCATTTTTCTGAATGGAATGATAGAGGATGATGGATATACCACTTAGTTGTTAACTATTATAATAAATGATGCGAAAAATGAACACTCCCCATTAACTGCTGTCATGATGGTAATTTTCCTTTTAATATTTTTTTTCGGATAATTATTATGATTAATATTAAACTTATGTTTAGAACAGAAAATCATTTATATCGTTTTCTTTTATGCGTAATTATGTTGTCTAGTCTCATTTTTTTAAATTACATACTGTGAGGAAATTTAAATTTAAATCAGAATATAAAATTTGTGTATTAAAGTTAATTTACGATTATATTATATTTAAATGAAACTTATTTACAGAGGGTACGGGAAAAAAAATTATCACCCATCACATCTTTGTATAATAATAATAATTAATTAATATCAATTGAAAATTTTTATTTTTATTTTCTAATACAAACCTAATATTCGACAGTGATACTGAACGAGACGGGCGATAACCTTTTTTTTCATACCTTTCTTACAGTATCACTTCATTCGTGTGTACCTACTTGTAACATGCATTTTTTTAGTTGTGAATAACTCAGACCTATTTACCTATTTATCACGTTCAAAACTTTCTAAACTATTTTAGGATATTACAAAACGACTAACGCGTTATTTTATATTTTACATCGTTATTATTTATACTTATTATATTATATATTGTATGAACATAATACAATTATAATGTTACGCATATTTAACGTGTATAAATTAGTATTAATATTTTTTTATAACTACTCTTCATTTTATTTTATGAAATAATTGTCACAATGATAGACAAAATATGTTATCAATGAAATGTATTTAAATCTGTATTTAAGTCTGTAGTGTTATATTCCAACAAAATGGTCCAAAATTATTTACTTTTAAGTTTTAACTCAGTTTCCGTATTGGTTGTAAATAAAAATATATCGTTGAAGAAATAAAAAAAAAATTGTAGTTTAATTCCATCGTTACATGTTAATTCAAATGTATTTAAATTGTTTTTATAAACTCGACACTAAACAAAATATGTATATAATTATTGAAATTGTATTATAGTTTACGGTCTTATAATAACATAAAACAGTACTTGTTGCTCCTTATTTATGCAGTATAGGCAAATCATTATACACAAATGTCCGTTATTCGTGAATGGTAATAAATCGTCGGAATACAAGTCAATAAAAAAAATTTAACATTGAATTCAAACACCTACTCAAGAATGAATAATTGCTTATACTCATACGGAACCAATTAATACCACAGTACATCTATACAACTCAAAAAAAAGAAAACACCAAATTAAATATTTTTCTATAGTTCTCATTTTGGTAAATGCCATTACCGACAAAACCGACATCTTCATGTCACAGATACTAATAATATCACGGCATTTGTCGATGGAAATAAACAGTATAATGAAAAAATATTTAAAAGTACATTAATAGAAAACCGTTTTTTCACCTCTAAAAATTGTCATAGGAAACCCGATGTACGGCTGTCCACTAAATCAAAAACAAAAAGGTTGGTACGCCGATAGTCATCGCTTGGACGTACTCGACATTTCCTAAATGCATTTCATATCGCTATAAAATTATTATTAAATATATTATTTTATACTATTGCTACATATTGTTATTATATTATATTATTGAGCGATAGGTATCCGTACACGGTTCGTACAGTTTATAATAATAATTTAATGCCGTAGACATTATTTTACAGACGAATGCGAACAATGTCGACTGCATTGATTAACTGTGGGTGTTTATTTTTGCGAGCACATGCTCTCTGAGTGGGTAAGCAAATCTGTTAAATTCTGCATTTGTGGACAACACTGTTCCTCCACCGGCTCTACCTACGTATAAACTGTCTTTTAACCTCGCGAGAGTACAAAACGCGCGTGCAGAAAATTAACCATAAGTATTGAAAGATATATAGGTAGGTAATACATATTATATAACTTATTGAACTTTTATTCCATCGCATATGGTAGAATAACGTGATATGTCCAACGGGTCCCAAATCCAGAAAAGGTCGATTTATGTATTTGGTTAAACGATCGAACGTAATTACTAATTAGTAACCAGAATCGTTAGACATTTTTTTTATGTGTTTTCACTTCCTGAAGTAATTAAAATCATTTCCATTTGTTCCGCGTAATTAGAAAACTCGAATTTTCAGGTCTTTACGCACATATTATTCAGATTTAGGGTTTTCGGACGACAGTGAGAAATGTGTATGATTATACTGTTTAGTCCGTAATTATTATATGGTTTCGGATTGTTTAACGATGAAAGATTACCGTGCAGTTTATTAATTTTTTACAGTTCGTTTTGGCTGATGTTGAAAAAAAAAAAGTCGTTATACGCTCGTACTTATAGTCGTGACGATTTTGCGCGAGCAAATTATTAATAAAAACAGTCGCACGTCCTGCAAGTGCTCGTCGAACGACAACGCTGTGCGGCGAAATCGCAACCGATAACAATAATTAATACAACATGTTATAATGGTAAAAACGAAAAAATGTGTGCGGGTGCATGTCGACTATAATACAACAGCCGGAGGAGTTCAAGGACTATCTGATATAATTAATACCTGTGCACATAACATAATAGTATAATGCCAACGTTGATTTACGGGTTCGGGTTTTCGTTTCTTTTATATTATTATTATTATTATTATTATTATATCATGCACTCGTAACGGCAGTTTTCGTTTTATGGTTTTGGACACGTCGAAGGTCCTGCGCAATGGGCGACTACTCCGTGTGTGTACGGTCCCGGGATTTGTGCGGTTATTATATACGAAGCGGCTAACTGTTTTACAGCGGTCGCGATTGTTTCGGCCAACTCCGCCGTCGCGCCACCCGCCCTTTTAATGGCTGTTTCGCGTGTCTCGAACATAATATTATTATATTATGCAGAGGCGAGCGCAGATCGTGAATCGTAACAATTATTAATCACGGATATAATATGTTTGTTCTGCGAGACTTTACATTTGATCATTTCACCTGTTTGTTTTGATACCCGACGTGGAGCAACTCGACACTGCACTTGCACCCGACTGCCTCCATAAACTAAACGAGGCGGATACCGCGATCTGCTGTACAGCGCGTCACAATTTAGTGGGTCGCTGTAATATGGATGGTGTTAAGTTTTAATACAATGGTATGATATCGTTGTATACAAAAAAAATGATTCTGAGGGGAAACGGTCCGTCAGTCAGCCGATATAATATTGTAAAAATATTTTTAAATTACAACAAAATAACCGAGACCGTTATTCTCCGTTTAAATATCTAATTTTGTCCAAATTTGACCTTAAAATAGCAATAAAAAAAAACAGTGACTTTATATTTCTTTAGAATTTTCGGTGACAGTATGAACTGTTTATGAGATAACTTGTTTCAAATTTTCGATCCTTAGCTATAAAAACTGAAATTTGATACATTATTTGTAACGACAAAATAATTTGCAAATTTTTAAGATTTTGACGAATTTTGTCAAATTTTAAACTTAAAATACTTATAAAAAACCCGTGCAAACTGTAATTATTATAATTCATGAGAAACCTTATATTAAATTTTCAAATGTTTTGAACCAAGAAAATGTTTTTTATCGACAATAATTAAAAATAAACTAATATAAATATCCAGTGAAAATTTAAGGTGTCTACGATCAATGATCATTAGTTTTTTAGTTACACCAAAAAAAGCAAATCGATTTTGTCGAAAACTGGTTTTTTGTCACATTTTTTCCTTAATTTTTAGATTCTGAGCGGAGCAAAGAAGCTAATGGTTTTACAATGGTGTTTATTTATTTTTTTTCATCCTGTATACAAAATTTCTACCAGAAGCAGTGCTTCGATTTCAATATATAGTACCTTATCTTTTAGTAAATTGGATCAAGATGGTACTTTAGAGAGAAAAGATACTGATGTTAAAAATCGAAGCATTATTTCTACTAGAAAAAATGTTTACAGACAGAAAAAAAACACACACACATCATTATAAAATCAATGCATTCATCGCTCTGCTCAAAATCTTAAATAGTACATTGTGATTTGTGATCCATAAATACATATCAACTTAATACACAGTGTGTCTGAGTACTTAGAAATTCTAAGTGTTCACATTGTTAAAGGATTCGATAAATGCCAGGAACAATAATACATGCCGAGATATTGTTAGTTAGGTTATGCGTTAGGTTAGGTTATTATTTATAGGGAATTAAGAGTTAAGATGTCAATATTATGTAGACTTAAGGTTTTGATCTTTGATAATATAATAATATTCTATAGCTTAAAAGGTCGTCATCATAGTGATGGGGTGGTGCGAATGAGGGGGGGGGGTATGCCTAGGTGGGTACCTCCCGAAATGTTGTGATTTAAATCCCAAAGCATAGAGGGCCTGTATTTTAACTGATTTTACTTGAATGTAATTTTTTCTAAAATATGTGGTAAATAATAAATTATGTTTCGTGATAAAAAAAAATAATAAAACTTAAAATATTTTTAATTTGCGTGGAATAACTTATTATGATTATAACAGCAAGATTTTATTGACTTCAAATGTACTAACTATAAATAAACATTGAATTAACTTAGAAATAGATATTAAACTCGAGGGAATATACAACTTGATGCTAGTAATTATATACCACTAATTAATATGTGCATGTCTTGTTAAGAGATACATTTTGTAAGCCCCGCTCCCCTCCTTCCCTCCTTTAGCTCTGCGCAAGCCTATATTGTCATACAGCTTTTTGTTGAAATTTAGAAAAAACCATTACCTGTGAATCGACAGATATTTTTAACGATATAAAATAAAACGAGATTAATTCTGAAATAAATTATCGAGCCAATTTTATTAAATTTAGATTAGGTAAATGTTGATTTTTAGTAAAATGTTTTATTTATACATAAATACATATTATGTACCTATTTAGAATTGTCTATCTAGAGCTACTCATAATATATTGATAAAGCGGTAAAAATCCTAACCGAAAGAAAAAAATCTTATATACTCTTCTTAAAAGAATTACAAAATATAATATCCTATACCCCATAACATCATACAACATTATAACATTATAGTAGCGTACGAGAAAAGTATATAATTTTACAATATTAATCAATAAAATATGTTTAATAATATTCATACACTATTTTGTGTTTGTAATGTATAGTTTTAACATGGTTCTAAATGTTTATACTTATTTTAAGTATTATATATTTTTAATGAGAAAGATAAGGCACGCGTTATTAAATGACGACTTGTATTAATCAGACAGACAATAGGACATGTCACATGTATAATCTTGGAATTTAAACAACATAATAATGAACGCATTCAAGATTCTAATATGCTATTGTAATATATAATACAATGATAATAGTACTTACTTGCTAAGACTAATTAGTTATATAAAAATTAATCTTTCTAAAAATATATACTACCTTCATACTTTAAGTAATGTGTTAAATAAAAATAATAAATATATTAATATTATGTTAAGCGTGGTAAAACTCTTCCAAAACACGTACATCCCCACACCCCCCCCCCCCAACCAACAATGCTCCACACTCATTTATATTATTACCCTCCTAACTTACCTTATTTCAAATTTAAGTATTATTTTGTATTTTTGTAATAATTTTGAAAAAAAATACATTTTCCACCTTTAGTCAAAATAGTTTCATGGTTAAAGCATCCCACAGTCAAGCATTCTAGTCACGCAACGTCTTTGATAATAATCATTTAAAGTGTATGCTATAATAGTATAATGTGAGTAGAGCAAACGAGGTGGAAATGAGTGGGGATATAAAATAATTTTACCATAGCTTCATTTCTAGAAATATTAAATATTTATATTTTTAATACTCTTTCATTTTTTAAGTATTCATACAAATACAGGAGCGGATAATCACTTTTTTGTGATAGGGAACGTGTTTAACTTTCACACAAAATTGCACAAGTGACACAACACGCAAAACTGCTAACTTTGCAATTGTGTATTTTACTATTTTCTAATAATATAGGTATTAAATTATTTTCATAAACCGACATAGTAATAGTGAGACATTAATTTCAAGTATTTATATTAAACTATGTTCTATAATGCTGCTATAATATAATGATTTCATGTATTTTATGATGTTGATAATATTATAATAACAATATTATAGCGATACACGTTTAGCTTCTACACCAGTAGTATACAACAGTGTTTAAAATAAAATATATCGATGAAATGATGAATTCAAGGTTACTTAGGAACTGTAAGTCTGTAAACACCTGTACTATGGGCGCAAATATTATATCCATTTTAGAAAATATAAATCTAAACATTTCGTGCACAATTTACTATACACTCTGTTTACTACCTGTTACTGTGGACTCAATATATAGTATAATATACAAACGTCCCCTTCGCTCATAAACGTTAATTCGCACCTACAGTATAATGATGAATGCAGTGGTGTAGTATGGAGGGTACGCGGCGTATACCCACCTCCTAATTTTATATTTATGCGTGTACCCTTATAGAAAATCGTGGTATGCGTAGCCCCCCCCTCCGCGACGTTATTATTTACAATGATTTAGGCGTGCACCCATAAACTTTTTTTGGACTACATCGCTGGATGAATGATTAATTGTTGAAAATGTGTTGAATTCAAATTTAACACGTCCATTTCAATGACGAAGTATACCCGCGAAAAGTCGAAACGATGGTATACAACAGAGCGAGTTCCTCGATTATTAACTACCTAATACACTTATCTCAATACGTGTCGACTGTCAACGATAATATTATAGTAAATAGTCGTGTGCGCGATAAGTTTAGTGGATATTGTGTTTTTGTGTTCACCATATTATTATAGTCAGTACGACCGTACATTACTAACTAGTAACTACAGACTGGCAGACACATATTTCAATATTTGTAGGAGCATTCTGTTTATACTGAATACAAACCAAAAGGTTTTATTAGGCAAATTTTTTTAAGAACTTTATTTTGTTTTATGCATTATTGAAGCCGCCTATTATGCATCCAAGGAGTCGAAGCCATACCAACAGCATATTATTGTTACCAGCTATATATTTTTTGTTGTGCTTCGACGTTTTGAATGCTTCAGACGAAAATTATGTTGAAAAACAAAATGTCACTATTTCACTGCATTCTCACAAAAACAGTAAGTAATACGTATACTGTATATATCAATAAAATTTGATTTTAATCCTTTAGTAAAATAAAATAAAAATGTATAACCTCTATTAGGTTTATTAGATTTCTAGTTGTATTTTTCCTAATAAGATTTAAAATGCGGAGCTTATAACTTATAACCTAACCTAGCTATAGCTTTTAATTTAAATAGATAGTTAACGTGATGTGCCTAAATATATATATATTATATTAATATATATTTACTATATATATATTATATTACTGGTAATCGGGCAATGTACCAGTACAATGTTATACAAAATAACTTTAGGAATTCTAAATAATTCTAAACTCGGCATAAACTTGAAATCTATTTAAATGGTTCTTGGGAAATTACATAAATAATTATTAATAAGCTATTTAAACTTTGAAAAAATACCCTGATTCAATTTTTATAATTTGGACTTATTGGAGCCCAGGGCATATAATTCCAACGTCAAATTCGGTGATTTTTAATTAATTTAAAAACTACTAACATTTTTTAAAAATATGTGTGAATTTAAGTCAATCTTTGTAAGATTTCCTTTTTAATTTGTTACTTATTAGTTATTATTTATTTACCGGGTTCTACTTTAAGTACTTAAAAATAGTAAAATATTTAAATATACATTACAATTTATCGAAATAATATGCAATAACTTATAAATTTAAACAAGAAATCATCAATATACCTTTTGCATTTCAATTTTGAAATACAACTCGACTATATAGTAATTTTCCATACATATGGTATCATCATAATTGCACTAGGCCATAATATTCAGAGATTAGTATTTACAAATTTAATTTCTCAAAATTCTAAAATCTTTTATTGATGGTGTTTGTTCTTAGGCTATTAAAAAGAAAGGTACACGTTGTACTCAAAAAATAAAAATAATAATTACTATAGATATTTAGATAAGTACAATAACATAATAAAACGTCGAATATAATATACACACCGAAACACATTCTGTTATTGCCCGTAGACTATCAATGATTTCCATAGACAAATAAAATGGTTGTAGTCTCTCACTAGACGGTAATGAAAAAGATAAGACATACTTTTTGTTACTCCCCCATTAGATTTTCCTAATTATAGATACCATACCAACAGTTAATGTGACTTGTAATTTCCAAATGATTATCAAATGACAAATACAGCTTGCCTTCGTCGTGGCGATACTGATAAAATAACATGAACAGTTCAATTGTTTTCTTTACGATTCGATTTGAATGAAAGTATTAAAATATGAAAAAAAATCTAATAATAACAAAAAAATGCATTATCTTATAAAAAAGCACAAAATATGCTCAATTATTCAATACTAACTTTTGGAAATTGAACCTACTCAATCATGGTTTACGAAACACATTTATATCGAACTAGATTTTTTTATTTGTTTATATATTATTATTAATTCTTACAAATAAACAACCATGTGATATTCCTGATACATAGGATGTGATAATCCACCCTCTTTGTTGATGATCGAAGCATTGTTTTACTACAGGAAGCTTAATATTAAAAAAAAAAAAAAAACGAAAATGGACATATCATTGTAAAAGTGTTAAATCAATAAATTCATCACTCCACTCAGAATCTAAAAATCTCACATGTACCAAATCTTTACTAAAAAATGTTGGTTTCTGATTAACTTTGATACAATTATAATACCTTAGATCAGTTAGATCACATAAATTAATATAATATGATCCCTTAGATTCTATTAGTATTTAGTATCTTACGCACCGAAAGGGGAGGAGGCGAACCCGAAGTTCATTACCTTCATCACTGCCTTGGCTTTATCTCCACCATTATAAAATTAATCATCACTGCTAATTTACACAACAAACTATAAATAGCGTCATATGGTCTATTATGCAATCCATATATTATATTATTATTATGTTATTAGAAAAATGTATAATATTATTTGTATGCATGAAATGAAAACTTAGAACAGATTTCCGACCAACGATCATATTATACTATATATAGTTAATCCTGAATAATATACCATACGTAAAGTGGATCAAAGTTTAATATCTATATAATAAATCAAAACCAATAAAACTGATCGTGGAAATTTCCGTTAGCTAACTATTCAAACTTTTAAAAAGTACCAGTATTCAATTTTCAGTCAATAAAATAAACTGCGATAAAACAACTTTTAAGCACTTTAATTGTAGGCAATTAAAATATTATATTCCCGAAACATGAACAATAATAAATTAATAAAATACCTTTCTTCTACTCGATGATATTTAACTGTAGGTTAGGTCATTTAGGTGTATAATTAATAATATTGAAATTGTACATATATATCTTGAGGAATAATATAACACATAACAGCATGTGTAAAATTGCATAATACAGTTTTAAATTATATTAATTTTTCGTTTGTTATTATTTTAGATTGTTTTGATGATTATGATATTACTACAATTTATAGATTCAGTGATATGCATTCGCCGACTAAGTGTTCAACAGAACAAATAGACAGTGTAATATTTTCTCGTGAGTTATTTTTCATAATTTTTAACTATTCTTTTATTCAATGTTTTCAGTGATATATATATATGTATATAATAATATGCGTAAAATTTTCATAGTTAAGATTATCGTCATAGAGTGCGATAAGATGCCAATTTGCTAAACATTATGTTCAGGTTTCACTCAAATACCACAACCATATCAAATATCAATTATGCCAATACAAGAAGTTATCTTCTTTCTAATGAAACTAAATTATTATTTATTGATCTACAAGTTAAGGAAGGCCCTAATACGAATCATATCACAAGAGTTCAAGACGTCTGATATTTATGCATACGTAACGCCTCCTATCTTTAACTCCCCAATAGGTTAGGTGTACTTGCGATACTACTCAAGTCGTGATATTTTTATATTAACTCGACCTATATATTATGATGTGCGATGCCTAATCACATATATATCGCTGAACGGATTGAACCTCATACACTGTAAACAAAAGTAGTTTATAGACTATTACAGTATTACTTAAAAGTTAAATTAATACTATACTCTGTACCACGAGAGATCAAGCCAGGCACCGACCAAAACTGCCCCCCCCACGCCGCACCCTGTCATAGAGGAACCAGTTTCGATGGCAGGGTGACGCAGGGGGATGCGCAGAACCGGCATGGTCTCTCGTGGAACAGAGTATAGTTATAAATAAATATCCTTTCTGTGAGATGTCTTCTTTTTCAGATGCACCTTGGACAATCCCGTCCAACACTAAGATATTCTCATTCCACTCTTGTCTTACACTAACTCTTGCCAGGTTCTTCGTGTGCATCATTTAAATTATGTCCTGAACAATTCCACGCACAGTATTTAATACACTATTATGTTCTTGTATTAGCTGGATTAGAAAATTTAACTATGACAGTTAATAAAAAAATATTCGATTGCCGGATAATTCAAATGTTGAGGGGGAGGAAATGGGACCATTTTCTCTCGAGCCATATTTTAGAACAATTTCTATGGCTCCATAAAAAATTATAGATAAACGTATGTGTTTATTAGATAATAATACATACGGTATCTAAGGTTTAGATTTTAGAGAAATACATCCAAATATAGTTGCCAGTGTCGTGATTTCAATACGGAAGATTATAAGTGACATTAACACCGGTATCATGAGTTAGAATGACCTTAGTCGATCAAATTTTCTGAGACAAATTTTTTTTTATCACACTGTGTTTTGATGATTTAGGTCCCCCTGCATTATTTTGTCCCTGGGCCCAAAATATTTTGGGACGTCTCTGTTCAATTGAAATACATTCAAGAACAAATGCCATTGGGATACCGTTGTCAATAGACAAAATAATTTATGACAATAAATTAAAGTCGGATAATGTCATGCAAATAAATATCGATGAGTTTTATAAATACGGATTTATTCGAAATAATAGTCGTATGGACGTTTATTTTGATTCAAATTATTGGAAACGATCAACTATTGTATCTACGGGTAATATATAATATTTATTTAAATTTTAAATATTTTTTAGTAGTCAGTAAAATAATACAATTTAATATAATTTTTTTGTGTATCATATCATTCAAATACGACATTATTAATCATGCATATTTTTAATAGGAGAAGAATGCGAATTCGACTATGTTACTCCAAGTTATCCTACTACAAATTATACAGGTAATATTAACTATAGTAAATGTGCGTCGTAATAATTTCATTGTCGAATTAACAACATATTATATGTATATTATCAAAAAAAATTAATGTTTTTCAATATGATAATAATTATAAATACCAAGTTCTTAAGTTAATTAATAATTGTAGAATATACGAAACCAGTATCGTATCGTATCGTTTCCCGTATTTTGCTTTCTTATATATTAAACAATTTAAAACACCGTTTTCAAATTTACAAACAGTTTCTAAACACGATTCTGGTTAATTAATTTTTATGTTAAGGCGACTTTGGACCTTAAAATAAAAAAATAAAAAAAATAATATAAAGTAGTAAGTTTCTACATATAAAAATAATTTACAATTAGGTATAAGTAGTAGTTATAATAATAGTATTTTAAATAATTTGAAATGCAAAATTAAAATTAATTAAGTTTTAAAATATATTATTTTTGATTCTGAGCTCCGATGAATGTTTGGTGATTTCACAATGATGTGTGTGGATTTTTTTGTCAGTATACACGAAAAGTAGTAGAAAAATGCTTTGATTTTCAACTTTCTAATAGAAAATTGAGACTATTTGGTACTTATTGAGATCAAATTTGAAAATTCCTAATATTTTTTATAATAATCGAGAAAAATTAAAAAATTAAGGAAAAACGTGAATTTTAAAAGCAAAACAAGTTTTCGATTAAATCGATTTTGGTTTTTTGGTGTAACATAAAAATGAATTGGGGGACGGAGTGGCCGAGCGGATGAAGGAGTTGGTTGCGACGCACACCAATGCAGGTTCGAACTCGGCCACGAGTGGCATTTTTCTTCCGGCAGTCACGGAGTCGGGAGAGAGATGCCGCCGTTCCCCACCCGGGCATGGCAGAAACCTACGGGTGCCTAACTTGAAATTCTGCCAAACCTAAAGTGTTTCACCGTTCCAACCGTTCCTCCACCCCCATTATAAAAACAACAAAATAGCTAATGGTATAGTTGCCGGGCTTAAGTTCAATAAAAAAAACGAATTACCTTAGATACTTGAAATTTTCACCAAATGTATATTTTATGTACATGATAACATTTTCAAAATATTCTGAAGATTTTTGTGCCATTTATGGACATTTAAATTTTTTTTTTTAATTGTTACACTCATAACAATTCTTCGTATTTTGTCAATATTGACTATTGTTGGTATTAAATATTTGTATTCTCTTTATGATCGAATTCATTAGTTCATCTTTGCAGTGAAAAAACCAATAAAAGTGGTAATTCGTAATTATCGTTATCACATAAGATACTTATCGGGTAATTAATAATTATGAACATAAGCCCATGTATTGAAATACTAAATTTTATTTATTTATATATTTTGTGTAATTTTATTTAATTTTGATAAAAAATTTTCAATAGGTTGAAAAGCTTTAAAATTGAACTCAAGGTGTTTTATAAAGTTGTTAATAAAGCAGTTTAAAAATACTAAAGATGCATAGGTACAATTTATTTTCACAAGCATTTGAAGTTCAAATTTTGATAAAATTAAATATTTAAACCAAGAATAACGATTTTGTTTTAAATTTTAAATGTTATAATATTATTTGTGGCCTCACGAATACATGAATTATATTTTGAAGTATATAAATGTAATTAGGTTTATTATTTTGAGTCTCTGGAAAAACTTTTTATAAAATAAAAAATTAAAAGTAAAATTTTCAGACTACCTTTTCTTAGTATTTTGAAAAATAAAAAAAATAAGAAAAACGGGAATTTTTGTACAATACTAATTTTCGACAAAATCGATTTTTTTATTTTTAATATAAAAAATTAATAAAATCTTCAATGTTTATAGCTATGGATTAAACATTAAAATTATTTAATACAAGGTTCCTCGTAAGTAGGTCGTAGTTAATTCTGTAACCACAAAATCTAAAAAATATATATAAGCTCAGTTTATAGACATTTTAAGTTAAATTTTGCCGAAGTTTGATAGTTAATCGAATGACAACAATTTAAGTTATTTTTTGTAATTAAAATATATTATTAGTGGCCCGTCGTGGGTACTTTAAACTGTTGACGTATATTATATTTTATACGTACGATGACACTTTCAAATGCAATGTTTTATTTTCAGAATACAACCTGAATGAATGTATTAAAACATTAGAATATAAATATGAAAGGCATTATTATCCATATAGGGCAAATGACGATGTTCATCAGACATTTCTCACGGTTCATTGGAAGCCAATAAAAAAACAAAGTTGCATATCAATTACATATTTTCATAATTTAGATTCTGATATGGAAATAATTATGAGTATATTCAATGAAAATGGTACGATAATACCTTCACCAATATTAGAAAAACATGTGAGTACATTAATTTCCGTTTAATATTAAAAGTTCAAACAATAAATGTGTAGGGGCTCACAGTAATTTTTATTTATTTTTTTAAGACATATTTATTTATAATGATCACCGATTGTAGTTTATTCCAAATTACGTCTTCATTGAAATAATGATGTTTCGTTATTACTTCTTAGAATTTGAAACGAAACCATTCATTGAATCTCTATTCAAATTAAAACAAAAAATGTCGATTTTATTAAACCAACATTATTTTATTCATTGGTAAAAAAATAAATATTAAAACACATTATTATAAATACTTTTTTTAATAGTAGGTAATTATTATAATCAAAATATAATATTACAGATCAGAAATTAAATTTAATAGTTACAAATATGTGTCAATTTCAATACCTATATTATAATACGTTATTAATTTGAATTTTTTTGTGGCTTACAGGATAGTATAACAACATTAAAAGTTGACAAATTGCCTCTTATTCAAGATCAGAATTATGAAATATCATTAAGGAGGAAATATGGTAATATGCATAACTATTACGGATATAACAGTAATTTTGGAAATTGGTTCAAACTCATTCGGATTACTCAATGTTCAAATAATGGTATTTATTTTTTGAAATATTTGATGTATGTATACAAGTCAATTAAACCAAAACAAATCATCGTGGATACTTCAGTTAATCTTTAAAGTTAAATATTTAGAATAAAATAACAAGCTAGTACAAAAATTAATATACTACTATGACCTATGAATTATAAATTATTTAGGTGCTTAAAGATTAAGTAGATATAATTGTTATCAAAAACATTGTAAATGTAACCATAAAATATAACGAAAACATGTTTAATGTTCTCATGGCTTTGAAAAGAATGTATGTAAATCCGTGGACCATGTATATAGTAATGTATTTACTTTTAATAATGCCCCCTTTCCAGAAATAAAAGTTCAACCAAATGTTTGCCTATGATGTTATAAATTATATGTATATCATATATATGTGAATACGTTAAATTAATTTAGATTTTAAAGTTTAAACACTAACCACGCAATTGTTATTTCCATAAAAAAATTAATTTGTTATTTGCTCCTAGATGAAGAAGAAGTCAGAGTTGTTTCTATGAATGATATTGCTAATTATTGGTGTAAACCTCAGGAGCCTTTCTCTTATACTACTCCATTACTTCATATACTCGGAAATGGTAAGAATATACAAAAACACATACATTAAAAAAAAAAATGAGACTCCTCTGGATTAAAAAGGCCACTGGGGTATGTGTTTTTATATTTTTAATACATCAGATAAACTATTTACAATGATGTGTTATTCTTATTTTCGTAAGACACTTTGACAGTAAAAATATGCATTAAGTTTCAAAAATTATCTTCGTAAATTACGAATACCTGAAATACCTAAGCAAGACGCGTGCGTCAATCTACATGTGGTACTTAAAAAAATACATTTTTTAAAATATTTAAATTTTATTACCTTATGAATTATGTATTGTTTGTTCATTTCATTTTTACGTTGTAAAAACATTTTATAAATGTACTTTGTAAATATATTTTACCATTACGCCATTCATTTATTTTTAAACATTAAATTTAGATAATACTAGTGTGTGCGACAAAATGACAGTATCCTCAACTGAATCTTGTTTAAATGGAGGTTTCATGCAATCAACAAGACCAACGTGCGTTTGCCCTCCTGGATTTAAAGGAAAATTTTGTGAAATAGGTAATTAAACATGAATGATAAAAAAAATATATTCATATTATAGTTACTTTTTTATCATTGAGGATAATTTAAAAATGATAATACGTTAATATTAGAATATATTAATATAAGGATATGATAGAAAATATGTTGTTATTGTGCTATATGTAAAGATAATACAATACGCATTATATATGCAAGTTAAATTTAAGAAAAAGTAAAAAGACCTACCTATTTGAAAAATATCTTACAATAGTTTTACAGTTAATATATGTATCTAATACGATAACTAATATGTGAATTGAAAATAATATATTAAAACAGTATAATCCATGTTTAAAATATATGGAGTATTATATGTATGGATAGTAAATTGTACAATTGTTTGTACAATTAAATCTTTAGGATAGCATCATTGAAAATAATAATTGTCAAAATACTCAAAATTGTATATTTTTTTTTATTTTATACGAAGAACAGTTATAAGTTATAACTAATAAGTAATAACTTATTAATTCAATCTGCTTTTGAGAACCTATTGATTATTATTTATTAACATGAATATAAAAATTAAGAAATAAAATGTTCCAGGATGTGGATCTAATTATTATGGAGCCGATTGTAAAGGTGTTTGTTCAATGCATGACAATGAAATGTGTCGTGGATTATTAATGTGCACACAATTGTATGGCTGTACATGTCCACCCGGTCTAACTGGTCCATTTTGTGACCAAGGTATTTAAGTTTAAAGTATATTATTATGTTTACAATTTGTTTCCAAAATATATAAAGTGTAATATGTTAACTAAATTTTTTTTTTTAGACTGTGTACCGGGTAAATATGGTGCAGATTGTAAACAAACATGTTCATCGAATTGTCATAACAATAAATGTGACCAATATACTGGAATCTGTTATGAAGGATGTTCAGAAGGATACTTACCACCGTACTGTCTACAAAGTAAGATAAAGTCCAACAAATTTTCAGAGTGGTCCAACAAATCAAGCTGGAAATTTTTTATAAGGGTGAAATTTCGCTAAATAGGAGAGTGATCCTAGTTGGTACTTTGAGGGGTCAAAAGTAAAAATTTCTCAGTAGTTTTCAAAAGCGCCGTGAAAAACAAAAGAAAAATTAAGGAAAAACTGGAATTTTTAAGCAAAATCTGTTTTGAGAAAATCGATTTTGGTTTTGGGTAATTCTAAAACAAATGACCGTAGATACATGACATTTGACTGAATGTTATTAACATTTCCAATATTTGAGCTGTTTACGGACATTCAGTTTCATTTTTTTAGTTTTTTTTTCTATAAATATCAATAAAATTTTATCTGTTGGGTAAAAAAGCTTGAAAATTTAATAGAAGGCTCCTAGGTATGTTTCAAAAGATGAGAAAAATTTAAAATCCTTAATCACAATTTTTGTTTATAAGCATTATTTAAAGTTCAAATCTTGACAAAAACGGAAAATTCACGAAAATTAGCAAATTATTTTGAGTTGAGAATTCATAAAAATTTTTTTTAAATCTAATATTTGAAAACATAATATAAGGAAAATCCATAAGTTAGTCTACTTTATCAAAAAAAAATGTCTTCAAGAAAGTCAAATTAATTTTTATGAGCGTTGAAATTCTATTTTACAATACATTTGATATCACTCGATATCTATGTAACGATTTTCTTAGTTTGTTGTAATTAATAAACGAATGACTGTAGATACTTAAAAATTTCACTGAATGTTTGTATTAGCATTTTCTATACACGATAAAATTTTGAAAATAATTTGACTCTTTTTGAGCTGTTTACGGACATTGACAGTTTTAATTTTTTTTTTTTTTCTATAAATATCAATAAAATTTTATTTGTTGGTTAAAAAAGCGTGAAAATTTAATATAAGGCTTATGATATATCGTTCTAATAGCAGTTGAAAAATATTAAAATTACATAGGCACAATTGTTTTTTATAAGCATTTAAAGTTCAAATTTTGACAACATTTAACAAATTTATAATTTAATAATTATTTTGTAGTTAAAAATTTATAAAATGTTCAGCTTTTATAGCTAAGGATTGAAAATTGAAAACAAGGCTCCACGTAAATAGGTTATACATAAATTACTTTATTCACAATAATATCATCAAATATACTTGGTAATATCATAGGCTGACTGACCGTTTTCGCTCAGAATCGTTTTTCTTATACAATGATATTATATCATTGAATTCAAATTTAACACCATATATTACAATGATCCACTTGTAACCTACTGTACAGCAGAGCGACATCCACTTACTCACCTTTTTTCCAAATAAAGATAGAAAGTAAAGTAAATATAAATGCTAGATCTTCTAATTTATAAACCATTGAAATATGGAATCCATTTAATAATCTTTTAACTTTCCTTAATAGAAGCAAGACCTAGTAAAATGAAAGACTAATGAAGCACCAAACCTTTAGTAAATTTAGCCGATTTTGGGAGTGTAAAATATTGTAATGTACCCATATTAAGAGGATATCGCACCCGCGTATGTTATCTCCGTCTTACAAACGCATAATATACTAAAATGTACGTCCAACAGTTCCAATTTTATATTGCTAACTTAAATTTACATTGTATTGACCTATTATCAAACTTAAATGCAAGAACATTATATGTGTTCTCTCTTTGGTTTTTTTTAAATATTTTAATTTTTAAGTGAATAAGGAGCATTTTCATATATTAATATTTTAAATACTCAGAAATCAAAACTTACTTAAAAATTAAAAAACTAACGAGAGAACACAGATAATGTTCTTACATTTAGTTTAATAATATGTTTTTACTTGTTTCACTCTATAATATTTAAGCTAACAGCACACAATTGGAATGGTCTCGAAGTACATTTTGATATAGGTATTATGCGTAAGTAAGACGGAGACAACATATGCGGGTATGACGTCTTCTTAATGATAATATAAATAAATATTTTATTCTAATTTGTTTCACTTTTTAGGATATCCATATCTCATTAGTCCACCTAAACTTCTTTCAATTGAATTCGAGGCGATAGAGATGGAATTGAATTTCAAATCGGATAATGTAAAAGGAGGAGATAACAATATAAATTTGAAATACTATCAAATATTTTATAAAGTATGTTAAATTTTTTTGTGAAAACGGCTTAGTCTTATTTGATTTAATTTCGATGAATACTAATATATTGATAATAGTACCAAGTATGAATATCTGAATATTTATGTTAGAATACAGCGAAAATTAAAACAAAAATAAATAGTTCAATGGGTATTTGATTTTTCTTACAATGTTAAATATACACATATTTTACTAAGATATTCTATAGTTATACGTTTAGTTCGAAGAATCCGGATACACATTTAAAACAATTTATTGTAAAATAACTAAATATGAAAATGTATGAATTATATATTTTAATATTTACTATTTTATAATATTACACTGGAATAATGTATTTTTGTACTGTAATGGGATACAAATAATTCTGGATAATATAGTAAAAGTAGATAATTATCAAAATAGATTGACCAATAAATCTATCCAGTATGTACCCATAAAGTGCACACAAATATGTGAAATATTCTATTCTATAATTTATGATTTTAGTCAATATTTGAAGAGGAATTTACAAAATCTGAAATTAAACTAATAAATGAAACTAGTAATAGAACCACAGTCATTCTACATGATTTAGAACCAGATACCAAGTATATGATTGGTGTTCTGGTTATAACAAATGATGGGAATTTCAATCGAGAAGATATAGTTTTTAATTATTATAAGACATCATGTATCCGTAAGTATTATGAATCAATATTAAACCAAAAATATCATAAAAAAAAATTAAAATCTAATATTGCTTACAATAATTATATTATCAATATAAGCCAAATAAATAATGTCGATGCTTTAGTAATTATAATTACGTACTTAAAGCAAAATAATATTTTTAAATTTAAAATAATTTTTGGATATAGACTGCAGTTTTCAAAAAGTTGTCAATTTATATTTATTATTTTAACGAAAATATCAATTTCAATTTCAATTGTAAATACGTAACTCTTATAATTTATAACTTACCATAATCTCAATTAACTTACCTGAAATAATGTATTTCAAAAATAATATATCTAGCATTATATACTGCATTTATTGAGTAAAGATAACATACATAATAATTATAACGTTAACGATCACGTATCTATAGATTTTAAATTAGACATTTTTATTATAAAATAATACAAAAAAAAAAAATTAGTTAGTTAAACGTATTATAAATTAATATAAAACCATTAATAAAATCTAAACAGTAATTAATACCTATATATTTTTATTATGTGATTTAAAGTTTAATTTTTTTTTTATTTGTTAATATTGTTAAACTTTTTATAGCACCTTATATTACTGATTATAACATTCAGTTAGTCAGTGGAATAAAAAGCGTCAGCATACAATGGGATAAAGTATGTACACTTCTTGTTAATTTTAATTTATTGAAATATTCGATTTTTAATATTTGCGTGTAATTACAAACCATAACGTCATTGTTTATTAATTAACGGTTTTATCATAATGGATAAGTAATATTATGAATTTCCAGATACATCTTAAACGATTTGAATGCAATATAATTGAATATGTTTTGACATTAACGTTTAACCAATCACAAAATCAGATGACTGGTATTAAAGAAATACAATTAGGTTCCAACTATAGTGGCCTCACAATAGGAAATCTTTATCCTGGATACAATTATAGTATATCTCTGACTCCTAAGACTAATGAAGGACTATTAATTTCGTCACCTACTTATTCATTTACTCCCCTAATAACAAGTAACTTATTGTTTTTAATTAACCTATACAAGCACATATACAGAAGATTTTTGTGGTTCAAAACCTCCCACCACACCACCCAAATTTATTTTGCAAGAAATATTAATTTTTTTGACATTACAGTATGAGATCTAATTGATTGAAGATTGTAGTTTACGTATAAATCGCCACCAGAATTATTTCTGTATTTGTGCCTGAACCTATCACATATCGATTCAATATTATATTTTAATTATAGAAAACGACGTAATTATTAAAGATATTGTTGCAACTACGATTGATAGTAAAATTCAAATCTCCTGGAAATTAGTAAATGCTTACCAACACGACGCAATAGTCGTAAATGCACCTTTTACGTATGTTGTCAGATTCAAAGTAATTGAAATTGTTTTTTAAGTATATTTATATTCTACATAGTACTATATACCTATATCATAGTTTGTATTTTTTATTATAAAACTTATTTTTCAAATTCAGTTGCAACGAATTCTCAGTTGCTCTTTGGAAAAATTAGAAAACAATTGGACGTCAATTATAATTTTCAATCGAACGAACTATGAAATATCCGCGATACCTAATTCGCAGTACTGTATACAAGTTAAAGTTGCTAATGATGGCAATAACACTCAACGAGTATCCCAGATTTACGCATTGACACCAGCATCAAGTAAAGTTTAACGAAACTTACATTTAATATTTTGTATTCATATTTCGATGAGTCATTTCTGTATGTTTCTGATTAGGTCCACAAACTGAACCTATTTTTGACCTTGAATACCCAATGTACGTGACGAATGACTCGGTGTTTGTTCAGTGGAAAATCGATCCCGTAAATTGTTCAAAGTTAAATGGATTCTTATCAATGTTTTATATTGAATTAAAGGTAAATTATGGAAGTAAACGTTTAATCGTTTATTAGTAAAATTAAAAACATATTTTTCTTAAAGGATACGGTAGATGACACACTAGAAATAATAGAAACTAAACAAAATTACTTTTACGCCAATAAGCTGAAATCAAATAATTATTATGAGGTAAAAGTGTTTATAAAAACACACATCGGTTATAATCCTGAACATTATCTGTTCACCAATTTTACAACTAAATCAAGATGTGAGTTCATTTTTGTAATTAATTATTTATTTACATACCGATATATTATATTTTTTTGTTGTTATGCACACGCAGATTTAGCACCAGTTGATGACTTAGTAGCTTATAAAAAAAGTCTTAAATATCAGTTAGTAGGGCTTCGTTGGTA
Source organism: Sitobion miscanthi (assembly GCA_008086715.1). Classification (NCBI taxonomy): domain Eukaryota; kingdom Metazoa; phylum Arthropoda; class Insecta; order Hemiptera; family Aphididae; genus Sitobion; species Sitobion miscanthi. Next base: position 4,568,629 of record CM017805.1, read on the forward strand.
TTATTCAGAAGATGCAAATTTAGATGGATTTATAGTTTCAATTAATGAAGATGGTTTGGGAAACGCAAAAAACATTTCTATAATTGCTCCAACGAAATGTTCCGCTTGGCCGAAATACTATTGCCATACTTATCATAACTTGAGCCCTGTAAACAACTTCACGTTTAAAGTACGTATTGCTAGACGATATAGAATATTTAATTGTCTACCTAATTAAATCAATTGGTAATTATATGATTTATAAAATTGTATATTGTATTAGATAAAACCAAAGTCGTTCGATTATCCTGAAGGTGGTCATGGGTCGTCCATTTCATTTAACTTAAACGATGAATGTAGGTCAGATGAATGGTTAAGCTTAAGATTCAAAAAATCTAAGTTTTAACTATAATGTTTTTTTAACATTTTATTATCATGGACTTATTAAATGTTCTGTTTAGTGCCGGACTCTCCAAATAATTTAAAAATTATTGACATTGGAAATACTTTTATGACTCTCCAGTGGGATATACCATGGATATTTAATGGTGTATTGAAAATGTACATCATTAACGTGGAAGAGGTACCATATAAAGATATGAATTTGAATTCTGGCATTCAAACAGCAGAATTACCAATTTATGAAGAATTACCTTCTTATAATTATACGGTAATTCATTAAAACTTGAAACTTGAAATTGTAATAATTATATTAGATATTTAGAATTCTACTTATAAATTATAATTAATAATATAATCTCATTTGTTAGCTGTAGCTCGTCGCCATAAATGTATTAGGTACATCCACAAAAATTGCAAGATCTCACCAAGTTGTTTGTAGAGTTTGTTACAGAATGAACTTTTTACAGCTTAATTCCGTTTCTTCGTTATATTCAATAGGCTTATCCAGCATTTCCATATTGATTACCCGTTTGTTTGTTCGTTTACATAGGTAGCCCATAAAGGCATCAAATAATACTAAATTTTAAAAAAGACCATTGTCCCTACTACCCTACATAAAAGAAGTGGATCCATCCAATAACAATAAACAAATGATCGGGAAATTAACTTAATGATCTATTTTAATTTTTCAGATTTCTATCACTTAGTAGCTCCATTTTAAAACTAGGAGATAATTCAAAACCAATAAATTAATCGCCGCTTTCAGAATATAAAACTATATGTATTATGGTGTTTTTTCTAACCCTTAATTAATGTAACAATCGTTGCCATTCCATCAAGTTTTTCAAAATAATTTTTACTCTAAACGAAGAGCGAAAGGTATTAGAATTTCTTTAGTGGATTGGTAAGTTCGCTTGACTTTGGGCTGTTTTGCTTTTTTGAAGAACACCATCGTTGGTGGTCTGTTGGCTGCTCATTTTCTTACTGGCGTTTGCCATAGCTTCCTTGTTGATCGCTACTTCCATTGTAGTTTCGCTACCTAGTGTAATAGCAGTGTAATTAGAAGCGTCCTCTTGAATTAAACGATCCTATATTTTTCTGTAACTAAACAAACCGTGAAAATAACTCAAATTACAGCGTCAAATTCTGAACCAAATCGATATTTTGAAACGAGGTTCCATCAAACAACACAATCTGTATTCGTTTTCCGTGCTTGATTAATTGATTCCGCGCATTGAAATATGACTTTTTTGGTTAAAAATGTTCGGATAAAATAGATAAAAATGTTTTACTGGGATAAGCGTTCAATAATACGAGTGTTAGACCGTAGAACTTAACTATCTTTTTTTTTTTAAATGTCAGTCGTTTTAATCATATTATTGTAATATTACATATTTACATTAAATCAATCTAATATTTTACAGGTCAAAAATCTAAATCCTGGCTCGACTTATTCAATTGGAATATTATCCGTATCTACGTCACTATGGTATAGTTTTCCGATCAAAATTCAAGCAAAAACACTTGTAGGCAAATAATTATTGTTTACGTGACCGATGTTTATTATTTTTATTTACAGTAGATTATATCTAATACGACAAGTCGAAATCATAATATTTCACATTATTTTTTTTATTATTTAGCTAACACAATCATGCTAATATTATGGTTGCATTTTATGTTACATTATTAAGTGCTTTTCTATACATATTATTTACATTATACATATTATTGTACATTATATTTTGTAGGTGCATGCTAATTTATATTGTAGCGTGTAGACGTTTAAGTGTTTAAAAACGGTGAAACATTATACTTGAACCTTTAAGACAAATGTTATCAGAATCAATATGTTTTTTTTAATAATTATTCTGTTATTTAGTAGAGAACTGAGTGGTTATTTAATTGGTATAAATATAGTCGTAGGTATAAATCGATTTACGCAGCTTAATATTATTTATTGTAATTTGTAAATTTGAAAACAATGAAGACTACTCAACGCACTCGAAAAACAACTGTTCTACATAAAAGTGTTCACTATAATATATTATAGTGGCCAAGTTTTTCTTTCGTTTTCAAGCACAAACGACAGTATTGAGGGTGTTAACTGTTGCAAGTTATTAATTCCGATTTAATTAATGTCACGTCCGTACAGGTTATATAATATTATATACATACCACGTCATATCCTATAAGCATAGGTTTTAAAGTGGCACATTCGATTAATTACATTTGTTACTCTTTCATCCTGTAAAATATGTAAACTCAAGACTTACAGTAAAGTTGATACTTAATAGTTTTATTTAGTACACCTATCACAATCTCAAATTGATATTCTAGAATGACGTGGATGCGCTTGTTAACATTGCTCTAGACTACATCTGTATAATAATAGGGATTGGACACCCTTGCAAATAGCCAACAACCAGAAATCGCATTGTCAATGTGATATTTATTTTTTTAACACACATCGTTTTTGTATAAACGTGCATTAACCCACGGAAACAAATGCGTAATAATATAAAAAATAATTGAATAATCTAAATAAAATTGTTATTAAAATAATTCAGTGCATGGTCCGTGAACTAAATTCACAAAACATAATCGAGAACTAGCAATGTCTACCAGTGCAGATAATTAAATGTAGTAGGTATTTTTTTTATTATACTACTATCTGTGTATTCTATAATATGTGGACTGATTTAAAAGCTGTTTTGAGTCAAAGTTCAGAGTCCGGAACAAATTTAGATTGATAAAAGTGATAATAATTCAAACACAATTTCATGTTATAAACTTATTCGAGGTGGTGTTAAAAGTAAAGTAAATAGTTGTTTGTGATACAATACAATATTGTGTGCCTACCTATACGTCCTACCTAAATATAGTCCGCTGAAAATGTATTATAGTCAGTACATTACTAAACGCTGACAGGCGTGTCAAGAAACTTATTGGCACATTTCGATTATGGATTATAAACTTAAGGTTGTATTAAATTGTTAAAAAACTATATGGTTATTTTATGAATTTTTAAAACCACACAATGAATCGGAATCATTATAGTAGCATGTTCTCGTTACCAGCAATATATTATATCTTGTTGTGCGTACAAATTTTAAATGCTTATGATGAACATAAACCAAGTGTCACTATTTCACAGCATTTCCATAAAGCTAGTAAGTACCTACAAGCAAATATTATTTAACGTTATAACAAAGTCAAATAAAAAAATTAATTTTTTCAAATACGTAATTAGATTTCTAGTTAGTTTAATTGTTGTTTTTTTTTTATATATATGTATTCAAATGTGGAACTTAATAATAGTGTATCTATTAATTAAAATATATAGTTTAAATTCCATAAATTAATTATTTGGACTTTTAAAAAAAGAAACGCTTTTACATTTTTAATAAATAAAATGATACCTATGACATATTTATAGCTATTTTATTGTAAGCAAATAAAGCTCATTACCACTTTGGGGCACTAGAAAATATTAAATCTATTACATTTATTTTAAATTATTATATTTTGTTTCTACATACAAGCTGTATAATATTTTCACCACCAAATTAAATAACAAAAACACATATGAAATCTCAAAAATATCAGATGTATTTATTACGTAATACAATTTAAAAATATATTGCAGATTACAATAGGGTAATTAATATAGTTCGTTTATTTTTATTTTAGATTGCCTTGATGATTATGATATTACTACAATCTATAGACTCGCAGATCCACGTTCAACTGACAACAATGGTTTGTTAGGTAAAAAAAATACAGTTTTAACGAATATACATTTTAGATGATAAAATATTATATAAATAAATTAATATTAATATTTTATTGTTTAAACTGTTATTTCATCTAATATTTACCGTGGCCAAAGGTACACTATAATATAATTTAAATCAAATTGTACTCATTTGATATAGGAGCGTTATGATTATCAGTAGAATTCGATCATTAATTTTTCGTTCAACGTCTGACAAAACACATAGGTACAACTATATAATTTCTGTTTAACGAAATTAAGTATTGGTCTATGATTAATCGAGTTAATAGACTTTATAATACAATTACTGATGGTGATAAATCGTGAGAATGATTATTTTTGTTACTGAAGGCTTCTGTGATTTTTGAGCGGCTGACATTATTTTTATGAAATGGTACTTTTAAATCAGCTCCTCCTAGATTATTTATCTAGGTTTACACTTAATATTGTTTTGTGCAATGGGCTGGGAATTATGGTACCAATGGTAATTATTCAAGTATTATTTAAGTAAAACGAAATATAACTTTTATTGGTTGGTGATTGACTATGTAATTTAATATTTGTTTTATTTATATTATATTACCTATTAAATTTATTTTTATACAATTTATTGTTATTATTATTTTATAATTTTTATTTTTATTATTTATATTTATTTCACTAATTATATTAAAACGATGTGAATACTCACTGTTGAAGAATTGGGTGTTAGCAAACTGGGAGTCATCGAATTTTGAGTCTGTGGATTGGGTGTCGGTGAACTGGAAAATCACCGGGGGAAGATATCCCACCGTGATCATTTTTTCATTATATTAAATATTTGTGGCCTTATAACCATAAATTATATTTGCAATGATCAAATAGTGCATTTTAACAAATCAGTCAAAACGATATTTTTTTGATGATTATACAGCGAGGTTACACACACATTTACTATAACTTATTATAATATGTATACTATTGTGATTGCTATCTATAATTTAGGTATTACTGAATTATTCAATACTATAAGCCGTAAGGAAATGATCTTATTTACCTATATGCAATTTTAAATGTATGAGCATGATTTCTATTTAAGATATTCTTCATTATTTTTAAGATATTTATAATAATATGTTATGTTATATTGAACGCATTATTATAATATTTTATTAGATAGTTCAAATGTGACGTCCAATATTAACTATTCAATTGAATCAATTGAAATACATTCCAGAACAAATGCTATTGGAATACCTATATTAATTGAAAATCAAATTGACAACAATTCTCTGTCAGATGCTATTTTGCAATTTAATTTTACGGAATTTTATAAATATGGGTTTATGCCAAATAATAGCCGTATGGGAGTTTATTTGGATTCAAATTACTGGAAACGATCAACTATTTTATTAACGGGTAATACATAAAATATTTATTCTGTTTAAATCTTTTTCAGTTAACAAAATATTGCCATTTTTTATTAAGAAATTTCATTACTCATTAGTCATTTATACTATATACTTATTCATTAAAAAAATGAGTTATTGATTCTGTATAATTTTTATAGGAGACAAATGTGGGTTGGACTCTGTTTCTTCTACTATGAATTATAATACAGGTAAATTTAACTAAAACGTGAGTAACTATAGTAGTTTTATAATTATTAGTCAAAGTAACGAAATAGAATTTTAACACTCACCAAAAATTAATGTATTAAAATATAATACGATCACATACAAATAATCCTATAAAGTATAAGGCAATGAAAACAATAAAATATCAGCTCCATTCAGAAAAAAAATATCAAAATAAGTACAAATGTAATGACTTATTAGTTTTCAGGACGTGCATGATATAATAATACACCACACACGCATGCACTGTTTTGGGCAGAGGAAAGAAATAATCTTCATAAATATATAATACCTACCAAGTACATTATATTGTTTAATGTCCCGAGATTTTTTTTATTACTGTATAGACATACTAAATTATAAATTAATATTCATCCTATACTAAATTAATCAATTAATTTCTCATCAATACCCAATGATATGTTTTGATATTTTAGTTTTTGCTTTCAGAATACAAGTTGAATGAATGCATCGATGCGTTGGAATATAAATATGACAAACATTTCTATCCATATTCAGCAAGAGATGATATTCGTCAGACTTTTCTAACAATTCATTGGAAGCCAGCTAAAAAACAAACTTGCTTATCAATTACATACTATCATAGTTGGGACTCTGAAATGGAAATCATTATGAGTATATCCAATGAAAACAATACGTTAATAACTTCTTCTGTATTAGAAAAAAAAGTGAGTTCAATTGTGCGCAATATTTTAAATGTAGAACTAGCAAAAGTGAGAATGCCTCACAGTTATCCGAACATGTGATTTTTTGAACATTTTGAACAAAAAAAACATACTATAGTATGTATATAAATGTGCCGGGGAGCTGTAATGCAAATCCCGGTTCTCTCCACGGTCCTCGATAATACGGAAAAAAAAGTATGCATATAAATATTGTTATTCCCAGAAAAAAGAGTACTCAACGATAGTACCAAAAATGCGGATATTCTATTATTATTTTTTGTTCTAAAAATATGATTACTAATTATTATGTATTTATTTTGAAATTTTAAATCAATGCTTGTAGATAAATATTTATAATTCGTTTTTTCAACAACAATTTTTTTAGCAAATTTTTAATTCGACCTTATATTTGTATCCCTAGTTTTAAGTGTCACGATTATTGGTACCACTAGCATTTCATATTATAACACAATGGGCGATATTAAATTGAAAATTTATTTTGCATATATAGGATAGCATAATGACATTAAAAGTGACCAACATGGCTCTTATTCAAGATCAGAAATATAAAATGCTATTAAAAAGAAAATATAGTAGTGCGCTTAACTATAACGATTACAATAATTATTTGGGAAATTGGTTTGAACTTATACGGATTACTCAGTGTGCAGATGAAGGTATTTATTGACTATAATATAGTATTATTATTTACATATGTACAGCCGTACAGGTTATAACAAATAACGAAACTAACAAAAACCATCGAGGATAATATTTATCTTTTATACAAATAAGATAATTCAAGTTCCTTTTTATCGTATTTTATCGTATTAATAATTATTTAAATTTTTAAATATTAATCTAAAACATATTTTACCATATTATGAATATTAAATTTCATGGCATACCATATTTTTTGTATTTTTTCCTAGATGAAGAAGAAGTAAGAGTTGTTTCTATAAATGACATTGGTCATTGGTTTGAAGGTCCAAAGCCCTTCAATATACTCGGAAACGGTATGCATTCAAAAAAAAACGAGCTTCCAACCAAATTCTTTCGTTTTTTTGAATATTTAATAAATACAATTATTTAGTTTTAAATTATTTTATCTGATACCTATACTATAATATTTAAATTTAATGTTCCTAAAAATGTATCATGTATCATGAGTACATTTTTATGTAGTGTATTATCGTTTAGTTTTACTTTGTAAATATATTTTTCCATTACATTATTCAAATTTTGTTTTAATAATAAATATAGATGATACGACTGTCTGTAACAAAATACAATCCTCAACTAAATCTTGTTTAAATGGAGGTTTCATGCTATCAACAAGACCTGCAACATGCGTTTGCCCTCCTGGATTTAAAGGACAATTTTGTGAAATAGGTAATTAAAATTCGTCGTTATAAATAATATCAGGGCTCTGAAACTTTAATAAATACCAATATTTTTAAATGTTGTAAATTACAAGTTATAAACTTTATAATGATATTCTTATACGCGTATAAAATATGCTGTTAGCAACCTATTGATTCAGTCTGCTTAGCCTTTTGATCATACTCATGAATATAAAAATTATTAAGAAATAAAATATGTTCCAGGATGTGGATCAAATTTTTATGGAGCTGATTGTAATGGTGCTTGTTCGATGCATGCCAATGAAATGTGTCGCGGATTGATGATGTGCACAAAATATTATGGCTGTACATGTCCAGTAGGCCTCACTGGTCCATTGTGTAACAAAGGTTTGAAGAATATTATTTGTACACAATTTTTTTCAATAAATGAATAAAGTAAAATGAATAAAATATAGGTAATATGTTAACACAGATTTTTCTGTATAGATTGTAAACCCGGTAAATATGGTGCGGATTGTAAGCAAACGTGTTCATCGAATTGTCATAACAATAAATGTGACCAATATACTGGCATCTGTTATCATGGATGTTCACAAGGATATTTACCACCATATTGTCTACAAAGTAAGATACAACTCTCTAGAATATAAAAAGTATAAATATCACAATCAAAATTTGTAGGTAATTGTATTCTTATATTTCTAACATTTTGTTTATTCCAGGGTAATAAACGAATACATAGGTACCCAAACCCACTTTAAATTTATTTTATAAAAATTACTGTCAAATAACTATCTTAAAAAATTAAACAACCAACTCCAAATACTTACCTGCCATAAAGTTTAAATTTCGATACTTCAGCAATTTAATCTATAAAGCTAGCCGCAATAATATTATAGCTACTAATAATATGATATATTTTTAATTTTAATGGTTTCACTTTTAGGATATCCATACCTAATTAATCCACCTACGCTACATTCGTCCAAATACGATGCACTGGAAATGGAATTGAATTTCAAACTGGATAATGTTAAAGGAGGAGATACAAATATAAAGTTGAAATATTATCAAATATTTTATAAGGTACCTAGACATAACTTATTTGTGGAAAATATTCAGTTTTAATTTATTTATTTTAAATAAATACTACAGTATTGATATTAATCAAAATTAATATGATAGTATGTATAGGTACGTTATAAATAATGTATTTTAATCAATCTATTTACTTATTACTACTATTATACTATGATGTTCAGATGTTCTACAGCTGAAAATTATAATCAATTTATTATATAGGTAGGTACTAATTTCTATAAAACTTTAGGTGATATCCCATCAAATGTATCTATTTCATTTATTAGTTATATTATATTAGAATTTAAATTTTTTGTAGATAGGTATTAACTATTAACCAATAGAAATAAATGGAATTGAGTTATTATTATATAATTAATATTTTTTACTTTTTTAGCCAATAACTGAAGACGAATTTACAAAATCTGAAATTAAACTCATAAATGAAACTAGTGATGGAACTATAGATATTTTAAATGATTTGATACCAGATACCACATATATGATTGGTGTTTTGATTATAACTGACGATGGGAATTTCAATCGTGAAAGTATAGTTTATGGTCAATACAAGACATCGCATTGTATCCGTAAGTATTTTTGATAACTACTTTGTTATTGAATTAAAACTGTTTTCAAAACCTTTATTACATACAATAGTTATAGTATGGAAATTTAAAAATATACAAAAATATGCAAAAATTAAAACTAATTAACTTATAATTATTATAAGTAAATTAGTTTTAATATTTATAGATACAAAGTTGTATTTATTTTTAAAAAGCTTTTATAGATTTATAAAATATTTTTAATATTACATTTATATTTATTGTTATTTTTTTTTTCGATTGTATAATACCTACAATGCCATAATGCCGAATACCTACATAATTTATAACTCTTGTGTCATAATCTAATTAAGTTAAACATTGAATTTGAAAAATTATATTAGATGTGTTTTGATTTACATGATTATAATATTATTAAGTGAGGTCTGGTGTTACACGGTGGTTAGCTGCAGTCACTAACGTGTTTTGAGGTCCATCCCGAAAACTGTACTTCCCCCCCCCCCTCCATGCAGTTAATGCCTAAAAAAAAATATCTTGTAGTTTTTAAATAAGAAAATTGCGTATCCAAATTATACAAAATAAGGTAAGTGAACAGGTATTGTTACAAACAAATAAAACCATTATTATTTTAACTTAATTTGATGTAAAGTAGATACCTACTTCTATAATATTTTTTGATTTAGATTTTAAAACTTATTAAATATTATTTTTTTAGAACCTGAAATAACTGATTATAACATTAAATTGATCAGTGGGATAAAAAGCGTCAATATAACATGGAATGAAGTTAGTATAATTATGTAAATTTCGTTTAGTAAACGTGGCCATTTAGTTACAAACTAAAACTTCATTGTTTATCAGCTTTATTGTAGCTTATAAACATTACTTAACATTATTCATTTACAGATAATACCCAAACAATTAGTAGAATGCAAAATTATTGAATATGTTATTACATTAACATTTAATCAAACACAAAATAAAATGTCTGGTGTTAAAGAAATAAAATCACGTTTCAATACTAGCCACTTAATAGAAAATCTCTATCCTGGGTACAATTACAGTATATCACTGACTCCTAAGACTACTAAAGGACCATTAAGGTCGTCGCCTACGTATTCATTTACTCCCCTAATGACAGGTAACTACATTATTATTTTTCATTGACCTATCAACCTATAAATTTAATTTATGTTCCAAAATAGGAAATGACGTCAGTATTAAGGATATTGTTGTAACCACTTATAATAAAACAATTAAAATATCTTGGAAATTAGGGAATGCCTACCGTTACGATGCTACAGTCTACGAACCAATAAAATGTGTTCTCAGATACAAAGTAATTAGTTTAGTTTTACCAATAATTAGTGTAATCAATCTGAAATCAATATTGCACAACGCATATAATATGTTCGTGTCTTTTAGAATATAATTAATTTCAAATTGATTTCAGCTACAACGAATTCTTAGTTGTTCTATGGATGAAATAGAAAATGACTGGACGTCGACTACAATCTACAATCGAACAAATTACGAAATATTCGACGTGATTCCTAATTCACAGTACTGTATACAAGTTACAGTTGCCAATAACTTGAATACTGTGCAACGAGAAAACCATGTGTGCACATTAACACCAGCATCATGTATAAAGTTTACTAAAACCTAACGTGTATTCGTATTTTGATGGATGATTTCTGTGTGTTTTCTGATTAGATCCAATAACTAAACCTGTTTTTGACCTTCAACACCCAATGAATGTGACGAATAGCTCAGTGTTTGTCCAATGGAAAGTCGATCCCGTAAATTGTTCGAAGTTAAATGGATTGTTATCAACGTATTACATTGAACTAAAGGTAAATATTGTACAAAACGAATGTATTATAATATACTTCTTTGTAAAATCAAAACTTATTGATTTTACAGGATAAGGGAAGTAACATTTTACAAGCAAAAGAAACGAAGAAAAACTACATTTACATTAATGGTCTGAAATCAAATAACTATTATGAACTGAAAGTGTTTATAAAAACACACATCGGTTATAACCCTGAACAATATCTATTTACAAATTTCACTACTAAATCAAAATGTGAGTTCATTATTATTATGATTATATTTATTCACATACTTATACGTATACATTTGTTTTTAAACATACCTATGTATAGATTTAGTGCCAGTCTATGATTTAGTAGTTTATAAAAAGAATCTAAGACATCGATCAGTAGGACTTCGTTGGTATTATTTAGAAGATGCAACTTTAAATGGATTTATAGTTTCAATTAATAAAGACGGTGGAAACGCAAACAATGTTATAGTGATTGCCCCGACGAAATGTTCCGCTTGGCCGGAATATTATTGCCATAATTTTAATAATTTGAGTCCTGCAAACACCTTCACATTTAATGTATGTATAGGACAGGTGACATTATAAAATAGTAAGATATTAATGTGTCATAAAATATAATTTTGTATTAGATAAAGCCTAAGTTGCTTAATAATCCTGAAGGAGGTAAAGTTTCGTCTATTTCCTTTAAAATGATCGATGAACGTAAGTAAGATATAAAAACAGTTAAGGTTTAATATTAATTCTTATCATAGAAGAAAATAATATATTAATATGTGTTTAATGTTATATTTTAGTACCAGATTCTCCGAATAATTTTAAAGTTATTGATATTGGAAAGACTTTTATGACCCTCAAGTGGGATATTCCATGGATATTTAATGGTGCATTAGATATGTACATTATTAACGTAGAAGAAATGTCAGATATGAACTTGTATTCAAGTATGAGGGCAATAGAAATAGCAATCTATGAAGAAGTTCCTTCTTACAACTATACGGTGATTAATTTAAATGATACATTCTCACACTAATATTGCAGGCATATATTATGATATAGGTAGGTACTATAGGTCATATTGCTAAGCTGTCTCTGTACATCTAAAAGTCTACAATAAAAGGTTGCGTAACGGCAATGTTATAATTAGGGTTCGGGACTTATTGCACACAAATTGTAGGAAATATGCATGCACATATGCACTTAAAATAACCGAAATATGCAACTAAAAATTTTTTTAAATATGATTAAAAAATTTGATTTATTCATTTAAATTTAGACAATTTTTTGTAACTAGTTATTTTTTGACAGCAATAACTCTATCAACATTATATTACTGAAATGTATGTTCGATTTTGTTTTTTTCGTCTTCTCCTACAATGAAAAAAAGGCTAGGTTTTTTTTTAATATATTAAATTATTATTAAATATAAAAATGATGAATTGTTTACCTGTAAAGTTTGACTGTACAATAAGACATTTTCTGATATTATCAAATTTAAATGAAAACTGATTAGGTATATTGAACAACGCATGAAAGTAAAAAAAAATAAAGTTAATCTTTAAAATAAAATATGTACTTAACATAAAACAAAAACTGTGTAAATATGCTTAAAATAACAATTAAACTGCCAAAATCGGCAAATATGCATTTTGCTCAGAAAACGGCAAAATATGCGAAAATATGCAATTAAAATTTTTGTATTTCAATCCGTTACGACTTAAAACGAATTTCAATCTTACTTAGACTACTCTGCAGTCATTATTGAGCAATATGCAAATGCAACAAGTCCCGAACCCTAGTTATAATATATAGTCACGATGGAGAGAAGATATCTTCTACAAGAAAACATTAAACGGTGTAACCAATCTGTTAGACAAAATCTTATCAAAAAAATATGACATTATCTCGAAAATATTCTACTCTTCAAAATTGGTATTCATCTGGAAATCACGAAGTGTCCTAACTCTAATATTTACCTAATATTAACAATATAATTTTAGTTTCCAGTACCTTAAGTAGAATTTCGCTATTTTGGTAATTGAATGGACGAAGACACCGAGACAGTATATTATATACGTGTATACGTCCTTTTAACTGAGCTATGCACAGATCCATTTCCCTATATTCTGTAATATGGTGATTTTTTTATTGATATCAAATGTTTAATAATATAATGATTGGCAGTATATGATACACAATATACTACCTCCTACAGGGATGGTGGAGGAAAGCGAGTTTGTCAGAGCTAACCAAATATTGTTCACCTTTCATTATTTTAAATTTCTGTTATTTGAATTAAATTAATACAATCTAATATTTTTACAGCTAAAAAATCTAAATCCTGGATCGACCTATTCAATTGGAATAGTATCTGTGTCCAAGTCACTATGGTATAGTTTACCATCGACAATTCACGCAACGACACTTTTTTATTAGCGTGATTTACTTCTTTTTTTTAAAAAATATTAACCAACAATTTATTTTTTAAAAATAACACGTTTTCAAATTATAAGTTTTTATATCAATCATTGATTTATTGTGTATTTATTCAATGTTTTTACTGTATTTGTTTTTGTAATCCATCGTACCTACATACTATGCAAGTATGAATATTTATACAGAAAATACTATTAAGAATTGGTTTTCTATACCTATACATCATATTATAACATTATATTATATACATTTATACTAATTTATATTGCAGTGCGTAATATTGAACTATAACATTAATTTTATCAGAGTATATTTGTTTTGACCACTAAATATATTAATTACAGGTTTCAGATTGCATTAGTTTATTTATTAGTATTTTGTGATTTAAATGTTAGTTTAAACTTTAGTCTTTGTACAGATAGTCACCTAACATCTAGTTCATCTTTGGAGATGATTTTTTCAGTATAATATTCAGTACTAAATATTTATTCAATATTTTAAATCAATAACATATAAAATATCTCATTCTATACAGACTTTAGTATGAATGCTTCGAGGTGGTCTTGATTTAAAGAAGATCGTAGACAATTTTTTACTATATTTAATTTTCTGAATTTTCACAGTTAATTTGTCACGGACAACTTTGGATCATCGGCAACAGCCTGCCAATTTGTTATTAGATTATAATTTATAACATTTATAGAAAACTTGTCAACATTTCCAAATTTAAAAATGAATTCATCCTTCTTTATATAATATTAAGTCTTTTTGAAGGTTAAATTATTATAGACAATTAATTTAAGGCTTGAGATTCTTAAAAGAAGCCACGCCATTGTCTTAATAAATCCTAACAAACTCCAATTAAATTATTACCTTCATATGAAAGTTCACATATTTTACTAAATGGACTTGAGGAGACTCAAATAAAAATCCTTTGTATCGCTAATGGAAAGTGGAGTTCTGAACATAACAGATGTACTTCAGGTAAGTGTAAAAGTTTCTATAATACTGTATGTCTGTATGGGTCTATTGTGTTGTTATCATAAATTATATAATTAAAACCTATAGCATTATTATACTTTTTCCAAAAATTATTTAATAATATTGTGAATTGTTTATTTATCTATTAAGTTAGGATTCCCCCCCACCCCCCCGTAGAAGACATTATATTCAGTAAATATATTTAATAATTTTAAGTTTTTGTGGGTGTGATCGAAAAAAACAACAAAAAGGCGGTGGGAGACTACAGCAGTCGGTGACTATCGGCGAATAATAATAATAATAACAATCACAAGTAATGTGATAATTTGTGTATCATATATATAGTGCATTTCTCGGGCACCCCTAGACCTCAGAATTTTCGATTCAAACCAAGAGCTTTCGTTTGTGCTAGCCTATAGCCTAACCTAACCAACTGGTTTGTGCTCGAATTTCATCGTTTGTGCTACTGCAGCCACTAAAAACACAACCCCAACGACAAATTTTGGAATTCCAAATGAGTTATGCAATTATATTTATGTAAAACGTTAGGTGAATTTTTATAAAAATATTGTTTATTGTAAAATATACATTATATTAATGCCGTTACTCGGTACTTACTAAATATTAACACTTGAGTGTACGGTTTACCACTGTACCAGTAGATAAGTACCTATTGTACGTACACAAGTATACACAGGCACTGATATGCGCCTATGGTATAAATCAATATAGATAATATATATTTTTTAGTTTATTACAACACAGCTTTAAAAATTAAAATACTTAAATATCGATCCATATATCGAGATACGAGAAGTGTTCGGTAATAAATACAAATCGAACCTATAAAAGATAATAAGTCAATAGATATTTTGCTGCATTTAAATGTCTATTTTGAGTGAATTTGAAACACGTATTTTCTTGATTAACTATTTCACACCAATTCGTTTTGGTTATTGATTTTAACGTTCGACATTTAGAGATACCTATACGGATTTTTGGTAAAGTAAATAAGCGTACCTTTTAGTTATTTCTCTTCTTAAGGGTTCAAAACGTAAATTGTATGCGTAATCAATTACGTAATGTTTAAAGGAAATTTTTGATTTTTGTTAGTTTTTTTAAATTATTGTGGATAAAAAAAATGTCACTATGTCAAAAACTTGAAAATTGATTTCAAGGTTCCACATAAGTTATTGTTATTAGTATAATTTTAAAAAAAGTTGAGCGTAAATTTATAGCACCTACTTTTTTTGAGCGTCTGAAGCTAAAATGTTGACAAAATTCGTCAGTATCAGAAACCTTTTTTAAATTATTTTGAGTTAGAAACGTATAAAAATTTTATTTTTTTATCTAAGATTTGAAACACATTTTGTACACAATACAACATGTACCTAATAAAATTAATATAATATTTTTATACAAAATAGGTATGTCCATTAAAATCTTTACACTCCCCCCCCCTCCGGGAAAAAATTCTAGATGTGCTACTGGCCTACTATTAGTAAGTATACCTATATCGACTTTACAAACCTCGTCCGTCAAACTGTCATAACTTACGTGTCCGCGGGTATTTGATAGTTGCCACAGCCCGCAGGCCCACAGATACACAATACAATTTATAACATATTTAATATAATATTATGATACTAACCAATCTGTCGGCAGCGGTCGCAAATTCCACGATCAGTAGTGATATCTAAATAATTCTGTAAATCACCTAACAGTTTGATAACGGCAACGGAAACAGTTTCTGTCTTATCAATCATCGAATTTGAATCTTAGCCCACCGCCAGTGTCAAAGCCCAGGAAAATCACCGCTGGCAGGTTGAAATTTAATAAATTTTATTATTATAAATTTTACTGTATTATCATTTCGCTCGCCGCTCAGTGCTTATTGCACTACTGCGACTCCCAGCATGCAGTTTTAATAGCAACAGTACAAAATAAAAATTGTTTAGGTTTTTCTATAGATAACATTTGTATACTGTCCTCCGGCATAATATTTTACTTCGAAGTTCGGTGTTAATTTCTTAGTGGGTAAGTCCATCGAAATATCTAATACGTTTTCGTTTTTATATCCATCCACGGATTCATAATGCGTACGTTGAACACGTTTTTACGACCATCGGCAGGTAAAGAGTTTTTTTTTCGTACTTTTTTATTTTAGATTTTTGATTAGTTTTATTTTCATACATTCAGGTGTCCGAAACATATCCAGTTTGGTATTGCCTGAGAGCCATTCAAAACTAAAGAATGTGTGTCGGGAATTTTCGGAAGCTGAATTACGGCCGATTGCTGCAACACTAGACAAGCAGCAGATGTTCCCTTCTGATCAAGTAAATAAATACAGGTGGTTTTATGGAGATATTTACCATTTTAAAATAATTTAACTGTGGAATACTCATCATAACATTATATAGGAACAGTGGCATAGACATGATTTCTGAAAGGGGAGGGGGAGATCAAAAAAAGAAAACTACATAGCTAAATGAAGGGGAAAATTGGAAAATCCACCACCCTCTCAAAACTTTTTACTTAGGCAGTTAAATATTTAACAATAAGGAACAATGAATATAATTTGAATTGAATCAAAATGCACATCAAACACAATTTGGAAGATTATCCACTGTAAAGCCAATGGGAGGGGCCCCCTCTTATACGCCACTGTATAGGTCCTCCCAATGGCATACATATTAGTTGGAAGATGTTTACTAATATTTTTTCAATATTAAATTTTATTGTAAAATAATACATTTAGGTATTACAATTATAATTTGAAATAGTTTTTAGGAACGCAAATCAAAAAGTTAGAATTTTTGACTAAATGCTATATTATTTTAGTAAAAAAATAGCAATTTCCACACAGGATAACAATAATATGTATACAAAATCAATGAATATTTATGTGCTAGAAAGACAGTAAGCTAATAATGAGTATTAGTTATATCCTCTCTCGACATAATATGACATGCTTATTATACATATAAAAATGCACTCTCGGGATGTAGAACTTTCAAGTTTATATTCATGTTAATATCTTTGTTACAGATTAAAAAATTAGCTGATTTAGGAATCCTAGGAGTTGTAGTTGACAAGAAATATGGTGGTTCAGGAGCTGACTCTCTTGCATTATCAGTAGCTGTTGAGGAAATATCCAGGTAATATACTGTTGCATTAAGGTCGCTACACACTGCAGTGGTAAAATTCTATTGTCTTGACGGTTCCGGACCGTAGCAGTAAATTATATCTGGCTATATTTTACAACTGGAGTGTGTGGGAACCTTTATTCTTTATAAAATCTTTGTTCAATGTTTACTAACATAAATATAATAATATGATATGTTCTTAAATTAGATGCTGCGGCGGAACCGGTTCAATTGTAAGCATTCATAATGCTCTATATGCAGGTATAATAAACAAAGTCGGCACTCCTGAACAAAAATTACAATTTCTGCCAGATTTCATTAGTAGAGGTATTGTTGGATGTTTTGCTCTCAGTGAACCAGGTAATAATTTTAAAACACATCAATCACAATTTTAAATAATACCATAATTTGTATTAATGTAAGGTTAGGAAGTGGCAGTGATGCTGCTAATATGCAGACAATAGCAAAACGTGAAGGAGATCATTGGATATTAAATGGTACAAAGGCTTGGGTGACTAATGGTATTGAAGGCGGTGCGATTATTGTGATGGCTCGTTCTGATATTTTTAAAGGCCATAACGGTATATCAGCATTTATTGTACCAACAAATACACCAGGTATTTTTTGAAATATATAATGAATATTCTATGTATAATTTCAAATAAACACGCTAATTTCTTTTGAGATCAATAGGTAACTATTAAAATAATTCAATTTTAAGTTAATACTTAGATTATTCATATACCTTTGTCAAGGTACTAAATACTTTTACAGGCTATAGTTATCAGTTTTACTTAATACTTTTTCAAACAAGTTTAAATTCATAGGTTGGTATTTTTAATCAGCAAATATAAACGCATAATCAATAATATAAATTATTAGATACATGTTAGTATATCGTGGACCATAGTATAAAATGTATTATTCCTTTTGTGCTAATGACATATAAGTATACAATCCCTTAAAA
The DNA here is from genome assembly GCA_008086715.1 of Sitobion miscanthi. Lineage (NCBI taxonomy): Eukaryota > Metazoa > Arthropoda > Insecta > Hemiptera > Aphididae > Sitobion > Sitobion miscanthi. The sequence continues at coordinate 4,587,482 of CM017805.1, forward strand.
ATGAAAACTTGTTTAATATATATTTCAGAAACTCATGTTTTAATAATGTAGCGCAGAAAGTGTTAATCATGTGAAGAATTCAGTATCTATGAAGAATGTTCTAGTATGATTCCTAATTAATGTTTTAATTTTCATACTTCGCATTAGGAAACAAAATAAATAAAAACAATGCCTGTGTATTAGGTGAAGACTAATTTATTTAGTTTAGTTGATAGCATTACCACTATGAAATCCAATTTATACCATACTTTTATCGTTTGATTCAATAGTTTCTCAACTATTTCCTTTAGTCTATTATATCTATGATATTCATGAATAATGTTTTTATATGTTTAACCAAGGTTTTAATGTATGATGATTGATTATTATTTTATGTTCTGTTTTAGGTTTAACAAAGGGTAAAAGAGATGATAAATTAGGTATTAGAGCAGCATCTTCTTGTAATATTATTCTGGACAATGTTATCGTACCAGTTGAAAATATGTTGGGGAATGAAGGGGATGGTTTCAAAATAGCCATGTCAGGAATTGGTTAGTTAATTCTATTACTAGATACATAATTCCCTTAGTTGTAGCATATAAATGTAATTTCTATAAAATTGTGTTTTATAGATTTGGCTAGAATAGGTATTGCATCACAAGCATTAGGAATATCACAAGCTGCAATGGACTGTGCTATTGATTATGCTGGAAATAGAACCGCTTTTGGTAATGCTATTATTAAACTGTCTGCTGTACAGGTATGAATTATGTTCACACATAGTACTATAGTCCATGTATTTGTACTAATTAGAGCTTAGATTTATATGTAAATACACATTTTAACTGTGACTTGATACATTCATTTAGGCAAGCGATAAATTTGTTGCATGCGACTTTTAATAATTAAAGAAGTTATTAGATTGTACTTATTTCTCACATATTTAGACATTTTATCGGCCTAAATACCACATACCTTATCGTATTAATTAATTTTTTATTTCTGATATCTGAATAGTTGACACACAATGGCTGACCAGCACTTAGTGCATGTTTAGTGGTTTAGTTTGTGTTTGTTTATTGTGTGGATGTATAGAGAATAGTATTTATTTTATTATTATCTAATTATTACTCTTATCAATAGTTTTCATGCAAAAAGATCATCTAAGACTAGAAAAACTGCAAAATATATTTCTGAATATTTACAAAGTGACGTAAAATTTTATATTGTTCTATTTGTAAAAAATCTGATACAATTTTGCAACATTAACATGCTAATAAGAACAAAAAAAAACAAACAGAAAACAAAAATCAAATGAGTTCCTCAGTTTCTAATACATTCAACAATGATTTATGCCAAGGTTTTATTGGCGTTGATATTCTGCTAGCAAAATTTTAAAGTTTAAAATCATTTTTAGAAAAATTTAATAGCCAATTTATTCTTGATGAAAGCATGCTAAGGAAAAGTTATATTATCAATTTACAAAGAAAGTCTTCTATCCATTAGAAACTCAAATAGGGATGATTGATGGACCCACATGGGTATTGACAAAACTTCTAATGTAGATGGTAGATTTATTTAAAATTATTAGTATACTACATATTCAGTTTTTAGCACATATTTTGGTTATATAAATGTATATGTTTGTAGTATTAAATATTAACATAAATATGTCATTACTAATGATAGTGAATTTATTGATTTTTATTCTAGCAAAGGCTTGCTAAAATGGCTACACGATTGGAGGCTTCTAGACTTTTGACATGGAAAGCCGCATGGTTGAGAGACAATAATCAACCTTTTACTAAGGTAAATTTATACCAAATAAATATATTATATGTTAGATATATTAATATAATTGTTTAATGGTTTTTTTGTAGGCAGCATCTATGGCCAAGTTAGAAGCATCACAAACGGCGACATATGTTACACATAATTGTATACAGATTCTCGGCGGTATTGGATATATTGCAGATATGCCAGCCGAACGACATTACAGAGATGCGAGAATAACTGAAATATATGCAGGTCCGACAGATATTCAATATTTGGTTATTGCTGAAAAATTAGCAAAAGAATATGGATATAAAACTAGATAAGACTTCACTATTAAATTACATTAATGACTTGGTTGTGGATAATTATTAATTTGTTTATATTTTTTATTATTTATGTTGTATCATTGATAATTATACAATGGTTATATTATTGTGTTGATAACTATAGTCTATAATGTATTTTTCTGTCAATTGTATACATATTTTGTAAATTCCAACTAATAATTAGTACATTTTACTATTTGAACAAATAAAAATTAGCAATATACAAAAATCATTGAAAATGAGTGTACCTGTGTACAAATAAATACACACATCAGCAGTGACGTAGCCATAATTATGAAATAGGGGGGGGGGGTTAACAACCCGCCTGGCTAGGTCGCTGAAAATCAGATATTTAATAATAATTTCATATTTTGTTTCTGGTATTTTCTAAAGTAAACACATACCCAGTATAGGCATGTCATATGAGTATATAGGAAGATAGGATTTTAAAATAGGAAATAACTATCTTAAATTAAGTACGATTAAAAATAAATACCCAAACTTACAGATTTATTAAACTATTATTTTATATTAAATTTCTTACAAACTTAAAACTACTCTCTTTTGTAAGAAGCCATAAATTTTTTTCTTCGTTCTAGAGCTTCGATTTTTGCTTGTTTCTTAGCTTGAGCTTTAGCTATCAAATCCTTTATAACAAATTCGGGTAGTCGTTTTCCTCTCCATCTATTTGGCAATATTGTCATATTAACAATATTCAATTTTTCTTGTACATAATTAGCCGGACTAAATTTTTCAGCTTCTTTCACCTGTAGAAATATGATATATTATGAATAATAGTTATTACTAGACATTATGAGTACATATAATATTGTTATCTCCTTATTATAAAGCCCTTAAAGATGTATTTATTTTCTATTACAAAATAAATGACACACAATTTGTTTAACTATCAAAAATTCAAATATTATTTGCCCTTTTTTATATTGATTGAGATTTTTGGTTTCATGTTTCCGCTGAAGATAGATAATAAAACTAAAGATTAGATGGAGGAAAAAATATTTATTGACAGAGTAACTCATTTATATTTCTTACTATTAATATTTTAATTTTACTAATTTATGAGTAATTACATTTTGTACAGTATACAATTAAAATAAATATTTTTTAAATGCTTAGTATTTTTAAATCAACTCTATTTTGTATTATGTGAAATGTCAGATAGTTACAAATGTATTTTAGAAACAGAAATTTTTACAACTTATGAGATGTGTCTCAGAAAAATAATTCAGTGTCAGGAAGCAAATAATATTCTAATTTTATAACAGGAAAATATTAAGATGAACATTATAATATAAACTAACAAAAGTTGTTCAGTTGTTTGTTTTTTAGTATCACAATGTGAAACCAGTAAATTTTACTTTTGTTCCAATTTAAGTACTTAAGTAGAATATAAAATATACATATTATACTCATTTAAAACAATACTAACAAATTCAATTAATTGGATTATAGTTATTCATAGATTACCTGTCCCATAAGTTCAGCTTGAAACGCCTTTTCTTTTCTCATTTCTCTCTTTTGTCGAACTTTGGCCCACACATACTTCATGCGCTTTCTTAACTTTCTCAATTTGTGTTTTTTCATTTTCTTACGACGAATTACTATTAGTCGAGCTGCTTGAATTTCATTGTCATTATTAACCAATGGATCAGCCAATGGAAGGGATATTGTTGGTCGAGGGATTCTTAGAGGAATACAAGGATTGGCTTGTCCGTAATTTTTTTTGTTATAGTGGTTGGCAGTTTAATAGAAATAGGTAATGTAGGTGAACCCAAAGGCAGCTGATTAAATGAACAGATAGATCGTATTGTTGGATGTACATGATGTTTTTCAGCAGCAATAGTAACTAAAAATAAATCGAATTGTAAATAAGTAAATAAATAATAATAAAATTAATAAATTATCAGTTTTAGCAACAGCTTTACCAGTACATTTGCCTGTCTGCGTCCACAGAATTTAAATAGCCTACACATTAGGTATCATAATTATAAATATCTTAAATCTAAAATATCGTAGGATGGGTAAACATGAAAACATTTCCATTTTCGTTCTGATTATTTTTCAGAAATATAATACAACTCTTTGAATATATGAATAAAACTGTTGCAAATAACTATATTGCTTATAGTAATAGAGCACTCAAGATTTTAAATAAAACCAAAAACAGTTAAGGAATTAAAAACAAAGTTAAAGCGACACATTGTCACATCAAAAAGAAAATAGGACACTACAATTTTTAAAAAATGTATGGGGGCTATTGAAATGGTCATTGTACCCACGTCACGGATTAATATAAATTAATTAGAATAAGCACACCGTGTGAAACTACAAGAGAAATGTTTGGAGAAACGAAATATTAAATACAAAAGGGATTTTTATAGAAATTGATCAAAATCGATAAACTGATATGTTCAAAACTTTCACGATATAAAAACATAAATATTACTGAAGTAAACTACCTATAGTAATAAATCTTTGAGTGCAAGTATTTTTTATTCTTACTGTTCGCAAAGCTCCGGGCGATGAGCCTCAAATTTCCCAACATCGTAGCTGTATTATTCACATCCGAACATCGATATTCGCCATTCAGTAAACGCAGTGGCTATTTACACGTCTAACGTGAAACCACCGAATAGCTAAAATCTAGGTATTTTGTGACCGAAGATTTTAGACTGTCTAAAATTTAAAAAAGAAATTTTTTTTTTTATAATCTTTAAAAAATACACAATCACACTTTCTCACACCGCCGTGGTTTACCGCAGCCGGGAGGTTCTTATCAAAAATTGGTGAAAAGGTCGTGTTACCAGCACGGTTATCTACTCTAGTAGATAACCGTGGTTACTAGCGTCATCTAGGTTTGTTCCCTGTTCAACTGATTGAACTGCATAATATGATAGCTGTGATAAGGTATCAACGTATCTTTTCAAACAGTAATACATTATACACACGTCTAAATTTAATTTAAGTATCGAGCCGTACCTATTGTGATTTGCGAGCCGAGTGGTGAGTATTTAGACTTTAGAGGTAGCTTATACTTAATTGTTATGATTGGTAAGTTACTTCCTATATAGTTAAGCACAACTTCCATCTATTAGTACGTAAAAGCATAACATTACAATTTACAATTACTGTTTAATATTAACTTCCCTTGTCTGTGAACTTCTGGAGTATAATAATACAATACTACATAACTAAAGAATATGTTAATACCTATTAATTGCTATACCTAATGTTTAGGCCCTAGTTCTTTTAAGCCTATTATCGTTAGTACTTGCAGATTAATAACTCTGTGCTCGTTCAAATTTCGATTTATATGAGTACATCAACATTTAAAAACTGCATTTGCTTAGCTAACAATTTAAAGTAAAAAACTTGGATTTCATAAAAAAAAAAAAGAAGTATATTGCTAGTTGCCATAAAACACTCGTTCACTTGCATAAAAATCAAAATGTTTGAACACATAATCTCTGCATATAATTAAGAATTCCAAAAATCAGAATTTGAGTAAATGCATAATTGAAGTAAAGAATAGTGTCAAGAACGCATGATCAATGTTTATATATAATATGTCTAAGTTTTTCATGAAATAGTTTCGATATCTCGCTTCAAATTATCATTATATTTAATTTGATTTTAATCCTTTTATAGACAAAATAAGACAAATGGAGTCAAACGACATTGAATCGTATCCAGGATTTTGTTCTAAATGTGGTTCAATATTACCTTCGTTGAGTATGGAAGAATTTATTAAGTGTTATTCGTGTAAAACTGTTTTTGGGCCAGAAAGTAAGTTAACAACGGTAATCTTTTTATTTTTAATAATCATAAATTAATAATATTTGTGCTTTATATAAGATTATAAATAGAAATTTCATCATTAATTCACAAAAAATAAATGCTTATTATTTATCACACGTTTCTGGAATAATTTATTTATATTATGTATAAGCCCTCAAATTGTATGCCACTTTCTTACATACCACAAAAAATACAATTTTGATGATAGTAGTTTGTTGAAAATGTATAACATTTTATATAAATTGTATTCCTACTGGAATTATTCAATATAAATTATAAAATATATTTTTTTTCTAATTATACTTATTAGCAATAATGACAATATTTTTCTCACAACTATTTATATGATGTTCTTATCTAAACTGACTGTCATTAGTCATGACTAGGGCTCAGAAGTTGTAGGAGTTGCATATTGTTCTATATACTTACGATTTATATCAGACTATGCTAAAAATCCAAAGCTATGATGAATTTAAAAATTAAAAATTTATATTTTCATATTTCATCAATTTTAGTAAAAAGTTTATTTTTTTAAATTTTCATATGAATATTAATTTTTTTGTGCATATTTTTCCTTTTTTAGTTGTTTTAACTTATAACTAGAGTCTGTAGTCATGATGTATTTAATTACAACTTTAAAAATGGTATCAATAAATACCACTGATAATATAAACTTAACTCCTAATATATACAAATAATTTAATAATAACTTAACTTTTTAATCATTGGTTAACTCTAAAGTTGTGCAAATGGGAAACCAAAGCTTAAAGGTATTTTTTACCATTCTCGGCTTGTTTGTTACTTGCACTCGCGTCGTATAAAATTGGTATTGTGTAGAAAGGACCAAACCACGATTAAACTAATAAACAAATTATTAATGATTATCAAGCATTCATTTGTTGTTATTCTTTGTTACAGTTTATGGAAATGCTGTAGCCGAATACAACATTATTTTGAACTCTGTAGAAGATATCGATAATGTTGTAAAAACTGAATATAACAAAAATGATGCAGATGATGGTCCAATTGCCGAGAGAAGATGTGGCCTATGTGGTCACAACCAGATGTCCTATGCTGCTGTGCAATTAAGATCAGCTGATGAAGGACAAACCGTGTTTTACACTTGTCTCAAATGCAAGTAAGGGCTACTATCAACTGTTTTAAAAATATTTATTATGTACATTAATGGTTTGTGATTTAATTCAGTTTATTTTTTTTGTTCGCAGGTTCACTGAATCAGAAAACTCTTAAAACAATCTTAAAAACAGGGAATCCATTTTTGTACATAACAATCAAGTTGAATAAAGTTATTCTTATTTTTAAACAATCGTTTTATCTAATATATTCTAAAAACTAAAATTAAATATAATGATATAAAAGCTACTTAAACATTTTTGATTAAAATAATGAGTACTCAGTACACACTTGACGATTATATTTATTCTGTAAACTGAATCCAGAATATTAGTCAAAATTCAAAACATTGAAGGCACAAAAATATTTTATATTTTACTAAGAAATAGAAGCAAATGGTCTGCCTGACTATAATTTGTATACTCTTAGGTCTTAACTGTGTCCGTAGACCAAAGTGATGTTGAACAATAGCTAATACATTTTATCCAATCACAATAACTATTTTATTTTCTGTAACAATGGCAATCATATAAATATACAAAAAGGGCATATTATTTCCGTATGTTTTAATACATATTCCCAACTTTATAGCATACCTATATTTTGATGATAAATATATCATTTTAATATTTATTTCCATAAATAGGAATTAATAAAAACGTATCAATATTTTACTATCTAAAACTTCTATCTATAAATTCTAAATTTTTAGAAAAATATAGAGTACAGTGACCATATTAATCAATAGGTATTATTAATATTGAACAAATTAGTAATTTATAAAAATATTAGATAGCTTTGGTATTTGTGGTTATTAGATATTAAAATAGTTAAGCATTTTTTGTAATAACTAGGTATAATACATATTTTTATTTGGATTTAAATGACAGTAATCAAGAAATAACTCCAGAATAATTTTAGTGATCTTAAATTTACCCAAATCGATAACATATAAAAAAAATGCTATTTTATAAATTAATATGAAACACGATGTGATGTTTTGTAGAAATTACAGCCAACAGCCAAAAAGATCTAAGATTACAAATAAATCAACTCATAAAAATGTTACAAACTTAGAACTAATATAGGTATAAATAATACATCTTTTTAGCAAATAATATTCTAACTGTAATTATTAACGTATGCCAATGACCAAGATATCATCAGTTGTCATGGCCTAAATAACAATAAAAATGACAACTTAATAATTCCAAAATTCAACTAAACAAGTATCATTAATAGTGACTGAAAATATTTTTAAAATTTTAAGTATACTATATACAATCATTATAATTTTAAGAGGAGGTGTAAGCGCCTTGTGTTCTCTCTGTCTTATAAATGCATTACATAGCAAATTGTACGCACGGCAGACGGCAGATCACATTTAGCTATATTAGTTTAAAAATGAAAGTGAATCGACCTTTTATAAAATTTAAAGGTTAGATTATCTAGTGAACTTCATAATTTTTTTTCAGATTTTAATTTTAAAGCAATTTATGAATTGTTAAAATTGTTTGTGCATTTTAAAAAACTAGTAACTTGCTTTAAAATTAAAATAGAAAAAACACCTATGAGATTCCCTAGATAATCTTTTAAATTTTATAAGAAGTCAATTCACTCTAATTGTTAAACTAACAGAGCTAGAAGTGATTTTCCGAGCGTACAATTTGCTATGTTACGCGTTTGTAAGACTAAGAGAACACATGCGCGTGTGTACATACAACAGTTTACTCGAAAAAGTTACTTGGTCCATAAACAATGGGCCACTTTCCATATCAACGTTTAAATAGTAATCTAGGCTCTAAATGTTTCTCTTAATGTTTGGCATATTACGATATCCACAACACTTCTAAAATGTTGTCTAATATTTTTTAGCTGCTAATAAAACAGTCTAAAATAATTAGTATATCAGTATGCAATGGCATACACGGGGGGGAGAAGGTTTGCGTGTTCAAACCCCCCTCCCAGGTATTTTTTTATTATATGTATTATATATCGATGTATAAAAATTGATAAATTAAAAAAAAATGTTACCTAAATGTATATATATTATTTCTTTATACATCCCTTCCTGCGATTGAAAATATGTGTCAATATGGTTTAATATAAATAATCAACATCAATGATAATTATTAATTAACATAAAAAAAATTCAAAATTTATTGATAGGTATATATTTGATATTTAATTATAATTATTATAACTGTTGTTTATAATATGTACTAGCAAGAGTGGTATATTATAGGAAAAATAACCAACATTCTGTATAGTTAATTTTTCATTCTATTTCGCATTAATAATTTAGAAAAAATTCAATGCAGTTTTATATTATGATTTTTACAATGGTTATGATACTCTTCAATAATTTATTTTGAATTGTATTCCAAAACAAATAACTGACCGTGGTTAAAGTCATGACTAAATATACTTTCTATCTTAAGAGGATGTGACACCCACATGAGTTGTTTAGTACTTGGCAAGTGGTAAACTAGCATTAAAATGTAGTCACTAGTCAAATGCGAATCTATTATACTGCTTGTATTGTTTTTTAATTAAAAACATAATTTTGATGGTTTTTGTAATTTTGTATACTAATACAATACTTAAAATTGAATTATCTTTATAGGTTACAGAAACTAACAATCAGAAGAAATTCGTAACATGTTACCTCAAACTATAATTATTATTTATGTGTATGCCTTGTCCTACATCCAAGTCTTACTCATAACCAAATTATTTAAAATAAATAATATGAAGTGGATTAATAAAAGTTAAAAGGTAATGATAAAAAAATCCAATGAGTTCAGTTTATGTACAAAATTTTATTCCATGTATATTTAATATTTGTAAAACTCGTAAACACCTTATACAACTAGAATATTCCAAGCAAACTCATACATGTGTACATTGAATATTAAATAATTAAACAAATCTACCAGATTTAATTTAAATTGCAATGTAGAGTAATTTTAGAATTTTGAAATAAAATGAAAAAAAAAAAAGAATGGACAAATCAGTCTCAAAATAATATTTAACAATAAAAAATATAGGAAATGTTCTTTCAAAATAAATTTACTTATAAATAGTTTAATCAACTTCTTCCATACGAGAAGAATCTTCAGCATCAGCTTCAACAACAGGCTCGGAGGATTCAATTTCAGCGGACTTCTCTTCAGCTACTGGCAAATCTTCATCAATGCCCAAACCCAATTTGATCATTCTGTGGATTCTCGAAGCGTGAACTTGTGGATCTTCAAGTCCAAAACCAGATGACAACAAGCTGGTCTCGAACAAAAGCATGACCAAGTCTCTGACAGCTTTGTCATTAGAATCAGCTTCAGCTTTTTGTCTGAGTGTCTCAATGATTGGGTGGTCGGGGTTGATTTCCAAGTGTTTCTTGGCAGACATATAACCCATGGTAGATGAATCTCTGAGTGCTTGTGCCTTCATGATACGTTCCATGTTGGCAGTCCAACCGTATTGTGATGTGACAATGCAACAAGGAGACTCAACAAGTCTGTTACTGATGACAACTTTTTCAACTTTCTTGTCCAAAATGTCCTTAACAACTTTGCACAACTTTTCAAATCTGGATTGATCATCCTCACGTTTTTTCTTTTCTTCATCAGTTTCGGGCAAGTCTAACCCTTCTTTGGTGACAGATACCAAGTTCTTGCCGTCATATTCTTTCATTTGTTGAACGACGTATTCATCGATGGGTTCAGTCATGTAAATAACCTCGAAACCACGTTTCTTAACACGTTCAACGAATGAGGAGTTGGATACTTGTTCACGGCTTTCACCAGTGATGTAGTAAATGTGTGTTTGATTTGGCTTCATACGTGCAACATATTCCTTTAGGGAGCATGATTCATCGCCACTGGCTGAGGAATGGAATCTCAACAAGTCAGAGAGTTTCTTTCGGTTTTGGCTATCTTCGTGGATTCCAAGTTTCAAGTTCTTGCTGAACTGTTCGTACAATTTCTTGTAGTTATCTTTATCTTCTGCCAATTCCTCGAACAATTCCAAACATTTCTTAACCAAGTTCTTCCTGATAACCTTTAAGATCTTGTTTTGTTGGAGCATTTCACGGGAAATGTTCAACGGCAAATCTTCACTGTCAACAACACCCTTAATGAAGTTCAAGTATTCTGGCATGAGGTCTTCACAGTTGTCCATGATGAAGACACGACGAACGTACAATTTAATGTTGTTCTTCTTCTTTTTGTTCTCAAACATATCATAAGGCGCACGCTTGGGAATGAACAACAATGCTCTGAATTCAAGTTGTCCTTCCACAGAGAAGTGTTTGACAGCTAAATGATCTTCCCAGTCATTGGTCAAGGATTTGTAGAATTCACCATATTCATCTTGGCTGATATCATCAGGGTTGCGTGTCCAGATTGGTTTTGTTTTGTTCAAGACCTCTTCATCCAAGTACTTTTCTTTAATGGTCTTCTTCTTTTTCTTATCTTTGTCTTCATCTTTTTTGTCTTCGTCTTCATCTTCACCGACATCCTCAATTTTGGGTTTTTTGTCTTCTTCTGTTTCCCCTTCAACTTCTTCCTTCTTTTCTTCTTCAGCTTCATCGTCACTAACTTCTTTAGTACGTTCATTCTCAACAATTAATTTGATTGGGTAGCCAATGAATTGAGAGTGCTTCTTGATGATTCCGGTAATTTTTTCTTGTTGAAGGAACTCAGCTTGGTCTTCTTTGATTTGAAGGACAATCTTGGTACCACGGCCCAATGGTTCACCAGGATCAGTACGGATGGTGAACGAACCTCCGGCAGCAGATTCCCACAAGTATTGTTCGTCATCGTTGTGTTTCGAAACAACAGTAACCTTGTCAGCTACCAAATAGGCGGAATAGAAACCCACACCAAATTGACCAATCATGGAAATGTCAGCTCCAGCTTGTAAAGCTTCCATGAAAGCCTTGGTACCAGATTTGGCAATGGTTCCCAAGTTGTTGACTAGATCAGCTTTGGTCATACCGATACCACTAAAATAATATTTTGGTCAGTAAAGTTATTTATAATTAAGCCTACTAATTTGAATAAATAATAAAAATACTTACGTGTCAATGATGGTCAAAGTTTTTTCTTCCGCATTGGGGATGATTTTAATGTGCAAGTCTTTGCCAGATTCCAATTTGGATGGATCAGTCAAAGACTCGTAACGAATTTTGTCCAATGCATCAGAAGAGTTGGATACCAATTCTCGCAAAAAGATCTCTTTGTTGGAGTAGAAGGTGTTGATGATGAGAGACATAAGCTGAGCAATCTCAGCTTGGAAAGCGAAGGTCTCAACATCTTCAGTTGCGGTCATGGTAACGTCTTCAGGCATCTAAAATTAATAATACAAAATTGTTATATTATAACACTAATATTAATAAAAGGTATATATAATTATATAGTATTGATACACTTAATGTAACAATACCTACCTATCAATATTAGAAAACTTTTTTATCAGGTATATAAATCTAACAATGTGTATGGAATTTTTGTTAATTAATCAGTATAATGGAAATGAAAACTTGTATACATAATTAAATTAAGTTGAAAATAATTATGTCTTAATAAGTCGATTTAGAATCAAAATGGAGTACTTAAGCATTTGGTAACTAAATAAATAAAAATACTTTCGACAAATTAAAAATTAATCATGTAGTTTACCAAAAGAATTTAATTAAAAAAAAAAATTTAAAGAACAAGTATAGTGTGTAGCGAGAACACGTAATCTATCAATTCGGTGGCACGGAAAAATAGAATAAACGCCCAAAAAAAATTATTGGAAAAAAATTTAAAAGATGATCAGTACTTACGATTTATTTAGTGTATAATAGGACTGATGATCGCAAAAATAATGGACACAAAAAAACCGCAAGCAGCAACCGGCAAACAGTGATGATCGCAAGTAGAACCGCAGGCGATGAGCGTGCGCGCTTCGAGATTGACAACGAACTCAAAAGTGACGAAAATCGACGACGGCGGTCGCCTTTTATAACCTCCCGTGGCCGCCGGGCCGAAGATTCGCGAACGTTCTACCGGCTCGATGGAGCGCGTTGGTCAAAGCCGACGCGTCTGACGGTGCGGCCGCGCACGTGTTATGGCAAACAGCGAACGGTGCCGGGCCGTATGCGGTGCACTGGCCGCCCGGTGCGCAACGACCAAACGATGCGCAGCGGACTGGGACGCGCGAACGGTGGCGCGGTGGTCGCCAGAATACGGGGCGTTTTGACCAACGTCATACCGACTTGCGTTTTTCGTCGGCCGGGTGGACGTCGAGAATCTTCTAGAACATTCTATTAGCCGCCTGCCGTATACAGAGTGATGCGGTGACTATTCTTTTCTCTCATATGCCAGATTATCTTTCGTGTTAAATTTCTGGAACTTTCTTTCTCTACCATTCCCTATCGATTTTTTGACAGTTTCAGCGATTAATAGTCAATATAAAATAGATCAACTTAAACCGTTCACTTATATAGTTATTATAATTTATTATCGTACGCGATTTTCCAGTTTCCGTTAACTTGACTACATCATCTGCACATATCGTATTTTTCGACATGGTTTCCGAATGGGTTTTTTTTTTATCATTTAACAAAATTTTCAAATTTTACGATCGACTGCATATAGCGTTTTCGCTCGTCCCGGCTCGCAGTAAAATTTCAAACGACAAATTGTCGTTATATTTCGCCGGGACGCGGCGTTCACCTGGCGTATCGCACGAAATTTCTACTATATTTCGAATCGAATTATATAGATCGTATTTCGATCAGAAACGCGAAAAAATTGCCCACCAAATCGACCCAAAGTCTAAATGTTGATCTCAAAAACGTATGACGACTACAATTTCGAAAACGGATCGTCCGCCATCGTGGTTTAAGGTTTAACCGGGCGTCCGAATTATTCGGCCGGGCCTTAATATTATTTATTACAATAATTTATTTATCGTCTGTTCGTAGGTATTTTATAATTTCATATACTCTCGAAATCACCCGTAATGAAATGAGATCAGATTGTCAAAACTTTATCGAAAACTATTAAAGATTATCACGTCACGTACATTTTATATCCCATACATCGATTATTGTTCCGATAAAATATAATTTTAGATCTAGAAAAATCGTACGAAACCATGTTCGCAGCGTATTATTACGTCTGTAATACAATTATTAAAAAAAATGATATAATAATATGATTGCTAACAATTAGTATATTACGGTGTATTATTAATATACCATAATTTATAACACAGTGAAACCTCCCTTTGACCGGACACTATCGTGGAGTCTTGACTTTTAATTAAAATCATTTTTATCGTGACTTCAGAATAATTGTGGAATATGTGGATAAAAGTCTGCACGTATAAGTTCTATATCATTATTATATGTCTGCAAATTAATGTTGAGCGACAACGTTTTATAATATTAATTTATTCTATAGTATTGTCGGAAATCGGAATATGTACGTGTATTGCATAAACCAGACACTGTACATCAGAGTTGACATTTTTTCTTTTTAGTTTGGAACTTCTGCGACGCCATCGTCCCCAAATAATTTACACTGCACAAGGACAATATTTTTTCAAATATTATAAATTATACGATTTAAGATCTTACAATAACGAAATAATAGCGGCTGCTTATCGTTTTCAAACGTTACCAGCTATGCTGTATAAAAAGTCGCAATGGCGATTTCCCCGTCGTCCGTACTCGTTCGGTAATTATAAATAATATAATATAATCTATATAATATTATTATTCCATATTCTCTAGTATACGTCTGGCTAAAAATATCAACGAAACACGAGCGTTTATCGTCCGGTCTTTTGTTAGCATTTGAACGAACAATCGAAATCACTCGGCGGAGCACATACACTCACTTGAATAACATTATTAGTATTCATTCTCAAATCTCAGGCCGACTGACAACAGTCAAATCCTTAAGAATTAATAACAATAATATTATAATAGATTTTAGTTGAGTTTTAGCTGTTTATGCGTTGCACCTTAATACATATTATTGTATTTCGTTACGGGCGAATGATTAAAGAATTTTGTACTCGAAACACGGAGCAATAATTCAGAAAAGCCCATCATATTTTAAAAATATTATTATATTATTTTATAATAGTAGTCAGCACTCCGTTTATTATTCGTCATTCGAATCTGTGTATACCGCAGTGTTATAATATTTTATAATGAGTAACGATACGCCCTGTATTTCTACGCGGATTACGGATATTATTATGATTTTTTCGTACGATATAGACGTTTCAAGTTTCGTCTTAAATTATACTAATTGAATTTTTTTATAAATAAATCATTATCTGTTCGACAGTATACACCTAATTGGTGATTTCACTAGATACCATAGAGTATAGGTGTTATATTCAATGGTTTTATACCTTTACTACCATAGGTCATACATGTAAATCACATTACATAATATTATCTATTTACGTCATGTTTTGACGCATTCATTAGACTCAGTATTATTATTATAATATAGTTCCTCTTCTAATAAGACACGAATAATTAATATTATTAAGAATAATATATTATTTTAGTACATGTAGAGATAATATCATATTGTTGTAGTATTGTATTATAATATTGTAGTGAATATTATGTCGAAGAACTTGTTTTACGTTCACTCTGTATACACTATGTTCATTGTTCAAAACACGTGGAAATACAACACCACTAACCACAGTATTATATTTTAACGAATTGGGCGGCATGGATCGTCGATACTCAGTTACGATAATTGTATATCAATGAAACCAATCAATTACTGTTCAATCCCCAAAATAATTAGTCAAAATAGAAAAAAAACTAAATTTAAATAAAATATAACTATTATAATCCCTAAATTCTCAGTTTTTTTTTTTTGTTCTGGAAAACCGACTTCTGACGGACGACAGTCGATAATAATTAACGACCAACAATCTTTTTGACTTTATCACCCAGACACCCGGTTGTCAGTACTATCACGCCACAGATTAAATTTTTTTTTTTTTTTATTTTTACAAGAAATTTACAATCTGTATTTACTAGAACAATAAGCAAATGTGCATAGGGTATTTACATATGAATTTTTTGATGGAAGAAACCACCCATTGGTGATACTACCTATTTTGTGTTTTTAGTTTTAAGTTAAGCTAATTTTAATTATTAGACAGAAGGTCTCGACACCATCTTCGCTTAAGCCGTCTAGGTGGATTACCTGGAATGGACAAGGTAGATAGTTTTTTAATTAGAGGATTAGGATGAAGAGGTAGTTTGGTGTGAAATCTTTTATAGTAGCATTTAGCTTCGTCAAGTACTGTTGTTATTCTTAGATCATTATGCAGCGTAAGATTGGATACAAAGGGAGGGGCATTTGTGATTTTTCTTAGGGCAATGTTTTGAAAAGCTTGAATTTTTTGAATATTTGATTTTTTTGCACTACCCCAGAGCTGGAGCCCGTAGGTCCAGATGGGTACAGATTAAATAAAAATAATTTGTGGTAATATTTTATCTACCGAAGTAAATGATAGACTAGGCACTTCGAGTTTTTAGACAGTAGACACAGTCCGTAGTAAAGTCTAGTAAAAAGCTTAATATGCCGTATTGTCGAATGTCGATTATAGTATTCCGATCGGAAAGCTACTCGGTGTTTCCGAACAACAGTTTCGGACTGTTTGTGGTTTGTCAAATCCCTAGATATAGATATTATTGCATATTTGTATATAAATATTTTCATTATAGTTTTATCTAATTATTAAATAGTTAAATCTTGTATAATATGAATATTAAGGATATAAATTTAAATAAAATATAACTATTATAATCACTAAATTCTCAGTTTTTTTTTGTACCGGAAAACCGACTTCTGACGACCAACAATATTTTTGACCTATATTACCCAGACACCCAGTTGTCAGTACTATCACGCCACAGATTAAATAAAAATAATTTGTGGTACTATTTTATCTACCAAAGTAAATGATAGACTAGGCACTTCGAGTTTTTAGACACAGTCCGTAGTAAAGTCCATAGTAAAAGCTTATGCCGTATTGTCGCTTATAGTATAATACTCCGATGGGAAAGCTACTCGGTGTTTCCGAATAACAGTTTCGGACTGTTTGTCAAATACCTATGGATATAAATATTATTTCATATTTGTATTATAGTTTTATCTAATTTTATTTATCTGTGAAATTCTGATTTTTGGGACATTTATCTTTATAATCAAAGTAGTAATTATCTCGATTATCTTGGCTAATTGACCGGGTTCTAACCGACCCTTTGTCCATTTTTCCAATCTTTATTTTTATTTGTAATAATATTATTAACATGCTTCAATAGTAACCAATATTTTTTAATTCACATTGGTTATTATTTTTATTAGTCATCACTTATTATAGATTATACATGAAATAATAATTAAAATTGACGAGTTAGGTATAAGTTTATTCATTTATTTCCTTTCTAGTTTCTATTTATTATATTTGGATTATTTCTATCATTTTGTTGATTTTAAATTGTATGTATTCGTGTACCTATACCTACTAAGTTATAGATTTTTCTGTGATAAATGAGATAATTGATAGAGTGAGATCATCACATCAAACTGATCACTCTATTATTGAAAATAGGAATCAATATTAAATGCGGAATAACATTATTGTTTATAACCAATTCGTAATTCCCAGAGCCCTACTTGGGAATTTTGGGGCCGGGGCTAATATTTTGGTACAGTTTTTTTTGCTATATAGCTTTTTTATATTCAATTTATTATTCAAGATTATAAATAAATTTTACTATATGTCTATGAGTAAGTAATTATTTAATGTTGATTGTTATAAACCAAACGTATGTGAGTATGTGACTGTATTACAGTAATAATATATGGGTGCTGCATCCTCCCTAGCACCTGCCATGAGTAGGGCTCTTTAAGGCAGCAAGGTGGATACCTACTTAAATGTATGGACATCTATATTATATTTATCTTGATTATAACAAAATACTGAGGATAGGTACAAATTAATACCACTGAATAAAAATTAGTTGTTAATACAATCAAAATTCTTTATTGAAATATACTTATTTATACACATTTCATGAAAAAAAATACCCATATACCTATTACCTATAAGTAATTAGTTACTGACTTTTTTGCTTTTGTTAAGTAAATATTAATTTATTTGTTATTTAAATATAAAATTGTAATATTATATGGTTGTTCATATTATAGTAATATATTGTGACAAGGCAATATGACATTTTCTAATATAGCATAACAATGAACAACACATTTAATTTTATTAGAAATATAATTTTGATCAATATTGCAATTAATTTTCTTCAGTTTTAAGTAAAATAACATTGATCCCTATAAATATGATTGTACTTACATCTTTTGCCATAACCTTCTATTTTATAGTAGATGTCAGCAAATAATAATAACTAACCATAATAACAACTACTATAATTCATGGATATAAATATATTATTACATATTATATGAACTATTTGATTATGTATTAAGTTAAATTTATATTTTTTTATTGTAATGTGGTTAGTTAATTTACAAAGTTAAATAACTATAAATTATATTATTGATATCAATAGATTTGCTTATTATTCATTAATATTATGATTTCCAGAATTCTTTATTTATTTATTTATACATATTTAACTGACTTGGCTGTTAGAACGAGGCAAAATATATCCATTAATAATGTAATTGTAATATTTATAACTTAATAATATTGAGAAAATTACATAATTTATAATAAGTAATTTAAAGGCATTTAATGTAGCAGAGACTTCTGAACACATTTTAAATAATAAACTAAAATCATTTAATATAAATATTTAACCTGAATTAGATTGACATTGGACTATATAGATATTATTATTGTAATTACTGCATTAGCATTATGAGATTATTTATATTCTATAGTATAAGATATTAAATAGTTTGTAATTCAATGATAAACTATAAAAAGTTAAAAAATATTTACAAACTAAAATTTTAATAAATAAATTGTTTATCATTTAATCATGTAAAAACATAAATGGTTTTATATTTTCTTACACACTTCCGAGGACTACTTACAACACCCTCTTAATATGTTTTCTCAGCCTATCAAATGCGAAACATAGCAAATCTACATTTAAAATAACCAATTTTGTTGTGTTAGCTGACTGATTCAATTATTTTCAAGCAAGTTATGATTAATTTGTGAAATATTACAATTTATAACGCTGAACTCGTTGGAAAAATAAAATGTTACAAAAAAATCAATGTACTAAGACAGATAATGTTGTTCCTTTAAAATTTTGATAATAGTTAAATTCACTTTAATAGTAAATTATTAAATCTAGAAACACAAAATTGATTTTGTTGAACACAAATTTGATATGTTGTGCATGTACAAAGATTCCTTTAAATTTTAAATAAAATATTTAGAATTTGTATTTGATTTTTTTATAAATAAAACAAAACATAATAATGTCATAAAAGTATTTTATTTTCATACAAACAATGATTTTATAACATAATATAATTTTGTTAACAAGGAAATTTATATTTTAAAATTATTCAGACGTTTTATTTGATTTTATTTTTTTTTCCTTTTTATGTTTATTTGTTTTAATTACAGGTTTATTTTTATGACTTTTATTTTTTTTCTGGTCATTGTGGGTTCCTCCAAGTTTTCTACTAAACATCTTTTTGCCTACATCTCTTTTATGTCTTTTATCTTTATTTTTCAAAAAATCTCTTAATATATCCCTTTTCTGAATGAATCTTGGATCTTGACTTCCCGTATAATTGGTTTTATTAAATTGAGGATCATAAAATTCTTGAGCATCTAAAATAAAAAATAATAAATTTAATAAAGCAATTTATCAATAATACAACTATATAATATTGATTTGTACCTTTGAATCTAGAATCATCTACTTTGAAAAAAAAAACTTCTCGCCAAACACCTCTCGATCCTAAAAATTTTCCAGAAGGCACTTCATTAACCTCAGCTTCAACATGTTCTTCTCTATTGTCCAAATTGTGTTCTTCATTTTCCGAGTCACTAGAATCATCAATAAATGGATTTCGACCAAATTTCTTTTGAGGTTTAGTTATTTTTTCTGCTTGATATTCATTTTTGTCTGCATCATTATCGACTATCAAACAAAAAGTTAATAATATATAAAGTTGATTATTATAATTTATAAGACAAATTAAATTGATATTTTTGTTTGTTTATTTCATAGCAACTTTATGAAATTAATCTTTTCATCTTTTCAAAGTTGTCCGGTACAAGAAAGTAAACAACTTATTGACAAAATGGTCATTTTATTCATTTTGAGCAATTACCGTTATTCACAAAACTGTAATTTCCTGTACACAATTATTAATATTATTATTTATTTAAGATATACCCAACTAATATATTTTTTATAACATTTATACGATACAAGATTTTATATATATATTACATAGTAGTATATAATATTTAATTATTAAGTCATATTAAATAAACATATAAAACATTTTAATATATAATATTGACTATGAATTGGAAAAAAAGAGTTAATATAAGTATACAGTCATTTGTTTTTTAATCATTTAAGCAAGAAAATGAGTTATGACAATTAACTTATGACCTTCAATACGACTTGACAGTTTTACACAATTTCAAAAATATCTAAACAATAACCTGGGTATCTGAAATGTGTAGATTCAACACTGGAAGTATTCAGCATACCATTACATGTTATATTTCACTATTTGAGATGTATAACAAACAATAATAATTAACTGCGTGAAACTGTTCAAGTTGAACCAGGGGGCTAGGAGTTCCTAAGTTGTTGGTCGGTCTATAAATGCCAAAAGGTCTAAAAATGGTTGTTGGTCAATTCAAACTATTATTTTAAACATATAACATACAATTTTGTTTACAGCTGTTGTCATAATTTATCGCTCAAATTGAAATGCTTTAAATAAATAATAAAAATAAATTACCACATCATTGTACACATTTCTTTTTAATAAGTACTAAAAAAAAAACTGATTTAAATATTATAAATATTATACGAGATTAATTTAATCTACTAAATACAATTTTAATAAATTAAACATTAAATCTAAAATTTAATGGTATTAACTATTTAATCAAATGTTACGAGATATTAATAGTATGAAAAATTTATATGAAATTAAATATTGTGTTTCAAATAATATGGTTTAATAAGCAGTTAGAGAGTATAAACACCCATTATCAATATTGTAGAAGAGAAGTTAATCTGTTTCTGTATAAAAAGTCAATTTTCGATATTTTAATTACTAAACACAAAATATCACAAATTTTAGAGCTAAATATTGAACATCAAAATTTGTATAATAAGTGTTCATACTATAATACCATTCAATAAGCTATATTATTAGATGAACGAAACTTGGTTTCAGTGTTTCAATAAAATTCACATTTGTAATTAGTGAGACAACAAATATCTGTGCAGCGTCCTCTTAACAATTCTAAAAATTATATCATAATAAATATTTTTATGAAATTTTGTATTTAACTCACTTGTATCAGAAGTTGGAAATATGCTAGTAAAGCTAAACTGATTTTCAGAACTAAATAGATCTTTTAGTTTATTGCCAACTTTGTAATATTTTTCTGTATCAACCACTGGTTCAGCTAAAACTTTGTTTTGTTCTACTTTTTGCTTTTTAGGTCGTTTCTGTTTTGGTAATTCTGGTTTGTCTTTTACATATTTTTTATGTTCTTCTTGTGTTGGATCATATCTCACCATGTTGAATCTAAAACAGATACAAATAATTATTAAAGATTTACTATCTTGTTTAGTAAAATATTTTAGGGAATTCTTTTTTTTTATAATTTTAAAAACGCAAAATATATGTATAAACAGAATACTCTGTTACTTTAACACTAACAACTTAACATTATTGATATTTCAAATCAAACAAATTTAATAAAAGTATCATAACACATCCGTTTTATATTTTTTTGTTAGTGCAACATTTTTTTTAATTCAAATTTTTTTCATCCTTCTTGAACTTCAAGTTATCAAGAACCCTCAGTTGACAGTTTCATTGAATTTTAAATTATTAATTTTCGAGAAAAAATTTGATGTATCTAGTTTAGCTAATATAATTTACGATGTTTAAACTTAAGACTAATAAACAAGTGAATAAATAATCAGAATTTAGCAGTGAAAACTAATTTTAAAGTTCTGAAAATTTGAAACTGTATATTTTGGCGCTATATTAAATAATGTACTCGATTATTTTTTTTCATTGCCTAACTTGTGACAGATTTTTAAATACACAGATAAACCATAACATAAGAGTTTTCGGAGACTAAAAATATGCTGTCAGCCGCTAGGTTTGCTGTATCCATTTACACTAAGCACAATGTAAACGGATGTAGCGAACCAAGGTGGCTGATAGGATACTTTTACTCCTATGGCTTACCTATGTCTAAAATCAATGCTTGGATATAAAATGAATGTTACATTTTGATTTTTACGGTGGGTTAACTAAATTTGAAGTAGCAGATTTATATTTCTAGTTTTTAACTCACAAAAATAAGCTATAAATATATTTAGTGTTTCATACCACATAGTAAGATATTTTTTACTTTTCATTAAGAAATGGACGAGGTTAATTAGTTAATAAATTGACAATTAAGTGTGGCAGACAAGAATTTAATCACAAAAAACGATGAAGTATACAAATGTACATTAACAGTTTTGGATTATAATAATTATAATTTCCGAAATTTTGTATACCATACTAAAAGTATTCAAAAAGAACACACATCATAGAGTAACTAAACCAGCTTTGTTCCAGATAATCTTACATTTCGTCTCCTTTAACCTTATTTTGTTTTTTAATTGATCGGCCAATCACATTTTCTAAAATATTCATTTGATTTTCTATCTCATTATCGCTCAATTTTTCAGTAGTTTCTTGTTCTTCAAAAAATCGTTTGTCCATTACAAAACGGTCATCTCCCGTAGCTTTAGATGTTTGCATATGGAACAACTAAAATATTAAACAAATAATAACATTTTAATAAAATAAGATATACATTACAGTATAAATCAGTGTTTTTTTTTTAATTGGGTATTTTGACTTGAAAGTAAAAATATATACATGTTATACGCAAATGTACATATGTTAAAGTCTCAATATCTACATAATGATATTACCTTTTTGCCTTTTTCACCTTCAAATCGCAATTTTAACTTGTAATCGGATACTAACGCTCCTTGATTTTCATGATCACTAGCATCATCGTCATCAAATAATGATATCTTTTGCGTAGATAGTTGCAAATCATTTACTTGTTGATCACCATCTTCATCAAATTTTATTTTCTTGTTCAATGATTCTCCCTAAAAATAATACAATTATGATTCTTATTATTTATTTTAGGTTTCAGTAAGATCAATGTCCTGCTAAAACTCAAACCAATAAACTATGGTACATTAAAATAAAATCTAAGAGTTATGATATTAATTGAAATAACATCTCAATTAAATTAAATATGGTTAAAGAATTCAGTAAAATGGACTTAAAAGTACTGTCACTTATTGGTAAATTGAGTTGAAGCGCCTAAAATTCAAAATTTGAAATTCAAATAATATATATGTTCCAAAATGATCAAAAATACATATATTTTATAAAAATCGTCAATCTGTCTTAAAAAGTAATGACAAATAAATAATTAACAATAATCACAGGTTATCTTTATAAAATATTTGAAAATTAAAATTACTCATTTAAAATATGTATGCCAGTTTGCATGAAAAATGTATTCATTTAATGAACCATTAGCTCACTATTGATTCGTTCAATGTTTAGCGATTATTCATGCAACCCGCATTAAACAATTAATATGTTAATTAGCTTACTAAATGGACTGCAGTATAAATATTATTTTATAGGTACCAAGTGATTAATAAACACATTAAACATAAATTGAATCAAGCATCTATAAAAACTCCTAAATAAACAATGGACAAAATAATTTAATTTAAAAAAAATATATATGCAAAACTCTAAATTGATGGATTAATTAATTAAAATTATAACTTTTTATTGAAACTATTATAATATAAATTATAATATCATGAATTATAAATTATAAGGATTTTTAAAAACAATGTTTGATAATTATGTAAGGTACCTTTAATGCATTGGCAATTGCACACTTTTGGTCTTGTAATGTTTTCCATTTTTCGGCTAATGCGTTCTGACGTTTAGCATCGTCCTCTTGAGTTTTACCAACGCTTTTTACATCTACACAAATAAAAAATCAATGAAAAATAATACCTAATTAATGTTCAATGTTGAATAATACCAGGCTCATTTGTATTTGTATAGTTTTACCTTTTTGTTTCGTTTTCATCGCCGAACCGATTCCCGAGAAGGCCGGTAGATTCCTCTTCCATGTTGATTCGGATTTCTCTGTCATCGTAAAGAGTGTCGTCTTAAAGCTTCTAAATTGAAGGCGGCCGAAAAGGCATAAAAATTATTTGAAAATCATAAGTTTAAAAAAAAAACCAATGCGGTCTTGTTTACAGTCAACATGCGTGGGTGATAAGATTTATCAGACCATAGAATAGAGATAACATTTATTGTTGGTATGATGATAATTTGTACCAACCATGGTTATGTTTAAGTACCTTAACCACAGAACAATATAACCACAAAACCCAAGTCGTCGAATACCGGCCACCGGGGCATTATACCATTTAACCATTGTGAAGTCTGGACATTTTGGACTTTGACACTTTGTTTTTGTCTCTCGTCCGATAAACATCAATCTTGGGACCGCCTTTTCGGTTCTCTACCAGTACAAATTTCTTTCGCAGCACGCCCACCAAACAACGGTCAGTACAACAACATACTACTCTGCAGCCGTTCTGTTTTTTCCTTTTCTTCTCTCACGAAATCTGATCTCATTGTATTCCTTCGCTGTCCATCACCTCGCGGCCGCTAAACAATATCAAACACCCCGGCCGTCTCCTCGCTTGTTTTACATGTTCATTTGCTCGATACTAACAGCGTTTCAAATACTCATCAGACTAGCCATGGGCGACCCAAATGCCGAACGTACTTTCATCATGATCAAGCCCGACGGTGTGCAGCGCGGACTTGTTGGCAAGATCATCAAACGTTTCGAGTCAAAGGGATTCAAACTGGTCGCTATGAAATTCCTTTGGGTGAGTGAGATAAATGGTCTTCGGCCGTAAGATATAATTAATATACAATTTAACATAATAAACCGGGACCTAAATCACTGATCACCATCCATCGCCCAGCATCAGGTGACCTTAATCGGAGAAGCAACGACGCTTCCGTCCAGGCATCCAAGTGCGATCCATTTTTCTATGAGTTTTTCAAATTCTTTCTCTTATAATAACTTGATCAATATTTATCTGAATTGTTATTTACTATTGTTTATTATCTATATTATTATACAAAATAGTTGCAACAATGTGTTTTTATCATTACATACACAAAATTATATCATTGTATTGCATTTTAGGTTATGTAAATGTTTACTAATAACTTTTTAAAATATTTAGTTGGATTACCCCAAAGCTATTTTAAACTAATTACAATGCCAAACAAAATTAGTTTTGTGAGATAAAAGACATTTCAGATGCCTGTTATTTCTTGTCCTTAATTGTTTAGTATTAATATTTATAAATTTCCATTGTAAAAAATAATTTTTAAATTGAATCGCTTGAATTTCTATTATTAATACCAATGTAACTATAACCATTTTTATTTTATAATTGAGGACTTTTTTCATGTCTCCGTGTTAAAATTAAATATATATAAATATGTTTTGGGACTGATTCAATTGAGATTATTTTTTTTGT
Organism: Sitobion miscanthi; assembly: GCA_008086715.1. Lineage (NCBI taxonomy): Eukaryota > Metazoa > Arthropoda > Insecta > Hemiptera > Aphididae > Sitobion > Sitobion miscanthi. The sequence continues at coordinate 4,613,447 of CM017805.1, forward strand.
CCAAAAAAAATTTGATTATTCCTGGGCCTTATTATCTTAAAGTTAGGTGTAATGTTAGATAAATAATTATAAAATTAAGCATTTTTATACACATAAATAAAATATATATTAGTTTATTATTCTTGTAAAGTGTAGACAATGATACAAATTGTGTAATATATTTAAAAATTATTAATAAGCCACTAATTTTTAATTTTATAAATAATTTTTAAAAATCTTAATTTTTATGTGTATAGCCTTCTGAAGAATTGTTGAAGAATCACTATGCTGATCTTTCTAGCAAAGCATTCTTCCCCGGCCTTATCAAGTACATGTCATCTGGACCCGTTGTCCCCATGGTAAATTTTGTTATATTCATTATATTTATTTTATTAATTATCTAAAACCATATAATCGTAGGTATGGGAAGGATTAGATGCTGTAAAAACTGGACGTTTCATTCTTGGTGCTACTGACCCGAGAAACTCAAACCCAGGAACTATTAGAGGAGATTTATGTATCCAAGTTGGCCGGTAAATATATATTGTTTTATTTAAATTTATTTTACACTTAATTTTTATATTTTATATTTTTATAGCAATATCATTCATGGATCAGATGCTGTAGAATCTGCTAACAAAGAAATTGCTTTGTGGTTCTCTGAAAAAGAAGTGGTCCCATGGACAAAGGAAATCGACTCGTGGGTCTATGAATAAATAAAATAAACATGGTATTAATATTTAAGTAATGTTCGAGCTTAAATAAAACCCAACTTAGGGTTATGTACGTGTAATTGTGCATTTTAATAAATATATTCTTATAAAATTATGTTGTCCTATTGGTTATGATTTTTTAAACATTTAATTTGTTAATCAACACATGTCATCCATTCCTCCTTTCAATAGGGTTTATAATTTGAGACGCCAAATATAAATTTTTTAAGTGAAGTGAAACCTTTCTGGCTTTCAAAAAAGGACGCTATAGGACAGATGACAATGTGTGAAATAAATTAATGTATATTCTCTTAGGGATTATGATATTTAATAATAAACTAAAATATATAACATTAATGTGCCTATTCTATGTTATATGTAGAATCACAATTATTGAAGACTGTTATCTATACTCTATAGTACACAATCTTTACAATAATTAAAAATTATATTTAGATGAATCAAAATTCAAAATGTTGCAAAAAAATCTTATTATTAAAATATGAATATGCTTAACAATTTATGGGAAAAGAGCTATTCTCATTTGAATGATTATTCTAAGTATTTGAAAATATGTTTCATAAGTATAAATAAAAATTCTAAAAATAATAATTTTACTAAAAGCAAAGGATGTGGGGTAGAATGATTTGCGAATTACTTGGTACAACATGTGTCATGTATATTGTATAGACCATAGGAGCTTAGTTGTAACAACAGCAGATCTTATTAATAATATTAACCTATTATATTATAAACATTAAAATCTTTACAATTGACTTCCAAAACACTGCTAGATTAAAAATTAATTTGTAATATTTTAATTTATTTAATAGCTTATAATAACAATTTAGAACTAGTTAAGAAATTTTGAATCCAATTCTGTTGTACAATTTATAATTGTACACTTAAAATCAAAAACGATAGTTTATAATTCACATTTGTAAAACCACTAATAACTATATATATTATTATGCAATTACTTCCACGGTTTTTTTGAATTATCTGATCATTTTTCATTGTAAAATATTTATACCACACTTTTTAAATTGTTAAACAATATATTATAATCATAAATGTGTAACAGTATTGGTTTTAGAATATACCAAAATCAACGGTAATAGATTGAGTGCTTTTATGCTCAAGTGCATAACATGATATTATTATTATAGTTATTATAGATTATAATTAATAAGGCTGGCTATAATCTTATAGTTATATTATAGAAGCAACTACATAATATATATAATATAAAACCCTTTTAAATAAATTGTCAGGTGAAGCAATAGCACTATTCGCTGCATCAGTGTGCACGCCCACAGTGGCGGCAATCTTATAGTCCATGCGTTGCTTCGATAACACATACAAATTCAGTAGGCAGTATGTTGAGTGATAATTTATTGATTATTATACTATGACTAATTAGTGTCTAATTATGTTACCTATAGGCTATAACATAATTTAAAAAAAAACAATACTAAACACAAGATTTGAAATATATCATATCCAAAAGACATTTATAATGTTATTTATATTTATTCAACTAGTAAATTATAATTAAAAACCTACAGCATATGTGAATTTCAATTTTTGCTATTTTAGATTCTGAGCGAATCTAAAGAAGCTATTGATTTTTCAATGATATGTGTATTTGTTTTGTCTTTCATCAACATTTGCCCATTTTGGGTATCTGGTTAAAATGCTCGATTTTCTTATTGGGAATTTTTATGCATTTTTTTTTGGTGTGGCTTAAAAACAAATGACTATAAATACTTTGAATTTCCCACAGATGACTATTTTCTATACGACTATACTTGATAACATTTTGACTCTTTTAATGCTATTTATAATAATTAGACATTATTGATGTATTTTTTTAAAGTTTTTTTTCAATTATTATTGATAAATAGTTTTTTGCTAGATCAAAAACCTAAAATTGTGATACAAGGTTCCTTATAAGTTATTTATAGTTTAATAAAAAAAAAAAAGTTGAGCTTAAATCCATAATATATTTTCTGGTTGGTTGAAGGTAAAATTTTAATGGAATTTGTCAAAATCACGAAAATCTAATAATTATTTTTCAGTTAATAATTCATAAAATTTTTTTAATTTTCATAGCCAACATTTTAAAATGTAATAGAAGATTTCTCATAAGTTTTTCTAGTTACGTTAAAGAAAAAAAAACTCACCGGAAAGTTTCATAACTTATAGCTATGAAATATTTTCGATTGTTATTAATTATTAAATTTGATCATATATAAAGTATGTAAGGCACACAGTCAGTGCCGCAACTAGAGTTCAAATCTTGGGAGTGCTACAATTTTATTATGATTTGCTCACATTTGGCTCTGTTCCCAACCACAATATTCTATATTACTAATATTTAGATTAAACTGTTATTCGCAATCTGTTGGTAAACAACAATATTATTGTTAATATGCACATATTTACATATTATTATTCAAAAATTTGCGAAAAAACGAAATATCTTAAAAAAATACAAAATATATTGGATATGTTATTAAAAGAATACAATTGAAATTTTCAGTATACTTCTGCTTACATTATAATATGTCAATATGTGTATGTACAAACTACTGTTTAATTAAATAAATTAAAAATTGTATAGAATAAGGAAAATGTAATAATAATTTTAGAACGAGTAGTAATATGAAGTTACAAATTGTGATTTTATATTTTCAAATTCGAAATTTCTGCGATTGCCACGTAGTACCTATATAGCATAGATTTATATTTCAGAACGGACAGCACACTCCACTCGCCTTGCCTAGTTGATGATCAAAACGGTAAATCAAATTTAAAAAAAATAATACATTTTGTTTATTACTTTATCGCTACATAAAAACCTGACCGAATCTGACAAGACATGATCAGCGGCGTATTTCGGGGGGGGGGAGATCAAGGGGATCAATACCCCCCTAGTCCGTATTCAATATGCAAACATTTCCGGAGTCTTAACTTGAGGCCTCTAACTTTACACTTTTACAGGCGGGACTACTGGATAAGATCATACATTCATATCCCTTCTCCTCCCCCCCCCCAAAGACAAAAACCTAAATAGTAAATACACCACTGGACATGATAACAATATTGACAAACAATCAACGACACCATGGAATATATAGATATGACACTGCGACAGCCCAGCTGCAGTTAACTGTTAACATTACTATAACGTTTCGTTTCATCATTGCCCAAGTGCCAGTTTGCTCTGATGCGTTCTTCCCCTTCTGTGTGCCACATAGTCAGGAAACCCGCGTACCCAACTATTATATCCATCGGTACTAATTTTCACTGTTAGTTCGTATCCGTTTTTTCCGAATAGTCCGCCCCCAATCCGATCCCTGACTGTCATGGACTTTTTGGAAAATCTGTCGCGTCAACTGGAGGACATCCGGCTGGATGGAACCAACGTGAGGGCGGAATTCCCCTGTCCGCGGTCGGTCTTGCGATATCTCAACGACCAAGAATCTATGAAGTAATTTAATAAATAGCTTTGACAGCGTATAAAGCCATATTATAATGTACACATTTTATAATTGATGTTTCGACAGTTTCAAGTGAATGCTTGTTTATAAAGATTTATCATCTATATAATGTAATAATATTGGTTAAGACGTGTTTAACTCTAAATATTAGTTTAATTGATATACGTCAAATAATTAGTAAAACTGTTTTACCTATTTTTTTTTTATAAAATTTTATAAAAACAAATTTTATTGTCATAGTGATCCCAATAATTTATCAAATGCATCAAACTTAGAAAATGGTATAAATAATGAAGATACACCTGAAAATCAATCCAGAATAAGGACAAGGAAACGTTTACAAAGAAGACAGAAACAAAAGATAAAATCTTTATTTGAGAAACATAATATTAATCCCAATGAACAAAATCGATCAACTACAAATACTATAGAGTATGTATACAAATAATAACAATAACACGTATTAATTTATTAAAAATATAGTTTTTTCCATATTTCTTTGAAGGCCATTCTTGAATCAGAAAGATTTTTATCAAGATTATATGCAGTTAGATGACGTGAAAAAAGGTTTAGAAAGTGGTGAACTTTTTGAAGGAAATATACGTATTAGTCAAAAATGTCCCACAGAAGCATATGTTCCTTCACCGGTATGAAATCTTTGTGAAATGTTTGTTTATAATTTTCTACTCATAATATTTTATATTTTATAGGATAAATCAAAGGATATATTGATAAACGGTATTAGATCACGGAATAGAGCTCTAGATGGTGATAAAGTTGTTGTCAAAATGCTGGACAAATCTAACTGGAGGGTATTTCACTGAACATTTTAAAAACATAATAACCCACTCTAGTCAAAACAGTATCACCTTAATGTTAACATTTTAATCTGTCTATTATAGAACCCAGATACAGAAGATTGTCAACGAACTGGCTTGGTGGTTTACATAACAAGCTCTAAAGAGAATCGTATCGTAGTAGGATCTCTGATAGTTGATAGAGGTGTTATTTATCGATATAGCACATTAATTCCCAGAGACTGTCGAATTCCCAGATTACTTGTGGACACTTCAACTTGGCCGTTTCCTATTGATTTGAGGGATGGAACCAAGGAATCAAAAGAATTGTTTTATGCTGTCTTATCACGCTGGGATAATTACAAGACTCCCTTTGGGTATTATAAAATGCTTGGGCATCTAATATATTGCAGTATATAATGTATGCATTACTTTATTTTGTGTATATACTATGGTTTCTAGAGTATTGAAAGCAGTTTTGGGTGAATCAGGAAAAATAAATGCAGAAACTGAAGGTATACTGATTACTCATGACATACAGGAACATCCTTACCCAGAAGATATAGATAAATATTTTCCACCACCGTTTTCTGTTGAAGAAGAACTGAAACATAGGAAAGATTTCAGGTACTTTACTTGATCGCATAAATGTAATCTATGCATATATCTATAATTAATTGTTTTCTCATTCTGTAGAAAACATTGCATTTTCTCCATTGATCCCCCTACCGCCAAAGATCTAGATGATGCGCTTTCCTGCGTACCGCTACCAAACGGCAATTTTGAAATTGGTATTCACATATCTGATGTGACATACTTTGTCAAGCAAGGTACACCATTAGATGAAATTGCAGAAAAATTGGCCACTAGTGTTTATTTAATACAAAAAGTAAGTATTGAATATAAATAATTTGTTCTTGCACTCAAGAGTTAATTCAAACCAAATTATATTATTTATTAACAACAGGTATATCACATGTTACCTCCAGCTTTGACAATGATGGCGTCATTACTACCAGGAACCGATAAACTAGCTGTCTCTATCACTTTGGAAATGACACCCGATGCTAATGTGATTAGTCACTCTTTTAGTCAATCTATTATACATTCTTGCGCTCAATTGCATTACGCACATGCTCAAGTATGTTTTTGTTGTTATATTATTATTAATACTGAAGCAGTGGCATATCTACAGGGGAGGGGAGGGGGTATATGTCATATCCCTTTCGCCCAAAAACCAAATTTTGTACACAATACAACATGTATATTATAATAATATGAATATAATATGTGTATATATACTGAATGTCTATTAAAAATTTTATATCCCCCCCTTGAAAAAATTCTAGACACGCTACTGTACTGAGATAATCAATTTTGAGCATTGGTATTAACTACCAAAGCTATTTAAATTATAGTATATTAGTAGTGTATTATATACAGTTAATAATTTAAGAATCTGTATGTTTTAGATATTCTTAGAAAATCCTGATAAAAAAGAATGGGATGAATCTGAGTTTCCTACTGTGTATAATGGTTATACAATCAGTGACTGTGCAACAGCCGTTAGCCATTTACATAAGCTTGCCGCAGTGATGCGAAAGAGACGTTTTGATTCTGGTGCGCTGGCGATCAACCAACCCAAATTGTCTTTTGAAATAGACAGAGCTACATGCGAGCCACTGTCGTATTCGTTGTATATACTCCACGAGAGTAATTGGTTTGTCAATAGTACTCTTATTTTTTATTTTTATTTTTCAATCATAATGTTTGGAAAATTAATTGTATTCTCTTTAATTTACAGGTTAATAGAAGAATTTATGCTTCTTGCCAATACAATGGTTGCTGAGCATTTGAAAACCCACTTCCCAACCACAGCTATGCTCAGAAATCATCAGGCACCGGATGTTGCTCCTATGGAAAAAGCAGTGAAACTATTGAAAACACATGACATTGAAATTGATTTTACTTCAGCTGGATCTATTCATAAGTCTAAAGCTGTTTATTGTCAAGGTGAAAATTCAAAGAATTCTCATTTTGATATTATTATTAACAACATTCTATCGAAACCAATGGTTGTAAGTAAAAAAAAAAAATAAATTATAAATCAATTATGCATATTAAAATGTACTAAAAATGTTGAAAACATTGTTCTGTTTTATAGCGTGCCGAATACTGTGTTATTGATCCAGACAGACTCATGTCTCATTTTGCACTCAACGTACCGTATTATACACATTTTACCTCTCCCATTCGAAGGTATCCAGACATAGTCGTGCACCGTATGCTCATATCGTGGATAACAAACAAGCCAATCAAGGAATACGAAGACCCAAAAGTCATTGACAAGTAATGTTAATTTTGATGCACTGCATTGTCGATAACCATCCAATCATATTTTATTATAAATTTAGGATAGCCATCAATAGCAACGACAGAAAGAATAATGCAAAGAAAGCATCAGAAGCTAGTGCAGATATTTATGCTGCATGTTTGATCGGCAAACTGGGAGGCCTAGAGGTAGATGCAGCCATAATGGAAATAAAAGAAAACTATTTTGAAGCCACAGTCCTCTCAATGAACATGAACGTTAGAGTTTACGTGAATATTGTAAGTGTAGTTGTCGTCTAAACAACTTATCTTATATTAATTTACCATCAGCTGATAAAATACTTAAGTTTATTTTTATTTGTTTCCAGTCTTACAACAACCCAGACTTGCTACACAAAGTTAGTAAGTTCTTAATCTTTGACAATAAACCCACGTTAGTTATTTGGTGGGATAACAAAGGTGAAAACAAGCAAACTCTTCAACTCTTTGACAAAGTGAAATTGAAGCTCTTGAAAAGAGAAAATTGTTTGAAATTAAGAGCCATTTTGATCAGAGACGAATAGACTTATATTTATTGTGATTCAATACATAGTGTATTTAGTATGTAATATGTATTTGATTTAATATTTTTTTTTATTATTATCGTTTTCAAGTTTTAATGATAGAAATGTTGTTTATTATTATAATTTTTATCAATAAATACATTTATAATTTTAAACTTTCAAGTGTAAGGTCAATCAACAACATCAATATAATATAATATTAACACACATTTTACGATGGGATACAGTACAGAGTTAATTAATTTATATATTTTATTTTTATTAAGTTGAATAACATTTAAAATAGCATAGGTTATTTTAGAGTATATATATTATCATATAACTTAAAATATGTAATATAATAATATAATATATATATAAATATATATTACATAATGTTTAATATATTATATAAATATATTGAAGTTAAAAAAAAAAACAAACAAATATCTTACACAAAAGTTTATACAAATAATAATATAATAATAATAAAGACATAAAACAATTCACCATAGTATTATAGTTTTCTAATTTTGACCCGAAACCGCAGTTGTATGGTTATAATTTACAAGTCTTCTACCCACTAAATATTTATCATTTTTAATGTGTTCGTAGAGTCTTTTAAATTGACGCACTTGCATCATCATCCCCTTAACAATGGCCATCGTGAGCATAAGTGTTGGATATATTCTTCTAGCGATCAGTAGTCGTGTGCCATGATTTTTGACGATAAGTGGTATTACAGAGTATGCAATCACATACGGTACAGCTAGGAACAAACTGAGAACAGCAATCACGGGTACAGCTAGGTCTTGCATCATTAACTTGAGATCCAAACGCATGAAGCCATCTCTGTATGTACGTTCTATGGCTCGCCTTAGAGACCAATCGGGTCCCATAAGGGTTATGGCGCACGCAATTTTCATATATAAAACTCCCAGAGCCCAGTCTTGCCATGCCCAGAGTACAGGTGTCTGGTGTAAAGGCACTCGGAACGGTACTACCATAACGAGCTCCAAGAGTAGACCAAATAGAAACGGTATTATACCGAGTAGTACGATAAAAGCGACCATTGCTTTTGAACTAATTTTGAGCCAAAACTTTAATCGATTGATGACAACAGTACGTCCTTCTGGCAGCCATCCCGCAATAAAACAAACAGCACGAACTGATAACCAACATATATATGTGCCACACGCTGCAGTATACAGTTCATGTATGTTGGGCAACTGAGATGGTTCTGGGGTAGACGGCAGCAATGCTGGCCAAAATGACATGGCTAAACGACCCAACCATACAGGTATTGTGATGATCGACAAACTGATTACGACTACAGATAGAGCTACTAGGACGAGTAAGGCGATCAGACGTATTGCAAAATTAGTGGGTCGAGTGTAAGGTCGAAAACCTACAGGTCCACCACGTCTTAACAACCCCTCGTGAGCTGCTCCTAAATCAGCTGCAGGTGGATGTATGGGCGCCACGACGGGAGGCAGGTCTTCCCCATCACCAAGTAGATATGACTTTATTCCAAGCAAATGTGAGACAACAAGACACCAGAAACGAATGCCCATTTTCAGCCAGTTGCGAGTGTGTGTTTGTTCCAGTAGGGCTGGTAATACAACTTGGAGAAGTAATAGCTCCATGGACAATTCATTAACGGAATCGCTGTGTAAAGTTACATTATATGGCAAAAATGTTGGCCAAATAAATTTCAGAATTCGTATTGGCAGCCATACAACAAGAAATACAGCTGTACCAAATATCATAGCTGACGCAATGAGCCTTCGCCCATGTTGCAACATGCCTTGTTGTATTAGTTCCTAAAAAAAAAAAATTAAATACATAAGCATTGAATAATTGTTTAATGATTAGATGTATATAATACTTGAATAGGACTAAAATCTGGATCGTTTAGATTTCGCAAGAACCATAATACACCAGGTCGGACAACTTCTCGAAGGAGTAGTACAAATGAAGCAAAATAATACACATACACCATTCCAACCAGCCAATGGATGAACATGGAGGTACCGGGAGCCAAACGGAAACTTGCTAGCCTATCTTTGAAACTCGTGTCAAACATTGACAACGAACATATGTCCAACCACCAACCGCATACTAAAGGCAGTACACCAATTTCAACAACTGATAACAAGGATACCTATTAAGACGAACAAATCAAATATGAAATCAATAAACAAATATTTAAACGTGTTCAAATAACTGAAAAGTAGTTTAGTTTACTCACTTTTACAACAATATAGCTAAGTCCAATTATACGTTTGGATCGTCTAAATCCTATAATAGTCGCAAAGGTGTGCATGATCAACAAACACATACCAATGAGACAGTATCCGCATAGTGTGGTGACCAAACCTTCAAAATGCGAAGCAGCTACCTTATCTTGTAAAGCCATTGCAGTAATTGCCAGATTACCCATTTGGTATGGACAAAATGCAAACACCAATATAAATAATGCATTCATAGATACCACCCAAAACACATGTTCTAAAAACACCAATGAACCATCTAATCCTAAAAGTCGTTCCCAAGTCAAATCTTCAGCAGCCCGATCTCCCCAATCTATTGGATTCCAATGTCCTTCATCTACTTGATTTCCATTTTCTTGACGAAGTTCTCCTTCAATCTATTAAGAATAATGTTAATGTATAGCCGTTTATATTTACCACAAGATATCTTACCTCTTCTACAGGATTTTCTTCAGGAATGGGAGGCAACAGTACATTAAGTTGTTGTTGGTTATTAGGTTCATCTCTTTCTAACCAATCTGGACCACCACCATGTAATATTTGTTCACGTAGCCAAATTAATCCAATAAATGCAAACAATGTGCAAGTCACAACAAAACATCCATGAAATATATCCCCAGAAATGTTCTTTGATGACCACATATCAAGAGGCAATGACATCACCTAATTTTTTTTTTTAAATATTAGTAAAATAAAATACTGTTAATTTAATTTGATAAATAAAACTATTAAATCACTTACAGCATCAAAAGAACCATTAAACAGGCTTCGGTAAATCCTACATGCTGTAAAAGGTACAACGCATAGCCAAGCCAGTCCAACTAAAGTAAAATGCAACCAATATTTTATTCCAGTCAAAACACTTGAAGTGATACCAGCAGCGACATCTTTAATAGGTAATCGTCGAGGCATGTCTGGGGCATAGATGGGGGTGAACGAAAATCGATAGCTACAAAGCTCACAATACTCTTTACGACTGTAACGCATCCATTGTACCAAGCACTCTTGATGAATATACTTAATGCTGCCCGTGCATATGCAAGGATGAAACAATGGCCGTTCTGGCATGCCTTCCGATCGGCACACCCTGCATATGTCCGCTCCTTGAGAAGGGTCGTCCATATTGTCCATCTTGCAGTAGCAGATGGAATACTATTCTATGAACCTAAAGTGGAATAAAAAAATAAAATTTAAAATAACAAATAGTGACTAAATGTTACTAGTAGTTTATAACTAAAATAAAATAATATTATATAATACCTAAATGATACTGAATAATGTTATCAGTACTTTTTTTTAACCAACAATTTTAGATGGGTAATACGTACATACACAAATCCCAATCATAATAAAGTAAAATAAACTGATAAAACAAAAAAACAATTAGTTAATTATGATGACTATCAAAGAAGAAATCTTTACAAAAAACGTATTGTTATTATCTTGTAAATTAGGTATAAACTATGTTATTATATGATGATAGATACAATTCTTTAAGAATGTCTGATAAACTAAGCAGTTTTAAAACTGAGACAAAATAATAAATTAAAACATTTAAATAAATTGATATATATATACCATTAATTGCCATAGTAGGTAATATAACAAAATATAAGTATTTAGGTAAAAAGAATTTCTATTACTGCCAAGAATATTTGTTAACATATGCATATTTTTTCTTCTATCACATTAAACTTAAAAAAAGTTAATAGTCCATCAAAGCCAACAGACTTTAATACTTCTATAAATTATAAAGACTTGGAGAAACCAATTCTTAAAAAGAACGGAAGAGTCGTAGATTTAGAGAAAAATAAAAATAAGTTATTACAGATAGTTACTAAAACAAAAAATAACTAAAAATTTATACCTATTACCAGTATGAAGTATTTAAAAATATGGCAAATAATATTTTAAAAATATAAGTTAATTTAATTGTTTTTGTTTACGTAATTATCAAGGTAATTATGCTAAAGTAACAGTGGGTGAAGTTTGAAGAAAGTCACAACTAGTATAATTAACTTTTATAGATAAATGTATACAAAACCAAAGTATTTATGTATGGTAGGTGTCAACATAAAATATATACTTATGTAATGTTATTCAACAATAACTTATTGTTTAATAATAGTGTCAAAAAAAAATGAATTATTATTTATGATTTTCTTTAAAAAAAAATAAAATGCGGGTAAAATGCTTATTTAACATTTTTTTCTATTGCATATAAATCCTAGCCTTATTTATTACATAACTAACTTTATTAATAACAATATTAATATTCTTCAGTATTGACAATATTTTAAAACACACAAAGAGGAATTAGATTATAGGTAGATAAGTTACTAATTAGTCATCTTCTATCACTTAAATATTGTTGTATAAATATGACTATTATTAAATATCGATATTTCAAGGAGTTTCATAAATATAATTCATAAACCTAGATAAAAAAAATTGAATTAATGAACTATATTGTTTTCAGGAATTCCCTTGATTAAGTAACATGTTACATCAACAGGTGATAGGTACAAACTTATTAAGATTGGATAAGCACTCAACAAATATAAAAATATCTAAGTCTTAAATGTGTCGTAAAATCTTATAATATTGAAAAAACTATTTTACATTCAATATTATTTAATAAAGTTATGCAGTTTAATCCCATTTGAATATTTGTTTTTATAGATAATTAAATTACACTCGAAATTACAGTAGGTAAATAATAAGTTTGTTTTTGATACCAAGGAAACTGGTACAATTCTAGAAGCAAGCGATTTTTAAAATATGTGTATGTAGTTTGTGATAAAAAAAATTATGGTGCCATCAGAATTTCTCGGTTGGACTTAGTTTTGAAGTTATAGCAAGTTCACTATGTTGATTTCGTTAAATTGAAATATTGAAATATCATGATGTAACAAGTAACGTGAGCTAAATAAAAAAATTTTTTAATGTATTTTAAAACAAAATTGTTTAAAGCACACATAAACATCCCTCTTGTAAAACCACCTTGGGTAGGTCATCAAGTTAAAATTTAAGATCACTATGAATTGACTAAAGTCTGTATTACACATAGCGCCAAAATATTTAAATTTCTCAAAATCAACATAATTCAATTTGCTATAGGTAACTTCAAAACTAAGTCCAACAGACAAATTTTGATAAGACCTTCATTTTTTCATCAAAAACTACATAGGAATAAATTTAAAAAAAATTGGAAACATTGCAAGGGAGTTTAACTAGAATTATTCCTTTTAAAATCAAGTTTTTATGCAAGATACCTAATGGTGTGACTAATATAATATATTTATAAGCATTGTAAATACAAATAGGTACCCACCTAATATTTTCATGAATAATTATGGGTGCTAATGGTACCTTATAATATGTGTCAGTATACAAAACCTATATAATAAATATACCTAAATATAACATAGGATGTATTATATAAGTATATAGCTAATATTTTGTATAACAGCCAATTTGATTAAATACTCAGGTATAAAAGTAGGGATATTATTTAATTTACAAAAAGTCTCACAAAAATCCTTAACTGAATTTTATCAAAATAATACTTATAGGGTTTGGAATTTGATTTTTGGAGGGACTTCGGACTCATCCAAATTTCAAGGTCTAGGTGTCAATGTATTTTACACCAACATTTACTATCAAGGCTAAAACTTAACTGATAATTATTTACAACTATATTGTTAAATCAAAGGATGATCTGGGAACTACATATTGTTGTTATATTAATGTTCCCATACATCCCTAATTATGCTCAAGATAATTAACTCATATTTTATGTAACAATTCAAATTGTTTATATACAGGTAGTTGAAAATTATTTAAACAGATAAAAATAACAATATTAATTTTGTTTATAGACATAAGTTATAATTAAGTACAATATAAAAATTTATATTTCTTAGATAATGTATCATAACATTGATTTATGTGTCCTTATTTTTATCATTATTTATTTTCTAGATTAAAGTAATCTAGAAAATATTCTTTGAAACAACAGTCTTGGGTATAAATGTATAATGAATTTCTACCTAAGACTTACGAGAGAGGAAAACAATGGAAAACATGACGACGCTACAAAACAAATTTGCCCCATCAATGCTCCCCCCCTTAACAAGTAAACTACACAAATCGAATAGATGACATATATAGGTAATCAATAATCATACTTCTTAATGATCATCAGCTCTCAACCAGACGTTTTCAGATTAATGTTTCGTAGATTTATGTCGAATTCAGAGAACTTGAGAAAACAAATGCAGCTCAAAATTCGACATCTTTAGCGGAACGTAGTTACGACCCTCCCCCCACCAACCCCCTCCAAAAGGATCATCATACCAAAAACACCATAGAAACAGGATAATCGAAGTCTATCCAAATATCAAATCATAAACCTGGGGCTTGGGCCCTACGACTGCAGAAACTAACATACGGAGGTAGGTACTTACTTGTTTACAAGCTTCGCCACTCGGGCCGGCAAGAAGACGTCTGACGACGACGTAACGCCGTCACTCATATCCCGCGGAGACACCGTCGGTAGTCGCGGAGTGCGGCCCCGCGGTTGAAAGTACGGAAGCGTTTCCGGACAACGGTGGACGACGGAAACAAGGGGAAAAAAAAAGAAAACAGAAATAAAAATCTCGAAAACAACTACGGCAGAATAATCTGCATCTGCTGCGCACCACTACTGTTCGTATTTTCGGATCAATAAATTTATAGTATTTACTACCAACGTTATCAGGAACGTCACACGGACAGGACGGGTTGGGAAGGACACCGCTTACCTGGTATAGGTATATAACAGTGGCCGTAGTCGCAGCTGACGGTTGTAGTGTCATAGAACATTATATTATTATTCAGTGATGGTAGTGTGCTAGACGCTAGCATAGAATATAGATAAATATAATAATGCCGAGTGGCCGCCGCAGATGAACTTAAACGATTGGAACTGCATCGGGACAATTTATTAAACTTGTATGTGGTTCAATAGTAATTATATTATTATGATCTTGTCATGGTTGGTAGGGAGAGTGATAAGCGTGGTATGCGAGTAAAAATATCGATGCTGATTGCGCGGCTCTTATCTATCTAGTCGTCACTCTCGTAGATTGATAATAATGGTGATAGCACAGTGATAGGCGAGTGTTCGACTTCGTTACGTGCATAATAATATTTTTTATCTGTTTATACTTACTATAATCACAAGTCATAACTTTGTACAAATTGTACATCAGAAAGACTGACCAGTCTGACCTTTGTTTTCTCTCCGATTCGAACGTGTCACTATTTCCGCGTTCCGTTTGCTCTCATCAAATCTGGTCACCGTACTCACTAATTCCGCACGCTACCGCCATAACGTCCAGATCTACGGCAACGATGGCGTCCAATCTGTTGAAGAATATTGTCAAATTGGATACCCGAGTGTCCGTGTCGCAAAACGTTTGCCGTGAGTATGAGACGATAACTCTGGTCAATAATAAATAACTACAACTGTCAATATCATTTGTAAACGTCGATTTTTTGAACTGTTTGTTACAGTACCAATCAGATGTCTGTCAACAGCGTCTCCACGGGTGAAGGACAAGACCGGCAAAAATATAGTGTTTGTTGATGGAGTGCGTACTCCGTTCTTATTATCGGGCACTGACTACGCGTCTTTAATGCCCCATCAATTGGCCAAAGAAGCTCTAATGTAAGTTGGTTTGACATTTTTCATTTTAATTTCAATCAAATTATATGTTATCGTTTAACTACTACCAGTAGTTCTACTAGCAGAAATGTGTGTAATAATAATATATATTTCAAATTTAAATCAAAACATTTGATTATTTTACTTTTAAACAAGGTTTTAGGTTTTTATTTAGGTCAGGTCAACTATAAATACAGGTACATTCAGTACTTCAATAACCATTTTTGTATTTATAAATCTTAAATAGCTAAAAAGTGTGTTATGAATTATCATACCTCTAGAGTATTTTCCATTAATTTTAATTGTATAGGTTCTTATATGAATATGAGTTCAAGGATATTAAGCATTATATTTTCATGCTTTTACCTATAATATTAACTGATCTATAATTTGTTAAACTATCAAGTTGAATTTTTATATAAAATTTAAGTTAGTTGATTTAGTTAAGCTTATACAATATAAAGATATTATACTTTTTCTTTTAATTATGGTTTTTTTTTTTTTTTTTACACATCAGGAAGTAAAATTTACTGAAGGTCAATGTATTTTTATTGGGTAACAAACTTTTTAACTGGCATGTATACATGGTATCTTTTTATTTAATTTTAAACTTATTTCATGACTTATAAGTTAGATTTACAAACAGTACCTATCTAATGTAATTTTTAATAAATCATTCGAGATATTTTGATTTTAATTATATTAATAGATTAAATAAAACAGAAACATATTTTGTTGCAATATTAATCTAGGAATCTGTTTAAAGATATAATGTTTAGATTTTAAAACCACCTAAATTTCATCAAAAACTTCATACTTTATGTACATACATTAATATAAATTATAAAGTAAATAATAATAATTATATCAATCAATTTATTGAAAAATTAAAACATTAAAATCTTAATGTTGAATTGCATTAAATTTTATAAAAATATAAGAAACTTAAGTAATTGGTTGAACATTACATTATATTGCTAATACATATTAATTATTACCAACTATTAATTAAAGAAAAAATGAGATTTGGGGAAGCTGAAGACCTACTATTATAATATTAAATAAGCTTAAAAAAAATGTAGAAAGTGTTTGAGTGAGCTGTTGCTGGAGGCTTGGCCCCTAAATCCCCCATTTTTTGCACCTATGGTATGTAGGTACATAAGATTTTATGAGGCTCTTTGTGGCAAAACTGTGGTAAATCTAATTGATGTCTAGATTCTAGATTGTAAGAAGAAATGAAAATTAGTAGATCCGTATTTCTTTATCACGGTGATATACGTTATTTGTTATTTTTTAACCCAGTATTTTTAAAAATTAAGTTGTTTTAATTCATGATAGCATTGATTTCAAAATCAATGACGATAGTTTAAAAATGCCAAAAACATGGAATAGTGTTCATGTTAATCAATATATATTTGAATTAGTAAACATGTATATAAATTATTTTTATTATGTTAATGTTCTTCCTTATTTTTGAGTTTTTATTTTCAAAATTTTAATATGTTTTGTGAATTTTTCAAAAATAATATAAAAATTTAGTTGCATATATTTAATCATATTTTGACAATTTTGATCATAATTGCATGTATATTTCAATAATTTTTAGTGCAACAAGTCTCGAGCTCTAATCATTACTTTACTTTAACTTTAATGTATACTCTAGTGTACTGAAAAATATTTAGAATTTTTAAAATATTGTATTGTTTCAATATTCTTATTAGGTATTTTTAATGATTATAATTTTAAGATAAGATATGAATACAATGCTCTGCCATGTAAACATATTTTAATATTTACGATACCTGTTCTGGGTTTTTTTTTCAAATCAAATTATTTGGATTAAATTGTTATAAATATCATAAAACATAATTATAGAATAGAGCTTGGGAACTTATTAGTTATTACCCTAATAACCTCTAAATTTGTATGCATTTAGATAATTAAAAATATAATTTATTGTTAATGTTTTATACTTATATATAAGTTACTTAAAATATTTAAAAAAAAGTCAAGGGATCTATTTGTTTGTTTCAATAAACCTATTAAAGTGAAGAAAGGAGTTTAAATTAATTTTTTTTATTTTAAATTAGTGGTTTGATGAGGAAAACCAACATACCTCGTGAAGTAGTTGAATACATTGTGTACGGTACAGTAATACAAGAAGTAAAAACTAGCAATATTGGACGAGAAGCTGCCCTTGCTGCTGGATTCCCAAACTCAGTTCCAGCTCATACTGTTACAATGGCATGTATCAGTTCAAATCAAGGTATTACAACTGGTATTGGACTGATTGCTGCTGGTGCATACGATGTAATTGTAGCTGGTGGTGTTGAATTCATGTCTGATGTTCCAATTAGGCATTCTCGTAAAATGAGAAGTCTACTTTTGAGGGCAAACAAAGCTAAGACGCCATTAGACAAATTGAAACTTCTTTCAACATTTAGACCAAATTTTTTACTCCCGGAGGCATGTTAAAAATCCTTTGTATTAAAAATTAAAGCTAACATAGTTTATATGCATTTAGTTGCCTGCTGTTGCCGAATTTAGCTCTGGTGAGACCATGGGCTTCTCTGCAGATAGATTGGCTGCTTCGTTCAAAGTCTCTCGGGAAGAACAAGATCAATATGCTGTCAGATCGCACACTATGGCTAAAGAAGCTCAAGACAATGGATATTTGACTGATATAATACCTTTCAGATGTATGCATTTTATTATTTTTTTTTTGTTTTAATTATTAATAATATTTATTTTGTTTAGTACCAAATTCGTCCAAAGTAATTGAAAAAGATAATGGAATTAGAGTGTCACCAATTGATAAATTAGCAAAATTGAAAGCCGCTTTTGTTAAACCACATGGCACAGTAACTGCTGCCAATTCATCATTTTTGGTACGCTGAACATTCAATATAATAACAAATTTAGAAAATTTTTATTATAAAATGTATATAATCAATGCATTTTATTTTACTTATACATACCATGTGTATTACCATGGAAAATTATGTTCTATGGTATAGTGAGTTAATGTGATTACATAAGTTTAGGCCATTTTGGTTCTATTAACCAGTTGATTCCATAAAGCATTTTTTTTTCACTATAATATTTGGTTTGGAATTTTCATTTTTTGATCCAACAAACCAGTGATCACTTTAAGTGGAAATCACTGTATTACCTAATTGTAAATTTATATTTAAATAAAAAAGAGTTTTCTTTGCAAAATATAAGTAAATATCAAGTACTTATATTACATAAGATTATTAAATATTTTTTTACTCCTTAGACTGATGGTGCATCAGCTTGTCTCATAATGACTGAAGAAAAGGCCAAGCAATTAGGCCTTAAACCTAAGCTTTACTTAAGAGATTTTACTTATGTAGCTCAAGATCCCATTGATCAATTGTTGCTTGGACCAACTTATGCAACACCCAAAGTATTAGAGAAAGCCGGTCTAAGTGTCAATGATATTGATGTGTGGGAAGTACATGAAGCTTTTGCTGTAAGTTCCAACAATAAAAATGTTTAGTGCATCAATTTATTTTTCTTTTATTTATTTTTATATGTCAGGGACAAATTTTAGCAAATCTTAAAGCTATGGACAGTGACTGGTTTGCCCAGAAATACATGAACAGGAAAAGCAAAGTTGGAGTACCAGACTTGTCCAAATGGAACAAATGGGGAGGATCATTGAGTATTGGTCATCCTTTTGCTGCAACTGGTAAATTTTTTTTTAACTCTTATTTTGGTAAATAATTTTTAGATTCTGAGTGGAACGATGAATGTATTGATTTTACAATGATACAATGATGTGTGTTTTTTTTTTTTTTAATATTTTTTTTTGTGTCTGCGGACACGATAAGTAGTTGAAATAATGCTTCGATTTTCAACTTCAGTATCTTTTTCAAATGGAAAGTGAATATCATTGGTGCATTGGGGAGGTAATTTAAAATTCGCAGTAATTTTCAAAAGCGCAAAGAAAAACAAAAGAAAAATTAAGGAAAAACGGGAATTTTTACGCAAAATCTATTTTTCACAAAATTGAATTTGGTTTTTGTTGTATTTTTAAAACAAGTGACCGTAGATACTTGAAAATTTCACTGAATGTTTATATTAGTATTTTCTATACACGATAAAATTTTAAAAATAATTTGACTCTTTTTGAACTGTTAACGGACATTGCCAGTTTTCAATTTTTTTAATTTTTTTTTCTATAAATATCAATAAAATTTTATTTGTTGGGAAATAAAGCGTGAAAATATAATACAAGGCTCCTGATATATTTTTACAATAGCAATTAAAAAATATTAAAAATACATTTGCACAATTTTTTTTTATAAGCATTTAAAGTTCAAATTTTGACAAAATTTATCAAATTTATAATTTAATAATTATTTTGTAGTTACAAATTTATAAAATGTTCAACTTTTATAGTTAAGGATTGAAAATTGAAAACAAGGCTCCACGTAAATAGGTTATATATAAATTACTTTATGCACAATAATATCATCAAATATAATTAGTAACATCATAGTCTGACTGACCGCTTTCGCTCAGAATCGTTTTTCTTATACAATGATATTATATCATTGAATTCAAATTTAACACTATCCATTACAGTGACCCACTTGTAACCTACTGTACAGCAGAGCGACATCCACTTACCCACCTTTTTTACTTATTCATTTTTATTATTATTTACAGGAGTACGCTTGACGGTGCACACTGCAAACAGATTAGTGAGGGAAGATGGTCAATTTGGTTTGATTGCCGCTTGTGCTGCTGGTGGACAGGTAATTCAAATCTATTTTCAGTTTAGGTACTAAACTAATTTCAATGGCATAATATTATTTATTATTTGCATTGCCTATCAATAGTCTATAATAGTATAATACATGTAAAAATAATTATTTAGTGAGAATTTTATATGTGTTTTAGGGAGTTGGTATGATTGTTGAAAGGCATCCAGATGCCACAGCTTTGTAGATGACAATCTACACTTTGAATTGTGTGCAAGTTGTAAGTGGTGAACTGGGAATAACATAAACATAAATTAATTGATTATGAATATTATAAAGTTTATTTATTAATAACTGTTATTATTCCACTTGGTCCTTTTTTCATTTTATGCTTTTTTTTATTTCAGTCTTAAGGACATATCCCATAATAGTTAGTATTTAATTTATTATTTACCTATTTGTAATTAATTTTTGTTCTACAAAATTTAATGTATTTTAAATTTTTAACAATTATTCTATTTTACAAAATTGTTATATTTGCTTAATTCAAAATTGTTGAGAATAAAGTTTATTTTTATGATAATATATATTTTTTTTATTATCCTGTAATTTAGTAGGTAGAAAACCTTTTTAGTTTATTTGTATAACCTTCCTATATATGCCTATTGCCTATAATGCTATAGTTACTAACAAATTATATTAATTTAATTAGTAACATCATTGGCATTAGTTATAAATACAAGGAGCTGTACCTATCAGTACTATTGCCTATTGGGTAAAATGTGAAAAAATCAAATTATTTAAAATAAATTATGATGAATTGTATTATATCTTGAGCGTTTTGCTCAAAGAAATACATACAGTTTTAATAAAATATAAGAAAAACAATTTTAACAGTTAAATGACTACATATAAATAAATTATATTAATTATAAAATTATATTATTAAATGCACCAAATAAATACGCAGGTAAAAATGTTTGTTTTACAAGCACATTAATGTTGAAACATTTACTTTCAACATAATAGAAAAGATTGACTGTTATACGAACAAAAATTAACAGAAATTAATTCAATGTTTTATTTTAATAGTGAGGTATTAATATTAGGTATTAAAAGTTGCGTACATAGACAAGAATACTAAGAGGCCATAACATCTCATCACACGTGCACGAACGTCACAAGGGGTCTCTTAATAAAACAACGATAAAACCCCTTACTAGAGTGAGAAGCACCATAATATAAAAGCTGCCTGTCTCTCGTGCACATTCCGGCACGCAAACCCCTATCCATTATTTTATTATCTATGGTTCTCCCGGGGCGAGATAAGAAATATAAGGGAAAAAAGAAAAAAAAGGACCAACTGTTAGCAGCTCCAGGTAGGTATATAAGAACATTGATTATGACGTCGGTTACGACAAGTACACTAATCTTACCGCGTTTTAACACTTGTCAAAATGACTGTGATGGGAAAGGTTATGGAGTTTACGCTTACGACCATTTTTATTTGATAAAAAGTACACCAATATTATAATAATTATTGTAGCCATTTGCCCGATAGGTATATCGTTTATTCGTTTCATTTAATATTTTAATTTTGTAATTAAATAACAACGTTTTAATATTTCGACTTTTGACATTGTATTTTTAATAGTAGGCACCGTAGTAATTTTGAATGTCTGAATACTTATTACACATCTACAGTAAGTAGTAATAGCATAGTCACTGGTTAGTAAGTGTAGTCAGTAGTCACTAGTCACCATTCGGCAATCATTTTATTATACGTCTATACTTATTTAATATTTATTAACTAGACTTTAGAGGCTTGAGTATAGTCATAATTTTGTTGTTAATTTGTTAGATACCGTGGTCATACTTTTACCAAATATTTTCTGTTAAAAATCATAATTTTTCCTGTTATATCGATTTGCGATGTATTGAAAAATACTTATTGTTTTTCTATTTACAGTGTTAAGAAACCAATATGATGACATCAAAAAATAGAGCAGTAATAAGTTTGATTTCTACTGCCACTGATTGGGAAAGAATTTAAATATAATAACACACCATCAACAACTGTAAACGACAATAAACAAGGTAGGTTAGGTACCTATGTCTGCTGTAAAAAATCTACTTACAACTAGTTAAATAATTATTTTATGACACAATTGTATATAGACATTTCTGTTTGACAGAAACATTTGAAGCCATGGAACAGTATGGTGAAAGAATAAAATCAAATACTATAACAAAGATATTGAAAAAAATATACGGAGTAGGCAAATGTGTTAAGACAAACTCTTGTATTATAAATAGAAAATGTCAACATACATGTTGGGAAAAATTCACTGAGAATGACGGAAAATATATATTTGACACATTTTTGAAATTAGGTAATAAACCAAGGCAATGAAATTACTTAGTAAAATGTGTAGATAAAGTATCAATAAAAAGGAAACAAAACATAATAAGTAGGCGTTCAATTTCATATAAATATTACTTATATTTCATATCTGAAAAGAAGCAAGTATGTCAACAATTCTTATTGACTACTTTAGATATATCACAAAAATTTCTACTTTACACCATCAAAAATTTGAAACTAGTAAGTTCAGAAGAACATAAAAATTGTGGTAAAATTGTTTCTAAAAGTAAATTTGACGATTCAGCACAATATGATGATTTACAAGAAGAAAAAACTGTAAATTCTAATGGTCCCATAGAAACAATAAGTATCCTATAAATATTATTTATCTTACATGTCTGAAAAAAAGCTTGTATGTCAACAATTCTTATTGACTACGTTGGATGTAACTCAAAGGTTTTTAATCTATAACATTGAAAAGTGTTTTCAATCAAATTCTGTGAAAAATAATGCTTGTAAGATGATTATATTCAAAAATAAATTTGAAAATTCAGCTATTTTTAAAGTTTACCAATTCATCAATAAATTACCAGCATTATCATCTCGTTATTGTAGTGCTTCTAATAAGAAATATTTGCCAGCAGAGATTGTGAATGTTATTCAGCTCTATAATTTATACAAAGATTACTGTAAAATAAACGGAGATGAACCAGTGTCGAAATATTTTTTTGAAAATATATTTAAAAAACAAACTCACCTGGGATTTCATGTACCAAAAAGAAAGAAGTGTAATAATTTATGTGTTGCGTTTAAAAATACGAATAGTCCCAACTGTGAACAAGAAATTCAAAAATCACATATGTAAGATGGGGATGAATGTAAGGCTTTAGTAATAAGTCATGGACAAATAACTGATCCCAGTACGGTATGTGCAAGTTTTGACATTCAAAATGTCTTAAGCACGCCAATAGGGTACAATAAGAACTTGTATTGCAGCCGAAAATTTGATACGTCCAATTTAGTTGTCTTCGAAAATATTACATAAAATGCATTTTGTTACTTATGGGGAGAAACTACTGGAAATAGAGGTAGTAACGAAATTGTATCTTGCATACATGATTATTTGATCAAAGTTGACCAAAGAAAATCTGTGATGTCTGTTATATTGCTTTGTTACTGTAATGTTAGACGAAACAAAAATAAAGCAATGCTGGTGATGATGTATCATGCCCTAGAGTATGAACATAATTTTATAAAAAAAATTAAGTTGATTTTTTTACTCCCTGGTCACATTTGTATACTTGTAGAATGTTTGATTGCTACCATTGATCGTTTTATTAAAAATAAGATTGTATGGGCACCTAGTGAATGGTCAACATTGATTAGAAATGCCTACACAAATCCAAGGCCACTAGAAATAGTTGAAATGAAATCTTCTGATTTTTTTTGATTGGACACTATTTTCAAATTCAATTTTTCCAAATTATTTGAAAACAGATGGAGGTGAAATAATTTCAATTATTGAATTAAGATATGTATTATTCCAAAAAGAGGAAAACAAAATAAATTTGTTAGCTTTTAATTCATACACAAATGTTTGCCCTGAAAAATTAGTGATGATCAAAAAAAGAAGAAATTCAAAAATATCCCAGAAAATATTGGTATTTCAAATGCCAAATTCAATAACTTAACTAAATTATGCAAGGATGGTATAATTCCTGAAAAGTAGATAATTATTATTTATTTTAATTTATCAATACAATTTCAATTATTTTATGTAATTTATATTCTTACAGATTTCATAAAGAATACTTAGATATGAAACCAGACAAAAATGTAAAAGATTGTCTTAATAAAACTGATGTCAAAGATGAAGATGAAGAAGACGAAAAATCTTTTATAGGTTAGTTATTAATACGGACAATAACTTTATCTCCATAGGTTTTTAACTGAGGTGGGTCGAACTCAAAAATATGGTCTTGAATCAAACCCTTTAATAGTATGTCCAATCGAACTTTTTATTTGTATGTTGAACCGAACAATTCAGTGTGGGGTTGAATTTTAACCTGACCCATCATTTTGTTTAATACCAAATTGAATTCAAACTGATGTTTTGAATTAAATTATAAATCAAACTTTTTAGTTTTATGTCAAGCAAAAATATAAAATATTAAACATTTATTGTTTGAAACGTATGAGCATATGACATGTTCTAATTATATTTAAAATTCAAACTATTTTAGTTTGATTATTGAATTTTGAACTTTTTGTATTTTGTTCGAGTAGGGTTAGGTTTTTTTAAAATTTGGGTTTACTTTCAACACCTAAAACTCAGTTCAAATTCTAACAGTTTGGCCCACCTCTAGTTTTAAGTTTTTATTTATGATTGCTTACTTATTTAAAATATTTAAATTTGAATCATGTAACATACATAATATTTAATGAAGAATAATATTATATAAAATATTTTGTATAATACTTTTTGTATCAGCTCAATAGTATTGAGATTTCTATTGACTTATTAGTAAACAGTTGTTGATGATATTATAATTGATATGGTATTTTTATAATCATATTGATTATTTGTGACTTAGAATATGAGCGCTTGAAACTTTTGAAGTTAAAAATTATACAACATTTCATATTCATTTGATTTCTTATGTAGCGATTTTCTTATTTTGTTGTAATTTTTTTTAGGATGGCTATGATGATGATTTCTTGTTATTCTCAGTGTTATGTTTCAATTTCATGTATTCGGCATGAAAATGTAAAATGTATGCATAACTTTGGTATTTTAAAAAGGTTTTTTTTTTAACCATAATTATAAATTTTATTCTATTTTATTTACAATAATAATACTGAGTATTGACTCGGTTGCTGCGGTTGCTCATGATATATCGGTATAGTTACCACCGATTTATAATATCAATATGTTTTATCGATTATTATAACTTAATCTATGTCTATTCAACCGCAGTTGTCTTTTGAAAGTCAACCCAATCAAATTGTAGAAAAAGTTCTTTGTCGTGTAAAATTAGAGTCCTAGAGATCAACCTGATTTAGAATATACCAAGTTTATCCTTTTGTATTTAGTCGTTGTCGAGAAATCAAACTGACAAACAAAGAAGATTCGAAGTTAAATAAAAACCTTTCAAAAATATAACTAAACTAAATTAAATTTATATAAAAAATATTATTTAATTTGAGTAGGTAGGTAACCAAGTTCAGCTACAAATTAACAAGAATATAAATGAAAATATGAAATAATAACTTATTTAAGTTAAAACCTATATTACCTACTTTTAGATTCTGAAGGGAGCAATGATTATATTGATATTTGATTTTACAATGACGTGTTTTTTTTGTGTTTGTTATTATCTCTTTGAGTAAAAATGTTTTGATTTTCTACTTCAGCATCTTTTCTGGTAGAAATGTGAATCTAGTTGGTACTTTTGAGGGTCAAAAGTAAACATTCCCATTACCTAGTTTTCAAAAGCGTTCAATTCTTTTTGGGTGTAACACGCTGTGGAAGCAATATATTTTAATTTATAGCCATCTCGGTCGGCGTTGTCTCTGATATTTGCTTTTGATTGTGCCTGGTGCTTACGTAAGTGTATAATTTAAAAGTTTTAAAATAGACAGGCTTATCGCATTAATAATAAATTATTATTATTATTAAAACCAATATCAATTTCAACCATTTATAAACAAAAATTTCCATCGTAAATTTAAAAATCTGTTTGAGAACCTCTCCGGGTTGGACCTCTTATTTTAAATGTAACCTATTTTCTTCCCCAAGGTCTAATTTACAGCTGTACCAAATTTCATCGCAATCAGATGAACGGTTTAGGAATGCATAAAGGACTATTATGGACAGGTACCTACAAACATTTTTTGCCTTTTATAATTAGAGAATATAGATTCTTATTTATGTGTATGAAATATAAATACGAAATTTGTAATAATGAGTATAATTGTGTTATATTTATACTGTACCAGCAAAATCGTAATATTATTTTTGTTATTATTTTTTTAATGGTCTCGCGCGCACGTTGATCGTCCGACCGACACGGCGCAGCTGGTAACGGGTCGCCGCGGCCGAACGCGTTATTCAAACTCATCTTCGCGGTCTCGTTACATTTATTTCATTGCTATTATACATATATTATAATAATTACAAAACGAAGATTTATAATTAAGGTTACGATCACGAATTAAGATATACATATATATATATATCTTATTTCGTAGTTACGATATGCGATACACATAAATACGCGATAAGATAAATTTATATCATAATATTATCATCGTATTATCCAATAACCTAATATAATATTATAATTATTTTATATTTATTACGATTTCTCAAGTACCTAGCCATTTTCTCATTTTGATGTAATTCAAAAATGAATATCCGTAGACACTTAAAATTTATATTATATGTTTATTTTATCAATTCCTATACTTGATACAATTTTCAATTTTTTTAGTTTTTTTTACTAGAAATGTAATTTTATTTGTTGGTCAAAAAGCGTGAAAATTTAATACAAGACTCCTGATATATTGTTACAATAGCAGTTGAAAAATATTAAAAATACAAGGTCATATATTTTTTTAATACCCAAGTATTTAAAGTTTAAATTTTGACAACATTTAACAAAAACAAGGTTCCACCTAGTTAAGGTGTTTAAGGAATTACCTAGTAAGTAAGTTATTCTGTAGCCAAAATACCTCAAAAATATAAACACTGTTTTTTTTCATAGTTATGTTATGTTCGAATTTGGACGAAATTACATATTAAATAGCCAAGAATAACGATTTTAGTTATTTTGTTAAAATTTTATTATATTAATTAAGTATAAAATAAACGCACAAATGCCGTACATTAACTATTGATTTTATATAGGAACTTATGTCACGCTAATTTTAGCACTTACATTAAAATAATATGATTATATTATTTAGTCACGTGCGCAATGATGACCTTTAAGGCAATTCCGCGTAATCAATTTTAACGATTATTTTATAAAAATTAAATTCGTTGACGACAAGTACGATTTTATTTTAAATATTTATGCTAATACGCTAGGTACATTGTGCTTACCTACTAATTTTAATCAAAATTAAATACTAACAAATATTATATCTTATATGACCTTTGACCTGCTATTTAATTTTCTGATAAATTGGCCGGCACAGAAGATGCAGTATGCCGTTTGAATTAGTGATAAATTCAACGGTAGGTACTCATACAATTTGCAGTCTAAGAAAATCGCGGTGCAATAGACGAACACCGTTTATTACTTTGTCTCGCTCAGTACGCACACTACGATACGATGTCAAAAAATATTAAATATTAATGTATTATATTATGATGTATGATATTAAATTTAAGACTAGGCTCGTGGAATCAACAGGTACTAATATGGATAGCGTCCGGCTGAATCAACAGTCGGTAAATTCGCTACAAAATCTGCGAAATCGATAAGTGCCCTAAATACAATGACCATACAAGTGCGTAAATAACATGGTTTATTATTACGTGTCGTGTATAGATATAACGTATAATATTGCGCTGTGACTTGGGTATAGGGTTTGAATGAAAGGCATTCAAACGGTATAATAACAAATCGATCATACAATGAATGGTATATAATAGGTAGTATAGTCCGCGGGAACTATTTGCATAATGTATAATATATATTATCATATATAGACACGCATATATAGACACGCATATTCTTAATAATTTAATACCAGATTAAGTGATTTAACATTCAATTATAAATCACTGGATAATTTCGTGTTACCTCGTGCACAGGCATAGAGTATACTCTATGTACATAGGTACGGTTTGAGCTGTGTGCTGGTCTGAATATTATTATTGTTATTATTCACACGACTGCAGAATATCAAACAAATTCCTAACAACGCTTCGCTATTTATTAGCTTCGCCAAATCTCGACGAATTATCAGACCAAATGACACGGAGAATAATTCGAATTCTATATTATTAAACTATACATAGACGTCGGCTATCTAGTATACCTATATTGTATCTATGAAAAAATAATTCAATCGGAAAATTAATGGATTAAACGGGATACCTTAATACCTGTATACAAATATATCGCGTTAAATTTTAATCAATTATTAGCCAATTTAAAAATCTAAATTATATATGTATACACGTCCATAGGTTTACGGCTATAGCTATACATAAAGTATTATAAACGGAATCTTGATTAAAACTGCGGTAATTACACAATTATAATATAATCTGTTCATTTAAACAGTTAGACAACTGCAGTATTAGGTGGATAGGTACTTGTTGTATATATTATATTATTATTATTTATTTGTAACAACACCACAACGGTTCGCGATTACATTTTAAAACGCGTATAATATTGATATACCTATATTTAGTATAATATATAATAATATGTAGGTACCATATATACGTATACCGTGACCAGTTAAAAACAGTTAAACATATAACTACCATTTTGAACTAATATAACTTGATATATTTTATATAGTAATTGTATATTAGTAAGTATACAATAGCTAAATTTATTGTATTAAATTTAATTTTTGCAGTGTTAGATGATAGTTATTTAATTGCGGACTGCAGAGTGTAAAATATAATCAGTTATAAAACATTATATAGATGAGTATAGTTATAATAACATCAGTTACCAAACAAAAATCGTATAACTGTATAAGATAGTATTAACTTTTAATCGTAAATAAAATCATAAGCATTGCACAACTGCAAAGATACATAACGTCCAACTGATGAAAAGTAACGTATTAGTTGAAACACTAAAACTATGTGATATACTGATGTAATATTAATTTAATAAAATATTCGTCGTATGAAAGGATTATGACTGACTTGATTAAATATATTATTATCATGTATTCGTTTGATTGTTTCTTACAACTTCGGTTCCTAAATAAGTAGGTATGTAGGTACTTAGCACTATTTTTTTTTTATAAATGTATAATAATGTAATTACTGTAGATTCGCACAATTATAATTTATATTTTATAGTATCTACTACCTATATATAATAAGTATAAATGTATTATTTACTTTTAGCTCAAACTTAACAAACCTTTAAGGAACATTTTTGAATTTTGACTGCATAATACGACCGGCAACTTCGGTTATTATCCAATTAAAATTGTATAATAGGTTTAATAGTTGGACCTACTATAGTACTATATGCGATTCGAACGTGTGCTGAATAAACGTGTGCGGCTATATATATCTGAAATGAGATATAGTTCAATTATAACCGAAAATATACTTCATACCAAAATATAATTGTCAAGATTTACTATTTAACCAATTTTGTTTTTTAAGAAAAAAAAATGAACCGAATGGTTGAGTGGTTGAATTGTGCGATAAGTCATCCGTAAACCCACAGACGTGCGACGTGCACTCAGATGAATCAATTCTTCAGTTTCATATTATTATAAAATATAACGAGTTGCTGATAATCGCTTCTCTTTATGAATTCAATCCAGGTTAAGAGTGTTGAGACAACATATTATTATAATCGCATTTTAATGGGGTTATCGCAGTAAATATTTTTGCCTCTTTTGTAATAATTGATCCTATATTATAATACGTATATAATACGCGCATATATCTAATATTTGCATGGGAATGTAGGTAAGTGATATTGTTTTGAAATATGAAAGACTTACGAAAACACACTGGCAATTATTAATTGGTTATACATTTTTAATATAGTCTGGTAGTATAATTTAGAATTTAAACAGTATTGTAATGATAATATTGTAAAAACAATGGGTCGTAGTCAAATAACCTACCAAAATCGACGGTTGTTGAACACGAATAATAACTTTGAAAAAAATCATTTGCAAGGAAATATAATATAAAATAAAAGTTAAATTTATTACATTAAAAAGTACATACAGGCCAATGATGATGTTTAACGTATCTATTTATCAGTTTATTTCCGTCGTTTTTATTTTTTGTTTTATTTAAATAATATAATTTTTAGTACTCGCATTGTTATTAAATTTTATTTTGTTTACATGAAAACAATTTGCACAATCGCTACATGTAAGATGGTATGGGTGGTACAGGTGGTATTAAAAAAAATAATAGGTTAGTAACTTATATTAATTTATTTGATTAGGTTAGAAAATTCATGTCATGAATAATATATATATATATAAGATAAACTAAATTGTTGTTATCGATATGACGATGTGTAAATCACTATTATTGATAGTTGCGTGTTAATATATCTATTATTTTGCCATGTTGTGTGAACTGAGCTCAATCTTAATAATCAAAAAGGTATATTGACTACGAAGTCTTCATCTCAATCGTATTCCTGTCTTTTGATTACATAGACTAGGTGGGCATATCATATATTTATAGCATTGCATTGTCGCGATGGCCGATGAGTTTGTCTGCTCACGTGGCCGAAAATCCGTTAATGTGCAGTGATACATACAACAGTATATGGTATAGGATATTGAACAGTAAATCGGATGCCCGCAATAGAACGAGAGTGTAGGAAAACGAAAAAAACCAACATTTCTCTGAGTTTAACCTTGTTTCCGGCGGAATTCATTGAGGTGTATCTGCAAATACATCAAATGTAATAATCGATTGCAGTTCAACCATACATATATTATACTAATATACTGTTTATGTATCATAAGTATAGGTACATATTTTATACCTTAGGTACTACAGGTTACAGCAATACCTACATAAATAAACATGATAACATATATATTTAGGAATCGATTGTATTAAATACGACAACGCGTGTAAATGTTGTTCAATATAATATAGGTATGATATATTTAATGTAACTAATGTAAGTATACCTATGTTATTAGTTTGCTCGCATTACTATTTACTATTATGTTCCCGTGGAAGATTTCTCCAATTTTGTGGACATAAACGATGACGACGTGATGACCGCGAGAAGTTTTTGCAAACGTCATCGACAGACCTACATATAATGGGAAAACCATCAGAGTTAACACGAAAAACGTGTCGAAAATATCGACGCCAAGCAAACATACCTCCTCGTTATATATATAAACATATATTATAAAATATATACTATTGATTTCATCAGTTTCTTCGGGGATCACCGGCGTAATGACCAGAGCCGAATTAAGTAAGTATACCTAGGTACTGAACTACTGAATTAGTACTATGCGGGCGGTGCAATGCGTCAGATGGTCCTAATTTATTTTAACTTTTAATTAATAATCAAGTCAAATTGAAAAATATTATGCCAGTTAAGTAAATAATTGTAATCAAATCAAATTCAGTAGTCATTGTAACTGTCAAATTCAGACATAATTCTATATCTCTAGCTTTTTCATATATTGCAAAATGTCGAATAAAACTCCGAAGTATAGAGATTTCACAAATTCGTTTTCAATGCTTATTAGCACAAGATGTTGCAGATTATATTGAGAAAATTAAAATCTTAAATCCTAATACATTTCTTAGTAGTTTTAATCGATAATAAGACCATTCACTATCTAGTGCAGTTAATCCTATATAAAAGAGAAATCTATACAAACGGTAATAACCATTTGACATTTGGAAAATTCTCAGTTAAATCAGTAAACATTTTATGTATGTTTAGTAAAATATTCTTCATTTTATGTTGGATAGGTACTACAAATTAATAATAACGACGTTGACTTAATAGGTAGTTATTAAATGCATTACTAAAAACTTCAGGAAAATATTTTGGATACCGTTTTAAGCTAACTGTTATATATATTAGGTATATATTTTTTTTAATATCATCCGTTTTACGATCTGATTTTTTTCGAAGGTCTTAAGGAATGCTTAATTCGAATAATTTGATTGTAAATAGATTCAGCCCTATACTCCGGCCCACGAGAGAGTATCCTCGTTTTGCGCATGCAGACTGTAGGCATTTCCCCACTTTGTGCCATTTAGTGTATGTCAAATACGTGGCGATGCGCGGAATCGGACGAGTTTATACTCTCTCGTGGGCCGTATAGTATAGTAATTATATAGTTCTGCAGTATATGTAGGTACTAGGTATAGCTAATCTATTATATTAATATCTACAGGTATTATGTTATTATATTATTATTATAAAAAATTATAGTGCAAGAAGAAAGTAAGAAACCGAATTACAGGCGAAATGCCGATTAAACGACTATAAAGATATACGTGCTCACAAAATACCGATACAACTATATAGTACGTACCTACCTAGTACAGTAGTGCCTATAACTATCCTAAGTATAAAATATCATATACACAACGCGCGTACATCGTCTTGTCGTGCTATTGCCATGTACCTAGTGAGGCGCTTTTGTATGTACCTACCTATACGAATACTGTTCGATTTATTCCATCGGTTATATTGTAGTCCGTCGATTATATTATATTATTATTATTATTTTTTACCATTGAAGTATTGAATCACGATTGATGCGTCCTATATTATATTATTTGTACCTATATTATAGTAGTCCACCGAACAGGTGACATTGCAGGCCATAGCAATAGGTACCTTCAACAGACCACGCGAATAATGTGTGTGTAATAAATCGTAATATTATTACTATCATCATCATCGGGCGCAATCGAAAAATAACAGCGAAACTCTATTTGGTGAGAGGACTAAGTAGGTTGTCGCGAATCGATCGCCGATTGTGTACGTATCCGCCTTAAATATACACAATAGAAATATCGTCCGTACTCTGTGCCACTAAAACTAGACGCACATTATAGACTATTAACACATTTTACTATTTTAAACGAACGCGTATGGCAATATTGCACTACCACTTATGAATCGCATATATTATTTTGATACGACCACCACAGGCTATAGGCGGAAATTTGCCATAATTTTAGAGGGGGCTGATATTTAAAAATACTTTGTTCATACATCAAAGTCGTTCTCTGAGCTTTAAAAACTCATCTTACCTTAATCACCAATACACCGCGCACCATATTTTAGACATCATGTATTGGTATCATACCTGTACGATGTATGTAATAT
The DNA here is from genome assembly GCA_008086715.1 of Sitobion miscanthi. Lineage (NCBI taxonomy): Eukaryota > Metazoa > Arthropoda > Insecta > Hemiptera > Aphididae > Sitobion > Sitobion miscanthi. The sequence continues at coordinate 4,647,468 of CM017805.1, forward strand.
ATTTGCGTGTTATATTATTAGTATTTGTAAATTATCACTTGAAATGGATAAGAAAGATAGATGGATGCAGTGCCGTCCTAACTCTCATTGGTGCCCCGGGGCAATAATATTTGGCGCCCCTAATAAACATACATATTTAAATATTTGCCGCCCTTTAATATGTTCCAAGTTTAGCCGCCCTAAGGCACTTGCTCCTTTTGCCACCCCCTTAGCACGGCTCTGGATGGATGATAGCTTTATTAATCCTAGATTTTTTTTAATTGTTCTTATTTTTATTCGCAGCCCTCCAACTATATGTTAATTGAAATTTATTATGCACAGTAGAGACTAGAAATCAGAGTCCACTTTATATGCATTTGAGAGGAAGGGGTAATTCCTCTGTTTGTACGTTTTGAGGGGTTCAGCTTCCCTCCCCTCAAGCCTACTCAAAATGTCTGCCTATGGCAACCACAGCGGAGTATTTGTTCGAACAGGTATATATATAGTTACGATTCGAGAAAATCATTTAAAGCTGTAGCCTATGAGTTATTTAAAGTACTTAGGGTCAATGTAGGTACTGTGTATATTGTATAGTAATTAAATATTTTTTTTCAAATACTTTACCAGACCGCCTTTCCTAGTTTTCATATACGTATATCCTTATACTGTTGTTTCCAGTATTTCAGTGGTGCAATGACGTTTATAGACGTTCCTTTCCAAACCCATCTCTACTCATCGTACAAAATAAACCACTAAAATATAAGACGTCTTAATTTTAGATAGGAGAAATGTGTGTTGCACTACTCATCTAAATACGTGCAGGTTCATCTAATATTAATAAGATGCTTATTAATGCGAAAACAGCCACATAACGTTATAATTTATTATAGTTTTTGGTAAACAATTTTTTTTTTTCTGTATTATTTCTTAATTCCCATCGCTTACCAATTTATCAAACTGGATAGAAACATTTTTAAACATGTCAAAAATATTGACTTCATACGATAGTCAAATGGGTCTTTTAACCGACCATTCGGGAAGAAAATTTCCGAAACACGCAAAATGTCACTCGTTGCAATCGCACGACCTTAACCGATGGCACGCGGACGGTTTGACTCAACAACGACAACGGTTTCACGCGATTAAATGCCGCGATGATAAAATATTATAATGTACCCGAGGACCGCGATCGTTATACCGTTAAATCCACGGTATGCTCGCTATCGTATAATTATCCCGTTGGAAGATCACAGGTCGTCCTCCGGTGCTGCTGAACCATAAACGCGATAACCATGCGTAATGTGACGACACGTCTCTCGCAGGTGCGAAACAACGTCAACAACAACAACAATAATAATATAAAGAGAAGCCTGCAAAAGCAGCGGCAAGAAGCAGTCAGAAGACGACGCGCTCGCCGGAAAAAAGCGATTTCGTCGACACACCTCGCGGTCCGCAGACGGGGCTTAAACGCTGCGCGCGTAATCGTATAAATCGTATACATCGACTGTATACCCGGTAGTCGGTTACGTACCTATATATATATATAGTACTTTATATTATAAAGTTGTCATCTGACGCGCGGTGATAATTTTAGTAATAAAACAGTTTTGAGGTAATGCGCGCGCGCTCTGCGGATACGCCTTGCAGCAGGATGTCGCGATAATCGCACATAAAACAATATACCGCTGCTATTCCTTACATAATACACGTATAATATTTGACGTTTTCATCCGATATACACCATATATATATACAATATTATATTGCCGGTCGGTCGATCGGAAATATTTTTTTTTGCAAAACGCTGTTATTCTGATATAGCGAATCCATTCGCGACGATAAGGACACGGATCGTTGTTCACTGCGCCCGCGAGTCACAGCTGCTGGCGCGCCAACGGATTCCTGGACGACCACAATAATATATAACAATATAAAATAATATTACGTTTGACGCATAGGTATCTATACTTATGGCGAGGACTCGACGACCGTAACTTGACGTACCCGCACCGCGCGTGCGTGACTTGTCCACAGGTTGGCAGCATACTATGCGACATGCAGGTCGTGCACCTCGTCCAGTCGTTGCTACTCCTAAAATTGGAGTCCAACATTACTGAAATAGGTCTGACACGAATACTAGGGGGGGGTCTAGTCAGTGGACAAAGTCCAAGTCATACAAGAGTGTTGAAGTTTTGTTAGAGTTATATTCAGTCTTATGGCACCTCTGAAAATGGTCATCAGTTCGTAATGGATTCGTATTTAATAAATATAATATAGAACAAAATTAATTTCTCGAATAAAGCTGTGTCAATAAAATGTTTATTCATAACACGAACCAGACCTGAAGTTTGCTGCAAACAACATAAAAAAACCCATCACATTTTTAGCGAATTACATTGGCAGATTCAAATTAAACATAGGCACGTACTTATATATTAGTATGTTATTAATATTTATTATCTTATGTTTGTGTATTCAATTTACTATATTCATAGGCGCAACAAGGGACATTTTTCCGGGGGGGGGGGGGACGGCTAGAATTGTATCAGCAGCACAGACCCCGATCATTTATATTTTAAACTAAAATATGATTAAAAAACTAGGGGGCTATTGATAAAACTGAATAAAATGTTCCCCTAATTGCGCCTATGAGTCCACATTATTATTGGTTACCTATAATAGTTGTTTACCTACCTTACAAATTCTAGTGAAATGAAACATATTTTTAAGATTTTAGTTTTTTTACTATATAATATGTTATGTAAGTACATACAACATACCTATACATAATCATAATATATTATAATCAGCTGTTATACACAAATACACTATTATATTATATACCTACTATAGTATATTTATTATTTATAAACATAAAATTAGTTAAAACTTGCATAACAGCGCAGTAGACATTGTTTACAAAAGGGACCGACACGGCGACATGTCATTTGATCACTATTTAACAGTAAATCGTAACAGTACATGATATTATAAATTATAATATTACACTTAACGCTGAGACCAATGCGTAAATGATCTCTATATTAGGTATAATGAGGGAGGGATGCTGTATCCACGCACGTTTTTGACATTTCCTCAGTGTCGTCGGTGATTTTTGACGGATAGAGATAGAGAGTACACAAAAATCATAGAATAAGTCAACTCTCAAAACAAAACCACTCCGATCTCGCGTGTGTATACAGTGCAGTTCATAGTGTTTATATTATCATTTATCTGCAGTTACTCGGACGGTTCATTAGTACCTATACAATAATTACGTAGGCACTCAAATAATAGTATACCTACCAAAGTGGCAAAGTGGTAGACATTTGGGAACACCATAGTTATTTGTAAACGATAATAAAAATTTAATCCGAAGATATATTTTTTCCAACTATAAGACAATAATCGTTACCATCGTTGTTGTACAGATACCACAATATTAAAAATATACCATTTTTTCTATTTCATTTTTACACTTGGTCGGTTTCAGTATAACATCGTCGCGATGAATATATAATAATACCAATAATGAATCAATTATTTTTCAAACTTTATTTTAATGACTCGAAATCTATACTACTATATACCTATTTTATTTAATAGTATACCTAACGGGGTTTTCTTATTGTGTTCTTAAAATCTCACATTTTGAAATATTTTTGCAAACAATTCGTACGGTGTTTAGTGTTTACACAACAAACAGTTTGCTAACTGAGTAGGCAAACTTGAAAAGATAATCGTTTACGGAATTTTTCATTGTTTTTTTAATCGACTATTTTTCAATAATGTCGTAGGGACCGTTGTTTTTAGATAATTACTTCTCGTAGATAACTCATCTATCGTAGATCTACTCTGTATTTATCTATATATTAGTGTACAACGGGATAAGTTTTATTATACCCATGTAAAATACGCATATAACGTTATAACCTAATATTATATTATTATATTTATAATAGGTAGTCTCGAAATGTACTTGTTCTTCAAAAATTACTACCAATCCACACGGATACCGGATGTTGGAAAATACAATATCAATAATTAATATTATCTACTTTTATTATTAATTGCAGTCAGTTATTATAAACCGAAAACGTATTTTACAAATAATGCATCCTAACTGCAAACTAGTAGGTATACGTAATATTATTACCAAACATTTCGTATACGTAACCGTCAAAACTTTTGCAGTTCACATGCAATATCTGAAATATTTAAAAATGTTAACGGTATTAATGTATTTTTATTAATATCAAGATGACGTCTTTAATAAATATGGAGTAAAACTAATTTGTTTAACACAAATCAGGTTACTCAGAACAGTGAGATCAAAATAGATTTCCTGTTTTTGATCTGTGTTCAGATGACATAAAAAAAAATGGGAAAAATAATAGGTTTGCGTGAAATTATCATAGCAAGTATACAAAACAATAATAATAAAAATATGGCTGTTTTTTTTTTTTTTTTATTATTTTTATTATTATTATTTAACACGGCAATGAACGTTTGACATTGACATAAAATACAAAAATTACCCTTTATCCACTCTACTTGTACCAATTTTGGTACTTAAATTATTTAAGTACCTACGTTTATATTATAGCATATTACTATATTAGTATAGCATGAAAAATATTGGTAGGTACTTATAAGTTATATTAGGTAAAGATATATTATGATATAAAATATATTATTTGAGGGAATATCAGAACCGAAATAATTTTTGTTTGGTACGCATATAATTCTTAAAGAGTACACAATAAATTATATAAAATAATTATTGTAAAAGGCCGGTATACGATTTGGTACATGTAGGTATTCACGTGACTGGTTTCTGTATATTATAAAATATTAAGATTCATTTTGAAAACCGACGTACCTATATATAAATATTAATCCATACTTGTGTTATTACGTGTTGAATAGTTGAGTCATACTAATACCTATTATACATAAATTATTATATTATAATATTTGATAAATATCTAATATAATAATTTATATTAGATCACATTTGAGGAACTGCAGCAGTTTGGTCGAAAACTGACGATTGCTTCGGTGGACCAACATAATATGTCCTACATAATATCCATATAATATTAAGTACCATTGTACCATGTTGAGTTTTGACTATACTATTATAGAATATAATAAATATTTTTTAATTCACATAGGTAGATATATAATATAATATTATGTACTTTTTTCCAAGCCTTTAAATATGAATAGTAGGTACTGATTTTCACCGACGCCATATCTATTTTGTCGTATGTGTCGAAGAACCAAAAGTCAAACCTTAATCATTTTTTATATCATAACACCAGAATCCAAATAAGCTATCGTATCCAAAATGTATTCATTTTATTGAGTGAGCAGGTAGTGTAATTATTATTGGAAAATTAAAAAAAAAAAAAAACGATATAATATGTCATATTCGTATTCTATGATGCAGTCACGGAGGACGCAGAAAAAACTCTGTTCCATTAGCGTCAGCCAACAATTTATTCATATGTACATTTTACTTAAACGACGTTTAAAAAAAAATATTTACATATTATACGTGCATACTTGTACAATGTGTACAACAGTAATGTTATTTTCTGACATCCATGAAATAATATATTCTAGTTTTTACTCTATATAATATTATACGCGTATAAATAGGCATAATGTGTACTATAATATTAAAATATACGCGCTGTCATTGTCAATAAGAAGAATGTTTATTTTCACGAAGAAAGTACGCGCGTCGTTGTTGTGTTACCAATAAAACATAAACCTACTATGCATATTATTATTATTTTACGAGAGATGTGCCGAACAATAAAAATAAATTATGACAATATCTCAAAAAATGCGTTTGAATTACGATTCATTTCCTATATGCATTATTAAACGCGTACGCGCACAAAAGGAATATGTGATATTCATTTATGTATATATATATATAGGTACAATTGTCTATTAACCGATGCAGGGTTTGTGCGATTTTTTACTCCCATCGAATGTCCAGAATTCTTATAAAAAACTCATAAACTACAGGTATGTATGTACCTGTGTGTCCTAAAAATGTCCCTGACCTAACCTAACCTATATACCTATAATGTATTAATGTGTAATATATGTACATAGGTATTTAACAAATCGGAGGTAGTTGATATATTGTGTAATTAGCAACTCGTAAATCAAAGAGTCTCGTGTAGCATAATATTATATATGAATACGAATTAATTATATAATAGTTGCGGATCGAACATTTAGTTATGTACATTGTAGTTAATGATATTATTATGTATGGGTAATTATGATTGAATTATACGTCGATGCCAGGTATGGGGTCGACTTATATTTAGAATTAAGGTTTAAGTGTAATAATTTCATGAGTAAATTGGTTTACGTTGTGCACTTCGCCGCGTATATAATATAATATTATATATCGATAGGTTGGACCTGGATACCCGGTTTATGGTTAAAGGCGGCAATCCTTCATCAGAGTCTGTTTACATACGGTGTCCATCTTTCAGTGTCGGTTTTAGAAAGGATCGTTTGAGTGTTTTTAAATGTTATGAATTTTCGACGGTATAATTTGAACCCGTTAGGTACCCCGGCGCATGTCTGGTGTGTTTTCGTATATTATGTCAAAAAGTGTAAAGCCGAAAATACGATGTGTGTAATAAAAATATTATGTGCGTCTACATGTGGTTATATTTATACGTACGATTATGGATCGTGGTGTAAAGCCATGTGCACAGGCAGAGATTTTTGGGAATTTTCCGAAAATTCACAAGAAAAAAGTAATGATAACGATTCGTAGTGAAAAAATACTTCAACATCGTCCACAATGGTGGGGCTAATGGATCATAAGCCGACCACCAGTTGCAGAACCCTCGTCCGATCTCCGATAATAATAATATTGCACATTTGCAGCACCGCGTTTGGACGAATAGATTTATTTTTAGAATTCGACGGTATAATAATTATGATACCGGGCTACACATTATAATAAATTGTAGATGACGGTCGGACGAATACGTTTAACTGTATAATCACAAACATTATAATGTGGATAGGCAGGTACATCTGCAGCGACACAAGACGGATTTCAATTCGAAATGAATTAATCCTTATCGCGTGCTGATAATAACAGCGGTGCGTAATTGACGACTGTGAAGGCGGTCTATTTATTCTGCGCGACGTCACGTGTCTATTATATTATGCACAGACACTTTCTTTTGAGCGACAAACTATAATAATAATAATACTATACATATACATATATACCCAAACGAACACCGAACAACCGCACTATCTATATAATATATATATACGTACAACTGCGTTATAACATGCCTACCACGTAGGTATGATTATACTCGGAATTATCCCGCGTACATTTTAGCCGTGAAATTATTCGCTCGCAAAACGATTAGCGTTTAGCTTTGTACATACGCACTCGTATGCGTATTTACCTGTATATATATATATATATGTATTAATACATTGTGAATGTGTGCGCTGTTAGTTTCGTTTACCCAGTCCGCGGCGGATTCGGAACGATTTCGGCGTAAACGTGATGAACTCCATACCTATGTATAGCGTTATTATAATGAACGTTTGCGGGACATTTAAAAATGCACGCGAAAATAATCGTGGCGGCAAATTAGTCATGTTTTCACTGAAACCGTGTACCACGTACCTACATAATAATAATAACGAGAATACACGCGACGGACACGACAAACAAAAACGAAAATATCCTCCGAAAATAATATCGAGAACGGAAAAAAAATCAAGAGCACCGCGCCGGTCGTCATCCGCGGCGATTCATCTCGTGCGTGAGCGCGGCGGCGATGGTCAGGCGACGATGACGGTTACGCCGGCCGTTCAATCCGTTCAAGGTTACACGTTATTGTAATGGGCCGTTTATAATAATAACGACACATATATTGTAATATTATGCACACGTACATGTCGTGTGGGGTTTTTTTTCTCCGTATCATCATTATTATTATTATTATTGTCTATCGCCATTATCGAGATCTCCGCGGCCGTCCGGCGGACCGAAGAGACAACAGGTCCGCGATTTTCCGCGCCCGAATGTAGAGTAAACGGCGGAAAACAAGAGTAGCCATGCGCATATATTATTATCTACGTACGTCTGCGATACGATACCATTGTGTTGCACACGCATCGCCCGTTCATGATAAGCGTGTGTGTGTGTCGGACACGATTTCACTAGTGTGCAGCCATTATACGCATCGATTTCCATATGTACCCCGAGCGACGCTGAAAAATATAAACGTACCTAAACCGTGCAAATGCTATACTTACAACGCGAACATCGACGGCTCGAGTTACGTCGATATCATCGGTTATCGCGTCTGATCGGTCCAGAGCTCGGACCAAAATTCCATTAAAATGTCCGCGCGTCAAAATGTCAAAATACGCAATCGTGTGCCTTATAAAATATAAGTACTTGTTCAACAAACATACGCAGGCGTATAAAAAAAAGGATAAATATCAATTCGAAAAGAAAATTCTATACTCTTGCGTGTGTATTTAAAATTACTACGAAATACTCGGCTATTAAATATGAAAATAAATAAATAAATCGGTTGCTATTTTAGAGTTAAATTTTACGCGGGTTAAGCACGTCAAGTATCAAGATCACACTGTATAACAATAATATTTTGCTGATATTTCAAAATTTGAAAGACCTTTGATAATAACAGTTGTAGGTATGCTTTTATAAACATCTAGGTAATTTTATAATTTTCTGCGGGTCTTACTGATAACGCAATAATTAACGAAGCCGATTGATATTAATATTCAAAATTTTAAATATTATGCTCATCATTCATAAAATATATGCTACTTAATCTAGAAATAATCAATACAACATTATGCATTTAATATTTATACGCTCAAAAATATCAAATGTGTAAAAATATATAAGCTTGGTCTGTTTGCACATTAATTGCAATCTAGACTTAATACAATTATGTACTTACCTATCGAATTTACATCATACTCGGGTACATCTAGCTCTAGTTATCACGAAAAACCTATAATATTGTTTTGGGTAAGGATTCTATGCGGTATTGCGATGTCAAAATAACTAAAATAAATTACCCGACAAATTGTTACGACCAATTAGTCGACAGTTTAACACTTATTATTTATTGATATTAAAACGATATAATATATGTGGTAAGTATATTGCATAGCTACTATATTATAGTCTATAGAATACTACCTGAACATAATATAAAAGCTATAATATTTGATGAATACATAATTGGGATATATTTTTTCGGCAGTCAACAAAACAAAACCGGAACGCACAGTGGGATCCTACACTTAAGTCGGCTCGATTTTCTCGTCTGATGCCAACGGCGCTGTGGCTTAGTTGGTTAAAGCGCCTGTCTAGTAAACAGGAGATCGGGAGTTCGAATCTCCCCAGAGCCTTGTTGAGACCACAATACCTCGACAAATTTTTTGCATTTTTTTTCAGTTTTTTTTTTATCTCTCTACTTATATTATTTTATTTCTGCGCAGTAAAAACATCATTAAAACGCATTAGAAATGCGCACATCGAATTATCATACTTTCAATATCCGATAATATAATAATAGGTGTATTATTATAAAGTAATCTGTGCGCCTATTATATTATAAATTATAATAAACATTTTAATAGTAATCGCCCGTCTGAAAATATCTGTAATAATTAGATTTTAAGATTATTTTTATCATAAAATATTGCATTAAATTAGTTTAACGCAATAACGCGTAAAACATATTTTCCGATATTATTTATTTAGGTTCAACTGTAAAATATTTATTTTTAAAATGCATACTATCACATGTTTTCAAGTGAAGGGTTAGTTTGAAAATGTGCTTAAAAATATGTTACTTATTATAAATTAATATTAAAATATGTAGTGTTTTATTGCACAAATAACATTCAACCCGGCTATTGATGTATTGATTTCGAGTGTAGTTATCAGCTGTATGCTACGACGTCATTGAGTATATTATGTCACTGTAATGGACGTGTTAAATTTGAATTCAATGATAAATCATTGCATTCTAATATTCACAGATTCTATTTCCAAATATTTTATAAATTATTTAAATTGGTATTAGTAATTTTTTTAATTACATGGTAGATTAAACTAATTTTTTCAAAAAACATCGCAGAAATATTATAATTAAATTATTATTATAATAATATTGTGTAGGCATTGTATCGCATGTATTATTATTGTTATTATTTATTACAAAGTAATTACCTATGGGCTATAAGTCAGTACCGATGTACTATTATAGACCAGTGTGGATAGGTTCGTGGTATATATACACGAAAAGTAAGTACTTAATAAGTAATAACTTATCATTTATTTACTTATTAGAAATAAGTGCTTAGAATTATTATTATAAGCAGTTTTAAAAAAAAAAATATATAGATGTTTTAATTGTATAGTTAGAAAAACTTTTGAAGAATCTAGTATTAACTTTTCAAGCCCATTAGATAATAAATTAAAAATTTTAAGTATTTTTAACTATAAAATAATTCGCAAACTTAAGTTATTTTGACGAATTTTTTTGACAGAATATTTTTTTAAACATTTATAGAAAACAAAATAAACAGGCATCGATTAAAAGGTCTATAAATAATTTAATAAAAGCCAGAATATTTTGAAAATTATTTCTAGAAAATACTAATATACCTACATATATTTGATGAAAATGTCAAGCATATTAAATTTACTACATCTACTATCTACTATACAAGTATCTAAGTATAATAATTTTAGTATAACAACAAAAAATCGATTATGTCGAAAATTAGTGTTGCCGTGTTGTGTTGGGTATAAAACTATAAAGTATATTCCCATTTCTGTATTTTTTTTTAAAAATTTTTCGATAACTATGAAAACTAATGAACATTTTGTACTTTTGAAACCTCGAAATATATTCTAGATCATATTTGAAACCAGCTTTATCAAATTTAACCACGTATTCAAATACCCTCAAAATGGAAAATTGATACATTTTTTCTGCTATAATGTGACATCGCGCAAAAAGAAAACCATACAGTATCGTAAAACCAATACATATATTATACTTCTATAATAATGAGTATATTAATTTGAAGTACTTAGCTTTAGTACTTTAGGTGCCTATGTAATTTTTATGTATGCTTTAATATTCATTATTTATATCTATTATTCTATATTTGAATTTTGATACAATACAAAATCATAATACTTAATTATTCACATTTCATAATTCACACTAATCGTGGGCAGGCACTCGTACAGTCACACAATAAATCATGTTCGCATGGTTTATAATTGGTATCTATTATTGCATGGTATATATACCTCGTGCCAAGTGTTATATAATGTAACCTATAAATACCGGACATACTGGACATTCTCGGTCACTTAAGTGTTGTCTGCTATTCGGATGTGTCCGCTGTTTAGAGGTATCCGTTAGGGGAGGTTTCACCGTGTATACGATCTTATCTATCTTATATTTTGTAAGCACTTGGGTACCACATGAATGATGAACGGGATGACGTCCACCGGGTAATACTTTATATACTTGTACAATATGTATAATAATATTATATACATAGCTGTACTGCCGTGATAACGGTAATGTCCGACGGCTGACGTCGACAAAAAAATTCCAAACGCATTTTTTGCCACCGAAAAAAAAAAAACGGTCAAACGATCGGTTTGCACTTTTACGTCGGTTAATCGTCCGCAACGGGCCGTCACCGGGTGTAAATATTATAACGGCCGATCCGACGTCATCCGAGTGATTATTTTTCGGCGAACAAAAACTATGTCACTAGAGTTATAATAATGTTTATTTATTTTTCGGACGATCGTCGACGCGTAAAAAAATGATAAACAGAAAAAACTAAACCATTAATCGATCTTCCACGCGTATCCGTATACGTTGTCGTGATTTACCATGCCGGCATAGGTACCTATAATACAATATTATTCATAGTAAAAGTATATCATTTCTTTCGATGTATTTTTAGTATCTTATACACCGACACCGTACGAATCCGCCGTTATACTAAGCCCCGTTTAACGATCGATTGGAACGAGTTTATTTTACACTAACCCCCTGTTCGATTGCGTAGCGCCACCGGAAATAAAAACCGTTTATCCGGATAATACCGCGGACACCATTATTGGTGTATTATTCATAATACATATCCGGCATGCGCACCGAATGATGTGCAAAATATTTAAGTTTCAATCACGATATAATATTCTTATGCTTATAATTTTTTGCTGAAACTTAGACAACTTCTATTACTCGTAGATAACTGAAATATGTGGATCGAAATACATTTTACTATGCGTACAATTCAGTATTTACTGTTTACTATTGAGTCGCGTCATTTCTCGACTATTCATTTTTTTGCTTTTGTTTTTGAGTTACCTCTTTCGTGTGTCGTCATGTGGATCGTGGATGTTATACGTTATGTGGATATAATATGTTCATTAATTTTAAAAGATTAAATAAAAAAAAAAAAAACTCAAAAATAATTGAACAGTAAATTAAAATCACATTTTATTCGTTTCACGCCTATTCATACGCGGGTATACCTATATAGTATATTTACTTATAAACGAGATGAGTCAGTTGTGAGGATAAGCACAATTCCAAGAGTGCCGTAATCATATATATAAGTCACGGCTCCATGATTTTATTGCACATGCGTAATCGGCGAACCTTAAATAAAACGTAAGTAATAATAGCACCGAATAATACATAATATTACTATATCATACATAAGTGATAGGTACATCAACCTATATTATGTACTATATATTATATTTAGTTACTAGGTTAGGTTAGGAGGTACCCATACCGAAAAACCCCAGGCCTAAGAGTCCAGGTTCCAAATCAAGCCCAAACTTGTGGGCAAGTCCTCTCCGTTAAATACATATTATAATTTACTGTTGCAAACGTGAAGCCATCAGAAAAATACGATAAATTCGAAAAAATCTGTACGAAGCATTGTGCCTGGACGCCCTGGACGAACAAAGCATATCCTCTTAAAACTTTCAAAATCATATAAATTTATATAATCCAACATATTTACGCTTGTACTTATCCTAATTGGTTTTTAAAATTATTTACCTTTCTTTTCTATAGGCCAATAATTGTAATTGAGAGTTTATTACCTCAAAATTAATAATACAAAAAAAAAAAAAGTTCAGGTACGAAATGAATGCATTAAAAATCGAAACTGTACTTTAATGTACCTATATTATATAATAATATATTGTTGTTGATATTATAATTTTATGTTTCTATTTTATGTACTTCGGGGAACAGAGTTTTTTCTATGATCTGTGTTGGATGGTATACATTGAACGAAATAAAAATAATTGCACGAGACGACACACACACCTAAATATGCGTAAGTAAACATGGATGTTGAAAAACATAATTTTTCATATTTTTAAAGATAAATATTTTTATAACCGATTAAGTGGCAAGCAAAAATTACATTTACAGTATTACTCATGAGCCATAGTGATTATTGTTAAAATAGAATGAGATCGAAAACATGGGGTCCCTGCCGTGGAGTTGGAAATGCATTAGGCAAGCAGCCATTTTTAAGTTTCCAACACTTTCTAATACATACAAATTTTCAATTCATTATATACTATTTAGTAATAAGTAATATCAAAGTATATTAAACAAATGACACCTGATAGAAATAATATTATTATAACAATAATACATTTAATATTACAATAATATTTTTTTTATCATGATAGTACTTATACACATATAGAGCATATAATAATATAATAGACACATAATACAGTGAAGACGTACATACCTACACAAATATATACACAAGAACACAACGCGTATATTGTTGAAATAAAATTATTACTATTCAAATAATGTGATATATTCTACAAGGAAGTCGATTTATAAGCAATATAAGTACAATAATATTATAGAATTCACAGATTATGACTGTCGTTTTTATTTTCCGCACAAGGTATTCGAATGCCCACGAAATATGTTGCTGTACCATAATAATATAGTAGACGTTATACTGATATTGTGATGTACCTATTAATTGCCACACATAATATAATAAAATATGGTCGAGACGACGAGACATCGAGCGTGTTAACCCAACGCCGCGCGCCATACTATAAATTAAAGTATGTGCCTAATGCCTATGTAGCAGGTTGTAGATACCATATCATAATATCTACAATAGAGAGTACATAATAATATAATAATATACATTTATACTGTTATGGGAATGGCACTTAATTATTATCGCTAGCTATAGTATTATTATTGCTTATTTGCGCGTCGCGAATGCACTTTTATATAGGTGCCTACAACAGTTGCTGATACTATATGCACATAGGTGTGCCATTCGAGGTCCCTTGCTCGTCCATTAGATTCGAGCGTTTGAATACGCCATGTAAAACGATTGCATTGTATACGATTCTTTCTGATACATAATATACAATTATAGACAACCTATTTTCTATGCCGATAAATACATAATTATATTTTATCTATACAGGTATGCGAGACAATTTGCGATAAAGAAAACCTCGTCGTTTACCGACATAGATATAAGGTATATACCGTGTATACCGTGGTGCGACCAGGACTTATTCAATGGAAAGAGGGAAATTTATTTTGTTATTGTTTTTCTGTTCTATTCTATTCCTGCAGAGTATATATACTCAATATCTTAAGATGTGTAGTAAACTATGTATGAGAACACTCCTGATTATACATACATTTCATTACATTATAAACACAGTATTTAATACATAAGATATCAATAAGTTTTGACGACAATGTCAGGGAATCTTTAAATAATAAAATAAAATAAATACTATGAAATTAGCTGGGGGGAGGGGGGGGTCCGGGCTTGGCTCTACACCCGTGGATGCGCCACTGGTGTAATTTACGTAATATTGGCTGAAAACAATAATTTTGGTTTATTATATTGTTATACTATTGGGTATATTGTCTGAGTTAGTTTCTCAGTGGTACGATGAATGTATTGGATTTATCATTATGTGTGTTTTATATTATAATATATTTTTTAATAATTTTATATTCAATTTAAATTTTCCCGCTATTTTTTAGTACTATTCCCTGTAATCCTTCTTTACAGTTTAAGAACTTCGAATAACCGGAAACAACTAAAAATAAATTAAGAAAAACGGGAAAACGCAACACCGATTTATACTTGAAAGGTTCACCAAATATTTACATTGAATCCGTATGGTTGCTTATAAAATAGGTATACAAAAGGGTTCTCTCAGTGAAATGGGTATTATATAGTTGTTATTACTTCAGTTAAAAAGTATCAAACATTTCTTTAGAAGTATTAATTTTTACATCTAACAGTGTTAGTTATAATATTATGTTGTAATTAAAAAAAAATCAAAGGCATTTGAAACTTTTTTTCATTACGTAAACATATTGTTTTCTGGACAAAATTAAATTTTCAAAAAATGTATATTAATTATAACCATTTTATATCACGAACTTATCAAATCGTTCTACTTTCAAGTATATGTCGGTATTGACTTATAAATTAAAAACAATAATATAATTCATGATAATATGATATAACAATTATTACCTATATTTTTTTTTTGAGCTTAAGCCTGGCAACTATGGCCATTAGCTGCTTTTTTGTTTGTAAGTTGTTTGTAGGGGGACGAAAACGGTTGGTTGAAACACGTTTGTATGTGTGGCAAAGATTCGTTTCTAAAAATCCCGGGTGGTCACCCATCCGGGTTCTAGAAACACCGGCCGATGCGTACACTCAGAGAGTTTCTATAGTGTAGAGTGTACAGACCGCACCACACCAAGTACTTACCTATATTTTATTATATAATATAATATATGCAATTTGGTCGGAAAAAATTAGTTCAATCTACCATATTACTAATAGTCATATAGGTAAATAATTATAAAATATCCTTAGAAATAGAGAAGGGACACATCAGAGACGGGAAAGTCTTCGCTCAGAATTGTTTTTTCGTAGATTCATTAGAATGTAATCCTTAACTCAAAAGATAATGGACTGTCTCATCACAGTGAGATTCTATAATCCCAATTATGCAGAGTGTCCCGTGAGGGTTTATCCATTTTGATATCTCCTGAGACCTACAGAGACAAGGACTACACATATTTTATTTTTTAAATTAATTTTTTTGGTAAAAAGTTTAAAACGTTATTTTTAAATTTTTTGTATTTGAAACAATTGTAGAAAGCAATTTTATAGGGTTTATTTTTGTAAACATTTTGACTTCAAGATTTATTTTCATTAATCTCATGATTTTTTATATTTTTTTGGTTTATAGTTAAAACGGTGAAAAAACAGTTTTTGTCCAAGCGGCGAGCGGTGATACCCGAATGATCACGGTCGTTACCGACCTTTTAGACGACCCGATTGAGCACCATAAAAAAATAAATATTGTGTACAACGTTGTCAGATTTTCATTAGTACCTACGTATGTTGTGTAGATATTACTAATAGGTAATTACTAACATATTAGTTTAAAACGATTTTGCTATCGATCGATGGGTAGGTTAGGTTAGGTACCCACGGAAGTTGGAAATAATTGGTATAAATAGGAAACCAGAATTTTATCTACAACGATTGCACTAAATTGTGATTAACTGTTATTGTATGCACCTATGCTGTAAATAAGCCTTGGTCACAGTAAGTCTGTTCTGTTGTCTCGTACTCGTGTTCCTTCAAAAATAGGTAGTGTGTAAAGTTTACGATTTTTATGATGGAAAATAATGTAATAAAAATTATTTTACCCGAGAGAAGTAAAATGTTGGCAAATGTTGGAGCTTTCAAGTACAGGTTTATTGGGTACAGGAAAAATTGGAAATAAGTATTTAGGGAAAAAAAATTAAATTTTTATTTCTTTTATATAATATATTATTATATTCAGTATTTAGTGGAATAAATTGTAATTTTAATATAATATACTATACTAACTAACGGGGCAAACATTGTCTTAATATGTAATAATATGTGCTTAAAATCCAATAAAAGATTTTTATTTATAAACATTTACATTCAAATGTATCTTATTTTTTAATAATAATATTCTACGATACAAAATGGCAACGTCGCACCAATTTTCGTGCTCAATCGTGTTGTTTTTGGGGGTTTTTTTGGGTTCCTATTGTTTGATTCCAACCATGCTCCATCGGGTTGTGAAAAAGGTCAATCGTGCTCAGTCGGGTTCCAGCCGCGGCGAGTCCCTCTTTCTACGGCTAGGGGTTTTATCGATTCCGCCAGTTCAGGTAGTCTAAAAACAACCTATCGATTCCGCTGGGGAAAAAATAATCTTCCCAAACAAAAATTATAGTTTTATTTTACTCACACAGTTATATTATACCTACGGCTAATAGGTATATCCTCACGGGCGCGGGCGTATAGAATCAAATATCAATTATACTCTCAAGACTAGAAAAAGAAATGAATGACTATTATTTGGCAAAAACGCTTTATCATAATATATTCATGTTATATTTCTATACAAAGTTATTTCCGAGAAGATTATGTAAAAATGTATAGACAACATTGCTAGTATTGTCGTAATGTATAAATAGATTCGCAAATATTTCGCATAGAACATGGTTCACATGGTGTTCGTATTGTTCTCGTGTGAACCATGATTTATAAAATAATAATGAGTTACTTAACTACCTTTAAAGAACCGAATGATAATTTTATTTTTGAAAACCACATTAGGTATATTTCCGAATAGTTCAAGTTCAGATATCTATATATATATATATAGTATACCTATACAGTCATTTCGTACAAGTGATTTGCTGTTTGCCAAATGATGTTGGATTAAAACGATAATAATTTCGCTTATTAATTTGACATGTTGGAATATTGTATGTTATTGTTATAGGTGCAGACGAATAAATTATTATGTAGATTTAAAAAAAAAGTATTATAATGCGATATCATAAGGAAAGAGAGAGAGAGAGAAACAACAATAATGCAAGCCGCTGAGAAACGACTAAATAATATTAAGTTTGAAAAATCACTCGAGGAGATTTTCTCGGGCGCGATAATCGTGGCTCAGACACGAATCGAACACACACGCGCGTGGTTTTCCGTTACCCGATTTGCATAACAATACATTGTATAACGTGTACCTACTGTGTACCTGTACTGTAGTATGCTGTGCCCATAAAGTATACCTAATCATATAATAACAATAATAACACGATAATCATATTAACATGCGAATATGAGCTATGGTAAATATAGGTGCACTCACACATATGTGCAAATAGATAAACACGCGTGTCGTAGGTACCCGAGTACAACAAAAGTATATAATAGGGGCACACGCACCAATGTATGTATACGGCGCAAAACGTCTTTTCATTTCCACAGTTCATTGCCACTGTGATTGGCCCCGTCCAATGGATAACGCACACTGAACCTCAACTCTTAGAACTATATATAATATCTATATGTATTTCAGACAGGTAGACGAATAAATGAAATAATAAATCAAAAGCTTCGACCTTTTGGACCTCTAAATCAAAACAAAATCATACATTTTTATAATCACTGGACATTATTATATTATGTAAGTATTTAAAAATATGGACCACGAGCATAAGTATAGTACAATTATATTATAATATATAAAGGTGTACCCACTATATTAAAAAATTCAGAAAATTCACCGCGCGCTCTATGAAATCATATATTGTGGCGTATAACCATGAATACTGAACCTGCCATACGTATTTCTTTACTTATTCCCTTCGAGTAAAAATGTTGTGTTTTTTTCTCTAAAATTCTAACGCTGCCGAGCAGTTGTACCTATACATCACCTGCAACATACAGCCACGTATACCTATACGCGTATATATTATCGTTTTGTCGAGTCGTCGTATTGATGGTTCCCCCGTGGCAACTGTGATTCGTCTTCTGCAGACTTTGCACAGTTACACTATGGATACTATACATATACGCGTGCATCACGCGTACAAATATTATATGTACAATATAACGCACGACGGATTCACGAGGAGAACGCGTTTTGTGCGTTGTCGTGGTGTTCGATGTACCGAAAAATAACAATGGCGTATTATTTCCTATAAACCTATAAGTTATTACTTATTATTATTATACCTTGCCGAGATGTCATCGCACAACGTACTGCTGTAAGCGCATTTTTGCGGGGACACCAAACGAGACGTACCGCAGGTGCAGCTGCAGATGAGCGGGTGCGGGTATACACGAGAACTTTGACCCGATCGTGTCCGGTGATCCGACGAGTGATTCGGGCGTTCAAGTCTCTGAGATTTCCGCGCGCTCCGATACGGCCCAGACCGTATATTGTGTATTATATACATATACACCATATTATTGTTGTACTCCGTGTTAAATATAATGTTATCGCAGTGGCGTACAAGACGCATTTGCGCTAACAATATTATTATACTCGAAACAATATCCGTTTCGGACCGATTAATCGCAGGCTTGCGAGAACGGATATCTGCGCGATGTGACTCGTGTAAAACGTCGTATATATATATATTATATATATAAAGATTTTCCGGTAAAGTATTATATATATTATATTAGTGTTTGCTGGGGGTTTATTTCCGTTTTATCGATGGATATACCTATTGGTATATATATATTCGCTTACCTATATACCTAATATAGATTTATAGCTAAAGAGTACCGTAAACCCGTAATCGAGCCTCGCGTTCGCCCCGCCGCCGCAGCGAATTAAAAATATATCATCCGATTATAAACCGATCGAAAACAACGCCACCGTTGCTGTTGCTGGAGCCGTATAATATTATGTGTACCTATTTATTAGTCGATTAACGCGGAGTCGTTAATCATAGGCTTTTTTTCACGCGATTCCCGATCGCTGAGCAGTCACGTTTTTTTCCCGCCGCAACTGTTTTTGTTTTTAACAAATGACCACGATGAATTATTTAGGGCACCAGAGGCGGTGAGATAATTATTTTCCAAAGACCCACATATGGGTGGTATATTATGCATTATATTATATTATTTACCTTAATAGGTTGTAGTATTATACCCCTGCAGACCGGTATAGGTACAGTTTTATCGCATTCCGCACATTTAATATTGCCATGTTATAATTACGCACCTATAGTATAGTTAAACTATATACCGAGTGTCCGTGAAACCTGCATGGGTACACCGTACACTCCATAATACTCAGTTACCAACATTATTCAATACCTCGGTGGGGTGAGGGCTAAACAAAATAAATATCAGAATTTGATATCAGTTACCTTATACTAGATTGTTATTACTATATCACGTAACCTTAATAACCTCTACAAATAATTAATAATACGCAAAATGTTTCTACAAAACCGTTTTCAGAAATATCATATACGGTTTGTACTTTGCCTTTTATTACACGAGATTTATACAACGACACTACCAATGGTGGGGGGGGGGAGGCTGAAGGGCCACGTTCCAGTTTCCGTGTAAAAATGGGTTTCTATAGTAATTTTTTTTGTGCGCGCATTCGAGTTGAATCAATTTGCGGAAACCGGTTGTAATGTGCAGGGTAAATGTGCGCAAAGTGCAGGATGTGTGGTCGTAATAACATATTCGTCAAAAGTCAGAACGACGTATGGATAGAACCGTCACGTACGATTTTCGAAACACAAACAGTGGATGTTATAGCTCTTAGCGCGTTTCGGTGAAGACGTGCTAATAACATAATATACATGCCGCGCATTTATTACTCCTATTATAATATGTACACGGTAAAATGACGAACGGCATTTTGCCCGCGAACAAAAAGAAAACGACCAGGACACCACACACAGTTAGTGACATCACATATTTTGCCGGGTAGCGGTACGTGTTATTTTGTATACGCGCCGCGACGTTGCAGCATTACAATTGTTTCACACGTATTTCGCCACCACAGTTCATTTGCATATTAAATAAACACCGCTAACACGTTATGGAACTAATCTATTTCGGCACCTTACTCGAGATTTTTTTCCTCCTCCCATACTTCTTTTTTCGACAAAAAGACAACGGTTTTCGATGTACGTATTGTAGGTACATAATAATGTTATCATTGTTTGGTCTCTGGTCTGAAAAAGAGCCAAAGAACGTTAGACGAACGGCAGCGTTATCGATACTAAACGCAATACGTCAAACCCATAACCTAGGTCTTATATACAGGTGATATATTTATTATAATGATAAAACATATTTAGTACCTATACCTACCTATATATTATAAATATACTCACAAACAATTGTATTCATTTTATTCGATGAAGCTTAAATGTGAATTAAATCATCCACTCCTTTCGTATATATCGGTAAATAATTTACTGTTTCAATATCACCGACAATTAATTGGAGTTCAATAAATAACAACAATTATACCTAGGTGTAGGTATAACATTACATAACATAAGTTTTACCACCGGATAATATTATAATTTATAACTCTACGTAGTATTTTACTTCGGATGGCAACATTGGATATTTTAGAATTTAAATAGTTTTAAAATTATTGTGTTTGCCTATAATTAATGAATACTTATAGCGAATGAATTAACTGTATGGAATAATGCGTATTTTGAGGTGTACGAATGATTATGAGGTACCTACTATGTTTTTTAGCTATAATATTTCCGTGCAATGTCATTGGTTTTTCATATTTTCACGTATTAGTGCGCGCTACCTATCATTTTTGACTTGTTATTTTCAATCACAAAGAATTTAGGTAGTATTATAATCAAACGTCAATATCGCACTGAAAACCGTTTGCAATGTTGTGGTTTTTTGGCCCATTTTGACTGTTCATTGTTTGTTAAATATATGTATATAATATAATATAATATATACACAATCGTGTTCCCAAAATGCTTCGTCGTTCATAATTGTTTTTTACCCCGATTTATTGTCCACCCTTCTTTACTATTATCAAATTTCGATTTTTAAATAATAATCAGTACCTAATTCAAATTTTAAAGAACATAATATGAAAATTAACTTGTATTTATAAAATGTATTTCTATAAATGAATACATAAAAATAACGAACAATTAATGTTTTTTTTTTTGATCTTGTAGATAAGTTCAATTGAACATAAGAGTCTAGAAAATAGGGACAGACATTTTTTAAATAATGAGTTTTCAGTGTTGTGTCACGAGATTTGGATATAATCCTCTGAATGATAATATTATACTAACAAAATATGCACAAATATATTATACAAGATGATCCATTTAACACTACTTTTTTGGAAATATTTAAATTTAATAAATTCTACCCACAAATTATTAATATTTCTAAAATGTTCACATTTTTTTTTTAATACTCTAACATGTACCTCTCAATTTTGGATTTTTAAATGGTAACATCTAAGTTTACCTACAAAAATAAGGGTTAAAATAATAGGTAATACAAATTATTGTTAAAATGTTATAAAATTTTGATATTCCAAAAATAAAAATGTAATACTTTTTTAAATAATTAGTGTCTTGTGTTAATGGATCACGCTGTATTATTGTGGGACATAAGACATAAGTAAATGGTACTCACTCGTGGTAGTTGACAATATTTCTTTCCAAAGTGGACATTTTCCGCAAATAATCAGTATGATAAATGATATAGTCATTAAAATATTTTACTTACTGGAAGATATACCGGAAATTACCCACGAATTATATATAGCTTAGTCGTGACGTGAAAAAACTGAAAACGTACCATTTTCGAGTAATATATTATATGATATTATATTATTTTGGGTCAATGGGTTTGTTGATTGTCCGAACATTAATTATTTCTTGTTTTTTAAAAAACTTTCCAATGCAACAATATTTTGATGATTTGAATTGATTATTATATTTTATGTAACTATACTTATCTGGTCAGTTTGGTTGACGTCTGTTATAAATTATTTCGATAAATCTATTTTATGGTAAACACAATTTTTGGATGAGTATTTTCAGCAGGATATTCAATTTATCAACAAAACATTTTAGAATAACTGTGTAAGAAAATGAAGAAAAACGTCTCAAACATGGGATGAATTTCGAAATTACACCAACTTGTATCCCGAGTACAATGGTTACATGTTTGATCATATCGAAGTTAAATACATTCAACCTTTAAAAGTGTAAACAACCTGTGTTTTAAACTGTTAAATAGTTCGTTACCAACGTGTTAAATGTGTGTGCCATAAGATTCATTGATGTAAACCAAGTTGTAGAATGAATTAATCCAAATATGTGTGATATTATATTATAATAGATTGGATTTTATAGATTTGGAATAACGTGACCAGTGACCACCGATTTGCTATGCAAAAATTCACTGCCGCTTGTTTTTAAAAAAAATAAGGTTTTATTTGTGATCTAAACAGGTTGCAATTCTTTGTTATATACGATTTAATTTTACAATTATACATTTTAAATGTACAATTTTTTATTCAATATGAAAATAGGATATACATTATCGAGGCCATTTTTTTACTCAAATAAATAGTAAAATGTACAGTAAATCAAATCGAGTGTGATTGGTGTAAAAACAGTTTTATCTGAAAGCTATATAGCTATTAACTTACTGGTCAACGACAGTATTTCCCAAAAAAAGGTTTATTTATTATTTATATACAATATATTATAAAAAATATATTAGTGATCCATTTAGTGCGTTAAACTAATTTCCTTCTTCTATTTAATTTTAATCTTTGAAAGTTATAAGGTAATCCAAAACTATATTATAGTTGTTTTATGTTTTAAGACAAAATATGAATATCGAACTACCCGCGCGTAATAAATAATAATATACAATACATTTATATAACTGGCAACACCCATAATAAGTAGATATAGTATAATCAACTACTGCAGATTTTTAATTGTATGGAATCTAGCTTAATTGAATTATACACTACTTTTAATAAGTCTACTCGGCGTTTTTGGACATAAAAATATATTTTAGTGATTTATTATGTCACAGAACATTGGATATCTATTAACGGGATCGTTATAATTCATACTCGATAATCGATTATAAGGTAGTTGGATGAAACTTGTTCGTATTACTATAATACTGTCAAGGCGTATCATAGATCTTCAATAAAGAAAAAAAAAATTCCTAAAAAGCAATTTTGTATTTCAGCTTCTAGCTCGGGCATATTGACGTTTTAAAAGATTACCAATCTTTTTACAATTAACAAAAACACATATTTTATGTATATAATTTATAAGTAATATAGTCCATGGTACGAAATTGCCAATTGGTTTGGTAATGTTTGGTTTAATTGGGGCCAGGTTCATCTGAAAATTAAAGTGTTCAATCGATCTAAATTTTATAATTTGTAAAAATTTTTTGGGTATTAGGTATATTAATAATGTCAACTAAATTAAACAGTGAGTTAACTGTTAAAGTGTTAAAGTGTTATTATTATTAATTATTAGATTGCATCTATGTTATATGTTATTCAAAAACATTATTAAGGACTATTAATCTTAGCAGGTGTACAGTATTAGTAGGTACAATAAAGTTGATGAAGTCTAAAACCACTTATTCAAATTCTGATTTAGAAGCAACAAAATTATGAATCAAATATTATTAAACAGTTAAAAAGTGTGGTTTTTGTTTGGAAAATAAAGTTTCTATCACTTTAGACCACACGATGGGTTTTGAATACCTATGTGTAAAATAAGTTGTTATAGTTATAATTTTGCCATATCTATTATTTTAGATTTTAGATTCTGAACAGAAAACTTTATTTAAAAGTGTCATCACTGGGTGTCTGGGTGGCTACTTTTATTAAGTTTATTCATGTCTTTAGTTTTTGTATTTTAGTTTATACTCTTATTGTACCCTCGAAGTACAGATTGTGTATATAAAAATAAAGGAAAAAAAGGTGGATAAGTGGATGTCGCTCTGCTGTACAGTAGGTTACGAGTGGGTCACTGTACTGGATGGTGTTAAATTTGAATTCAATGATATAATATCATTGTATAAGAAAAACGATTCTGAGCGAAAACGGTCAGTCAACCTATGATATTACCAAGTATATTTGATGATATTATTGTGAATAAAGTAATTTATATATAACCTATTTACGTCGAGTCTTGCTTACAATTTTCAATCTTTAGTTTTAAAAGTTGAACATTTTATACATTTTTAACTACAAAATAATTATTTAATTATAAATATTATAAATTTTAACTTTAAATGCATATAAAAAAAATTTGTGCTTATGTATTTTTAATATTTTTCAACTGCTATCAGGAGCCTTATATTACATTTTCACGCTTTTTTACCCAACGAATAACATTTTATACATTTTTAACTACAAAATAATTATTTAATTATAAATATTATAAATTTTAACTTTAAATGCTTATAAATTAAAACTAAGGATTTTTAATTTTTTTCAACTGCCTTTGAAACAATAACCCAGGAGCCTTCTATTAAATTTTCAAGCTTTTTTAACGAGCGAGGACGGTGTTCGTTCTGTTGAGGTCGGGGCGGGCAAGCGGCCGGTCGAACGGGACTAGAAAGCCTGCTGTAGATGTCGAGGTGCGCGTGCCAGAGTTGCAGGTGTCGGGACTGGGAGATGGTGACAACAGAGTCGAAGTTGAGGAGAAACAAACGGAGTGACGGTGAAACTGAACGGGGTAAGAAGAGACGGGGCAGTTCCGAGAGCAACGACTATCTACATAACATTTATGCATCACTGCAAAAGCAGGCACTTATAGATCAGCCAAACTCATGTTCAAAACCCAAATCAAATATTACCTACACTACCAATTACCAAACTGACAGCATGACAACACATTACGTTATAACGTAAGTTATAAGTATACAGTATTTACGAACTATAAGTGTTACGACTTATTATATAATATACTATATAGCAATGTGTCGAAAAAACGTCAAAATTGTTAATAATTATCGTAAAATTACAATTTCAGCATACCTACGACTGACCGGCGAGCTTCTAAATGAAATGCTTGCCGGAATTCTCAAAGCCATATCACACTGCTCGGAACTGCCATCGTCATCAAACCATATCTTACCCTTTTATCAGTTTCACCGTCACCTTCGAAAGTTCCTCCTCCTCCTCTAGTCACCATCTCCGGGTCCGGCACGCACGGGCCGCACCTCGATCTGCAGCTGGAAGCTTTCTAGTCCGAACCGCCCGGCCGACCGCCTGCCAGACCCCAGAACGAACACTCGGGCCGGTTTCACGGACGCGGGCAGCATTTCCATGGTGGTGGTCCTCCGGCAAAGGCTGATTTCCAGACTCGTCCTCTGCTTGATCCCGTGCAGGCTGCTGCCGCCGCTGCATGCCATAGAATTTGCCGTCGAGCACCAGAGCATCCTCCTCTCTAGAAAACTGCCGGCTTGGTTTGGCCGCTTGTTGTAGTGCACCTCACGCCGTCGTCGCGGTCTGACGAGAACCCCCCCGCGGGGGTGACTCGGTGGCCGTCAGGCGTCCTGGTCCGACAGTCCGCCGAAAAATGTCCTCTCGTCGTCTTCAGTGCAGTATGTCCTTAAGCCGGACATTCCCTGATATCCAAAACCAGCGTTTCTACTCGACGGTAATCGACCGGTTGAACATAAACAATAACAAGAGTGTAAATCAGGAATTGGCGAAATACTTTTAAAATTTGTCCTAAAATACAGAAATACATTTGATTTTAATGAGTAATAATTGTCAAATACAGAAGACTATATTATATAGATACACTTGAAAAAAAAAACCTACACACCTAATTGAATAAAACCACGGATAAAAATAACTTTTTATGTGGTCCGTGAACCTAGCGGATAACTCTTGAAATATTTACAAAGTTGAGACACGCTACTAGTTACTACTATATAATACTCTATGATGTAAGGTCTATGACTAATGACTATACTTCATAATACATTTTTAATATTATACTTCGAGAATCCTGTTCTTTTTATCCGTGGGTAAAACAGATCTATTATTTTGAAGTTAAAAATTATGGACATTTTTAACTAAAATACCCATGCTTTGGAAATTAAATATAAGTTGTTACAAGTTATTATATTTCGTTGTGATTCAAAAAATATTAATTGTAGAAATTTGAAACATTCCACAATTAGATACCTAATTTAATTAACAAATTTAAATTTTTTTAAATATTTAAGATTATAATATATTTATACTATGAACCTATCACTGTACTTATGTCTGTATTGATTTATAAAATAATAAGTAATAACAGCTAGTAATATTATATAGTACAATATGCAATTTGTTTTTGGCAAAAATTAGTTCAACTTATCGTATACTATTAGAAAACTAAATAACTTATATAGCATTATAAATTCATTATAAAATATTTTTAGAAGTATAGGATGTATTTTCGTATCTATACAATGATTTATCACGGAATTCAAATTTAACACATCCATTACAGTGACCTACTCAATGAAAAGGAACACACGATACCTACTATACAGCGGAGTAACTTCCCCAGTCTTTTATAATTATTATACTTAATATAATTTGACAGGTTACCAAATATTTTAATTTTTTTTCAACGTATCAACTTTTATAACCATGCGACAGTTCTATTGAAACAATTATTTAAATGTCTTTATTTTATCGATTAGTGTTCCTATTCATAAACCTTTCATAGATTTGTTTTTGATATTCAAACCGAATTAGTTTTTTTAAATTAAATTTTATATCTCTTTAAATCTTCCGAATTAGTTACTTACTTGCTACCTAAATTTATGTTTTACGTTTTAGCTGCAGGGCAGTTATCCTTTTTTGACCGATCTCTTAACAATAACTCCCGGTGTATATCTATAGCAGTCTAGCAGTTAGCACGTTACTAAAAATCAGCTGAGTCACAGTAAATGGATACCGTACGGACTCCGGTACTTATATACTGCACAATTATTCCTTACAATATCGGCCATAATATATAAAACAGGCGTAATACGTTCGACAATATTATAGGTGCGTATATATATATTAGATGGGAATATAGAGATATATATATACATTGGTTTAATTCTTATAGATGACATACATGGACAGGACATTTTGTTGTATTCAAATGTGATCGAAGAGTACTGTAGGTATTTTATTATGTACACTTCTGCTACGTATTGCGCTTAATGTCCAATCAATCAATATCTCAGTTACTATTAGGATTGAAAAGACAATTCGTAATTATTTATTTTCGAAGAGTAACCACTATTTTACATACGTTTGTATATAATATTGTAGTGAATAATAATAATAATAATGCAATACAATAACTTCAATACACTGTACTTCAAATTAGTTACTACAATGAATATCAATAAAAAAATACGTCATTCAAAAATACCTCATCATTGAGTAGGTCACTGTAAGTAATAATACGGATGTGTTGAATTTGAATTAAATGATAAATCATTGTATGCGATAAAAGAACGATTCCAACCTGAGACGGTCCATGACAACAATGATTACCAAACAATTTTTTTACAAATATTATCACAATTTAAAAAATGTTAGTAATTTTTTTTTCCCGTATTAATTGGAAATTGAATCCCGAAATAAAAAACTAAACTCAATACCAGAAACTGCGGAAACCTCTCTCAAAGTCGATAGTCGGGGGATTTACAGGGATACATATTATATTACAATATATTATCTATACAGTGGATTGATAACATTTTTTTCTTTACCGCGGATCAATGACCACCGCGACCGAGTATAACCATTATGGTGACTTGAAGACCGTTCGGTCCACAGATATCTGCGTACGATAACTAGACAGCAGACTCGTCCATCACTACAACCACGACATAATACGTATATACCTTTACATCAACAGGTATTTGTAATGCACATGATATTATTATCCGTGGTTCGATCACAGTTTACCGTACAAACCAGACATCAGGGATGATGTCGTCCTATATCCTCGTATAAAAATCATCAGCCATAATATCACTGTGATTTGCAACGACAACGACCGCCGCAACTGTCAGCGGCGCGCAAACAAGAAGATGGGCAATAGTAATCGTTTTGGTTTTAGTAAATAGTTATAGTAATAATAGCGATAACGACCAGGAACGCGCGTTGATTCGCTGGCCCGTGACGGCGGTGATAGTGCGGCGGCGGCGGCAGCGACCACTCCACACCACGCGCGCGCGTTTCCGAGTCGCGACGAAACGCTCTGGCACAAGGCACAGTTGGTCGCGTCTTCCGCACGTCACAACGTCCGTCGCGCCCAAACCGCAAACACCGCCGCTGCCGAGATCGTTCTTCGCCGCCGTGTTGTCTCCGCGGACTTCGTGTCTGACCGTGTGATAAACACTATAATAATATATATACGTCAGCTATACCCGTATAATATTGTCTTGAAACGATAAATTCGAATCGTTCTCGCACCGAACGAATCTCACGCGATCGGTCGTCCGAACACTGCAGCACGCGGTGCCCGACAAGCATTCCAGTGCAGACGCATTTGCGTTTTTGATCGTACATCGCACCCACATCG
The DNA here is from genome assembly GCA_008086715.1 of Sitobion miscanthi. Lineage (NCBI taxonomy): Eukaryota > Metazoa > Arthropoda > Insecta > Hemiptera > Aphididae > Sitobion > Sitobion miscanthi. The sequence goes on from CM017805.1 coordinate 4,677,080, forward strand.
GCCGCGGGATTTTTTATCGTTTTCTCGTCGCCGCTCGAGTATTTTTTCCGCCACCACTGCCGCCCACCCGAAAATGGATGGCACCGCTTTTCGCGCCGTCGTCCTGCTGATGTTGGCCGTATTCAAGGTGAGTGCAAAATCAGACGTTTTTGTTTTTTCAACATTTTATACGTGCACCGATCGACCACCACGGGATGCACCGGCATCGCGCGGGTAGTCTGTTGACTTCGTGCATTGAAGTGCGTACTTGAAATGTGTTGGATGTATAGGTATGCCTCGGTGTGCCGAATGATTGCGCGGCCCGGTTACGATCGGTTACCCGCGATCGAGAAAATTCGTACATATTATTGTACAGGTACATCGACCGAAATGTGTGTATAATAATATGCGAGCCGCTTTTGTGATTGTTGCTGTAGTTTTTGTGAGTGATGGATGCAGCAAAGATTGACCAGTTACGATCGATTACCGGCGAACGAGCAAAATCATTTCTTCCAGTAAATCAAAAAAAATGTCTCGTCTGTTCGGTTTTAGCCAATTATTGAATCTCATAAACGCACGTCCAATTTAACGAGAACGATAATATTATTGTGCCCATTTCGAGTTTTAATGTTCTTAAAAGTTAAAAGTACCTAATGATAAACCTGCGTATATACCATACACGCCGATTAGACTAAACATCAGTTATTAATCGTTTTTATTTTTATACAGAGTGAATAAGAGTAGAGTATAAATTGATTTGAGTATCACAAATATTATTGCGTTCATAATTAATAAATTAAAAAATATATATTCTCAACACAATTTAACTTTATTTAAATTGTGGTTAAAGAATATGGACTAATCGTTTTGTTATTATTGTTTGGACGTTTCAATTATCTGCGTTCCCACAACTGATTTTTCAACTTCCATTGTAATAGAAAATTAAAATATTTAACACGAATCTGAAAATCTAGAACAATTTGTTCTACGCAATTAGAGAAATTAGTTCAAATTATATTCCAATGAATGTTGTTCGTTTTTAATAATTTCGGGATATTATTTAAACTAGTTCTTATAGTTTTTTTTTTCCAAAAACATTTGTAACATAGGTAATTATGTAAAATAATATTTAATTTAATCACTTGGCTAAGAAAAGAAGAATTTTTGCCTTGTGTGTGAGAGAGTTTATCCGAATACCTATATTATTAACTATTAATTATTATTATATCTATGTATATTTGTGTATAGTTGCTTATTTGCTTATCATCATTGTGTCCCACACTCTCACCAAACAATATTCAGGTTTAATATATTTTTTTACAAGATTTAAAGTTCAATAAAATATGAAAATCACAATATTTGAAGCGTATAGAGCAAAATTGCAGTTCTGGTTGAAAAACTAGGTTAAACGACTTGTGATTATTCTTGGGATTTATTTGTTTTTCCGAGAAGTTATACTATTAAATCGCGACCAAAATACGAAACGTAAACCAAAATATTAAACTATTACCTTTAATGTTTATAATACATAGAAAAACACTGGAAATAATTATCATTTAGTTGAAAGGTGTTATTGGCAACGATGCTGCATTGCTATCCACGTTATCGATGTGTTTAGCATGATATAATATTATTATAATGTGCATTTATACACGCATGCATATTATGTACGTTTTTAACGGTTCGTTAAAGTCTTTTCGATCGGTATCGGTGAGCGCTAAACGGTTCACAAGACCCACTTGCCTACAGTCTCTGTGTATACATATTATCGTTGTTATCATTATACATTATTTCACGCAACCCAATACGATATAATATATTAAAATAACAATATTCGTTGCGATGCGATCTGCTAAGACTATTATTGGACATTAAAACAATGGTGTATTTCTTCGGCCATACAATTAATTGAATTGAACGCATAAATTATAATACGATACAGCAATATACAAACAACGATATAACATGTAACTCATGATGACCACTATTATAATACATGTATATAACAATTTCCTATGTTGTATAATAATAATATACACACCATTAGATATAAAGTGTAATGTTCGATAACAACGATACGCGTGTATCGTTATAAGTGTATTCCCAATTAGGCAGGTTGCGGTGAACCAATTTCGAAGAGTATACGGTAAATTAAAAATAATAATTATGAAAAATGAATGCTGAATTATAACCCTTACGGTGTCTTAATCTAATACGTATAATGGAAAATATATTGAATGTGATTTTACACAATGGGTGCGATTCGTATGACAAATGTGTGCGATACCCACGTAAAATTTCTTTAAAAAAAAAAAATTATTAAGTAAACATAAGGCAATATCGTGACCGCGATTGTCAGTAAATCAAATAAATAAATATATTAAAACATTTAGTTAATGTAAAAATAAATAAAATATAATTGATACCTTTATAAAAACTAGGTCTAAAAAGTAAAAATAGACAGAGCAGTTAAAAAATGTCATTATAGTGATGGAAGTTCTGAATAGTTGTGAGAACGAGAATAGTTATAAGTTTATAACTATCAAGATCAATGTCAGTATTATTTTTAACGAGCTAAACCTCAATAACTGAGTGACGTATTTTATTTATTTAAACGAAATGTCGAGCAAAATATATAAATTTTGTTTTATACCAAAAAAATTAATTGTTCTAAAACAAGTACAAAAAAAACGTAAAACCCTGCAATAAACATATTATAAATAAACAATTCGTGTATAATATAAAAACCTAATTTATACAAAAACGGTTAAATGTGTCCATCAAAGACGAAGATGAAGACCAACAATTATAAAATTATGTACAATTTAATATTAATCCCGCGCGCTATTTGTTAATAATACTCACAAAATCCTATTATATTCCCGGGCAATAATTGTAGTGTGTATGGGATTTTTGTTTTGAAACGTTACACATACACACATACACGCACATAATATTATACTTGTATATATATATTATAAATTATAATAGTAAATAAATGTATCACAAACAAAAAAATACGGTTATTATCGATATAATACAGGTATTATAATGTTAACTGGAGTTTTGAATACCTACATCGAATCATTATATATGTATATTATAATATAATGACCGTCAAAATCAATAATGCTCTGAATCAAAATTATGTTTTTTTTTTCTTTTACCGGAATGACTATATTATATTATTATTATTATTATTATTATACAGCTATGGGCGTCCTTAATACTTATATAAAATATATGATGTTTAAGTGTATAATACAGTAAGTTAAATATCGTTAAACCGAGTCGTCGGAAAAAAATCCAACCGCAGCTATAGGACTATATTATTATAATATAATGTTATAATGTAAGGCCGTGATGTAAAACGGGTGTACATAAAATATTATTATTATAGATTTCTTATAAATCGCGTGTTATATCGGTCGATTGGCGCGAGTGCAACAAGTGCGAGAAGAGCAGATGAGACTTCCTACGGTACACACTACACAGATATAATACAGTTAGGTAATTAGAGCGTAATCAACATATTATTTTGTGCGAGACGGCGCCGGAGTACAATAATAATAATAATAATAATATAATGTACCTATACATGGGTATTATTATTATTGCGTTATATTACCCATATATTTTGTATTAATATGTTTTATACGCGGTCGGTCTCGTATAATATTATTCAAACACATTATAATATCCAAAATATAATGAACTTATGCGTACAACGGCAAATGGGCCGGATCTACGACCGGATTAATTAGCGTAGCTAAGGATAATTTCGACAACCCCGGTCCCGTAATATATTATAATGCATACGCGGAGCAGCGTAGAACATAACAATATATTAATATATTATATTATATTATGATATCGCGATGGCTGCTGTAGTAGAAATGTTGTAATTTTCAAAAAACGCGAATGAAATTATTGTTCACGGGTGACCGGAACCGTTGGAAAAGGATTAATTGCAGCTGCCGCGTGTCGTTCGAGAAAAACTGCAGTAATGTATGCGCGCGACGGTTGCACCGAGAGTTGTACATTATTAATTATTATTCTTTATCAGCTCTGTTATTACGAAAGCACACACGCGCACACACACACACACACACACACACAATGCGTGTTTGATCAGTTTTAGTATTCGCCAAAATAACAGTGGTTTGCGATTTATTGGTTATAATATAACAACGCGAGACTTGAGGCGTATGCATTTTTTTTTGAAAAACCAAAAGCGTGATTTGAAAAAAGTCTGCACTCGTTTCTGGCGTCAGGCAAACGGTCCGCGCACATTTTTTAGTCATTCCATCAGATTACGCGAACAATATTTCACGTTTGCGGTACCTACACGTGTATAGCGCATACCTATTGCCGTTTTCCGAAGAACAGTTTAATAAACGCGCGTGTAATATAATACATAATAATAATAATCATAATATTATTGTATTGACATGGTTGCACGGCAATCTTCTCGTCAGACGTTTTCCGGTCGGATTAGCGCTGCCGCGGGCGCGAGAGAATATTACACATTTCGATCACCCGGATTCGTGGGAACGATACCGCGTCATAATAATATTGCATTACAATAAATATACGATATTATATATTATTTCATATTATAATATATTATATTATACACACCGGTACTTTTTGCACGCATATCGCTCGTATAGGCACTAATATAATATAATACCTAGATAAATCATGGCTATAATATTGTGTACTATTATTATTATCGTTTTCCGCCCGTAATATTAGGACCGCCGACGTCTCGCCTTTAAGATTTAACATAATATCAGCTAACAGTGTTTACTATTTAGACTGCATTCACAAGTTTCGTGCCAAAACCAAAATTCTGGTCGATTCGAGTGCTTTTTTTTTTATTCTGGGTGCAACCGATTTTTTTTTAGATTAAACAAACGAATTTCAGGCCTGATTTTTATACAATACAATACAGCATTATCAAATTTCCCTTCCTCATTTTTCCGAATTAGCAGTTGCAGCAGGTATATAGTTTAGTCGACAAAGCTTAGTAGATGTGGTTTAAATTCGTATTGCGTGTAATTTATTAATATCTAATGATTATAGGTAGTACAAGAACTTATAAATGTAAGTATCTGGTACAATCATACAATAATAAAAATATTATTATTTTTTTTTTTTTTTAATCAAGATTTTGACAACTGAGGTCATTAGCCCGTTACTGTGGGGGAGGGTGTGGTTAGTTTGGATACGCGTATGTGTGGCATGGATTTGACACTAAAAACCCGGGTGGTCACCCATCCGGGAATTAGTGATACCAGCAGGTGCGTACACTCATAACACGTTTCGTGACTGAATGTAAACACCGCGCCACAATAATATCGTAAATAACTATTTTTATAAATTTTATTTTAATTAAAAATGTTTACCTTTCTGGTAAATTATTTGTCAACGAATTAAAGCCATCTCATTTGGTTATTTTCATATTATTTATCCATCATGATCCGCAGACATTTTTTATTTGTCTGTTGTCAATAGTAATTTGTTTTTTTTTTTTAATATATGAGATAATATTGTGTTTGTATACTATATAGGTATATAATGTCGTCAAGATAATAATATTATACGATTAAGTAAATAAACTAAAAACCCGTGTCAGATATTATTTTTTATCAGTCCATCATTATCGCCGAACGCAACTCGCATTAATTTTTGCATGTTTTTTTTTATGCATCTCGCATTTCACATGCGATTAGGACGATTTGATTTTCAATCTCTATCCGGTCACGCTGCAATGCGGACGAGGCGAATTTTTTTACCACCAATACGACACATTATTATATCGTCATAATAATAATAAATATGTATCCGGTAAACGCGTCGTCGAACGATGTTCGATAAAAAATATGTACATAAATGTCGACCCGTTTCGCGCGCATATACGTTTATCGGTTATATACATACACAGCATTGGTAACATTGGTCGTGTAGTGTGTCATACACAATACATATAAATATTATATAGGACTTTCTGTATCGGTTTCCGAAACCAGAAAATTGCTGTCGTCTATATTCTATATATTATGTTTATGCGGTCCACATACTGCGTTGGCATATACGTAAACGATGCGCATGTAGGTACACGCCACACGTACATATACATATCATGGCATTTCGTACGCGGTTATGCGTGCAATCGTTTTCCCGTAAAATGCAGAAGACACCGCTAGATAGCAAAAAAAAAAAATAAAATAAAACGGACGATCGATGAATTATGCGATATAATAATCGATGAATATTATAATTATTGCAGTATGGGACGACCTATAACGCTGACTATACTATGATATATTCTAATATATGGACTGTGCCCTTGCGCTGCCATTTTATTTTTGTTTGATAACAATAAAGGCTATGCGCAATAACTTTGTATATTCAAGCCACGTGTTGCTGTCAGCATAAACTGTGGGTAGCTTTGTGTTGAAATTTCAGGCCTCGACTATTAAAATTTAAAATGTTAGGTATGCGATATTTTCAACTAAAAAAAATTACAAATTTTCGTGATTTTCTAGAATTTTAAAACGTGTCGACTATATCATATTATTGACAACTAGCATAATATTATAGAGTATGTACACTGGTATTTTGGTAGTTTAACTATAATAGTATATAATATTATATTATATGCTGCGATGACACCGTCGTCGTCGACACGCGGGATTATCGTCCCAATTTCATTCAAGATACCAATAACAAGTGCGAAGAAACCGATAATAATATGATGATGATGATGATAATAATGATATAGTGTATGGCGACGGTTATCATAAAATATAACAATCAAAATAATTTGATATTGAATTTTGGCAATGACGCTTCTCGGTCGGCTGGACCGCGACACGAGTATAATAATAATATGTGTCGCGAAAGTAGTGCGATCTAGAGGTTTTTGGATTTCGCCTGTCCCCGTGGGGGACCCTATTGCCGATCGTTGTACTTCGTACCATATCATAATAAATTGATCAGTTTGGTTTGTCCCTGAACGGGACGATATAATATTTTATTAGTTATACGGGCTTAGCCCTTTTTGACATCGACATCACATATGTGCGATAACAGAATTTGTTACAAAAGAAAAGAGAAAAAAAAATTAAATCTAGTATTATGTGTAATAGAATATGTATAGACGCACAAACACTTAGGCAGTTAGATTTATTATGAATATTTATGATATATACAGAATGATCCACTTTACCGGATACGCTCAATGCTCATTTTCTATGTCAATTTCTGGGACAAACTTTATCAATAATTTCACATCGTCATAAGCGAGATATTTTTATGAATCCATTTTGCATAATTATCAAGCGTTTAAGTTTAGTTGAGATGACCGATGGTGAAATGGTATACACTATACAAGATATTATCTATTCCTCTCATCTATAAACTTAAACTGTTTATTAATTAAATGTTATGTCAATACCTATTGAAAATGTGAATTTGGTGTGACGGCAACGTTGATTCAATTAAATTATTCACATCAAGTTCAATTAAATACTACTATATTATAATATTATATTATATCGTCGTATCAAGTAACTCCGATGTCAGGTGTAGACTTGTACAGTTATACTGCGAAGTCGCTCGTCGAGAACTACGTTCGAAATTATTCGTCCCGCATACAACGGTTTAACTAGTTGTATACAACTACTAATGAAACAAAACATAAAATATTTTATTAACTATTTGAAAATAAATAGTATACATCTAGCTGGTTGCAGGTGTCAGAATAATATCATAAAATCATAATGTTTACGTGACATCGTTCGGATTTAGTAATTTATTTTCTTCGATGAGCGCTATACATTAGCCGATGAAAATGTTATATTATTATGTATGCGTCGATTCCATCGCTAAAAATATTATGCTCGACGAATTTCAGTGGGCATAATATAATCCTCCGATATGGAGTAAAAACGACAGACTGATTTCCAAACGTGCGACGTCACGTACGACGTTGCTATATTTTATTAGAGTCGCATACTCGCATCGTCTCGTATTTATAAAATTGCGATCTCGGCAATTAAACTGGAATCAAAAATGTGAAGTTTACTTTGACGAAAGAAGAAAGTAAAGTATGACATTGGGCTTGTTATTTTGTTGTTGTTGATAAAGACGATCGGTGTAAATCGAAAAAAATAAATATACGTTCGGACCGTTTGAACGCGTTTCCGAGACCATGCACCTACATAATATAATAATAGAATTGTTGATGATGAAACATAATAATATAAATGTTTGTGTTGTTTAGAATATACTAAGGGACACGCGACCTAGTGATTGAAAAATAAAAACGTTTCGCGTTAAAATGTTGATCATATATATTATATGTAAGATCAAATCGACAGTTAAATGTTTTTTTTTTCACTTTAGTACGTGCTTGCAACACTTCGTAAGTACAACAATCAATGATGAACAACAATAAAACATAGACGTGATGGTTTCATTCTTTTTCTTTTCTCCAGAAAAAAAAGAGACAAAAATAAACACTACAGTGTTATTATATTGTTGGTATAGGAGTACAAATTCGCATTCACGCGGTACATCAAATAATATAATATTGTGTGCGTTAATTATTATTTTCCGAACGAAATGGTCGATTATCGCCTTATAATTTATAGAACGTATTACTATATAAGATATAACAAGTTAAATATCGTAAGAATAATATACGTATAATACGTGTCGTCGACTATGTACCTACATAATAAAGTTGGTGAGCGTACGTGACAGTGATATAGTTCTCAACTCTAGTGCACTGTACACATTGCTATATAATAGAATACAAAACAAAGCGTAAATCAAACAAATCAGCGCGAAAATCGAAAATAATCTTTCAATAAAAAAATACTTATAGTATAAAGATCGCCGGTTGTAGGTGCCAGATAACATATATAATAATATCTGAATATCAGCCTTTATCTGCGAACGCAAAACGTTTTATGTTTTCATATTATTATGTCATCTCGTAGCTGATGAACTTGTTTATACTTATATGGAGGTAGTTTTTCCAGGTAAGATTTTCCATCGGTAGATTATTTTCGATATTCGTACCGATTCGTTTGGTTTTTTACTATATAGGTATGTTATGTTTCCATACTACACGGCTGCAGTGCGTTAGGCGTACGAGAGTCGTTAACCATCATAATATATTATCGCACCATCACGTCCGTACCAGGTAATAACCACGAATATAATATACTCCGGCGATACGATCCGCACAAGGAGGAAACGCGCGACAAAAAACGAGAAACCGATTGCCGCGCACACTGCACTGTATAATATACGCATCATCCAGTTGTCTTGTCGCAGTCGCAGGACGCTGTACAATACATAATTTCGAGTGCCTACTTTACGATATTATATTGTGTGTATATAGGCACGTTGAGGCACCACCATATTGGACAACATGTCGAATGGTGTACCATATACGCGGTATGTTGTTATTATGATGGTTGTCTGCGTCGCGCCCTGAATACGTCTCGCGCACAAGAACCGTATTTTTGATCCAGCGGACCAAAGAATTTTCGGTCGACCGAATACGCCGCCGCCCTACTGGTCGGAAATTATCCGTCGTGTACGCGTCTCGTCGGGTGTAACGCGCGTATATAATATACTCGAGCAGTCGTTACTCGGCGGTTTATGGAAAACGTAAAAAAAAAAAAAGCCAAAACCAACGCGACTTCGCGCGACCCACCGAGGAGTACGAAAATCGAAAAAACGTCAAAAATACCGGACGTAAACGAACGGGAAAAGACGTGGATCGTGTATAGAAACAATCACGACGTTATATATATATATATAGTTTTGGTATCCATTTTATAATATATTATGTTTACATTATACTCTCACGAAACTCGCGTATTGCCCGCAGTCGTACATAATATTATTGTTATGACAATGACCGCGTATACGGTCGCGTCGATCCTATATACACTACAGGTGTTTACGGTATACAATACGCATAGGGATGATCGAGCTGTTTTTCGCGGGAACAGTTATATGTGTGTCAGCGTGTGTGCGAACAATAATATTATAATGTAGAACACGCCAAGGAAAACAGGAAAACGGAAAAATATCGCCAATCACGATTCGGGCGCGCGGGAAAAATCAATGGGCATAAATATAATATTATTATCATCGTTTTACCTCCACGATATCATATTATGTATTACATACAGCACGCCGCGAGTCTCCATATGTATATAAACTGTTCGACTGCAATGTCATATCGGAGATATATATATAACGATCGTTATCGTTATCATTCTTGTTTATATACGATATGAGTTGTACAGGCCTATAATACATATTAAATACGGTGCCCGGAAAAACTGTATACGCGTCTTCGGGACTCCAGCGATATGGAGTCCGCTCGTCGTGCAGCTATACCTCGTTCGGTTTTTTTATCCTCTATAAAAAAAAAATAATAATATTATTATCATTATAATATATGTATGGCGTGTATACCTTCGCCCGTCGGATATCGCGTCCCGTTACGTTATATATCGACGCCGCGTATAAATCTCTAATGGGTACCTGTAATATTAAATTCCGTTTCCGAGTGGGTTTTGCGTAGGCCGTAAACACACACACACACACAAACACACAAACACACACACACACACACACACATACACACACACACACACACACACACACAGCATACGGTTGGGTTCCTTTCGTGTGCGATACGTATCGCCACCACCCGACGACGTTTTCCGCCGCGACTGATCGGCATAGAGATACGCGTAGGTATAAAATATAATATTATCGTCGTTATTATTGTACGTGGTAAGTATACCGATGTAAAGGACGGAAGAGTTTCCTTTTGATTTCGTCTCGTTACGCCGCCGCCGCCGCTCGCGTCGGCAAGAAGGACACGATTTTTTTTTTTTTTTTTTTATTAATTTTTTTTTTCGCTCGTAATAACAATTTTTGTCGGGAGACGACGTTTTCCATGGGAAATGTCTTGTGACATTTCCTATCGCCCGCTCCGCGGTACGAACGTGTCCCAAATCGCAGATTTTCGTATATAAGCCACCGCCGCATCCGCGCTGCAGTACGCAGCGATTAGCAATCGAAACGCGTTCTCCTCGCCAAACGAAATAATGATAACAATAATATTCGTACCAGATAAGTACGCAGAATTGTAAAATATAATTATTTTGTGTCCGAAGAAACTCGGTCAAATGTTTTACGTACACATTACAATATTATACACTATACATAGCCCGGAAGAGGTTCGCGTACGTTTCAATTATTGTCGAGTGTGGTGGTTCTGATTGTTCTGCAGCAGGTATCACGCGTATAGCATACCTATTATACCTATTTATTACAATTAAATGTTTATTCAATTAAATTCTACACCTGCAATTGTGTTGCCTCCGAAGAGTATACTTTCTTTGTATTTAAAATGTAACGAACCGCGTAACAAAAACCTAGATCGATTTAACGTCTTGTTATATTATTCACAATAAATATCGGTTTTTTTTTCCATTTAATGGACGTTTTATTTATCAAATACGTGTACGCATCGTTTAAATCTCTGGATTGAAAAAAAAAAATAAATCTCCCGTCTTTCGCCTTGCTGACCAAAAACAACCGACTATAATAGCTATAATTCTTATGCCGTCATCGGAGTATTATAATATATAGTATATGGTATACTCTTATTTTTTTTTATTTTTGGGTTTTCATTAACTCGTATTTCGATGGAGAAATGTTCACGTTAATCAATCAGGTGTGATGCCTGAAGTCAACGACATTACGGTCAAGTTTATCGGTGTGATATGGTTATATATATATAGATACTATTGTGTATATACCTATATATAATAGATAATATGTGTCCGCAGTAAAAGTGGATCAATCAGCCATTGTGAACGATTTGTTTTTCGATTCGTGCTTAATGCATTACGATTATTTTAAAAATGGGAAAACAACTAATGAGTTTTCCAATGATTACAATTTCCGTTGACTTTCTACATTAATTTAGGTATTAAGAACTATTGATAATTCGATTTATATCAAAGTACCTATTTAAATATTTTTTTTATTTATTTTTCAGACACACGAGGTTTCTACTCAAGATTACGATGGTAAGTGTATTAATTTATATTATAAATAACAATCATGCACGTTTCCTTCGTTTATTCGTATTGACCTAATCGGCGTTAGAATTTTCCCGCATTTCTTACGGAATATCTAGTTTTGGCCCAACCGGAAACCACCATCCGAAATTGTATTACGATGCAGTGGAATTGAAAATGTCTTCGCGTTGTAGTTCGATTTTCGATCCGTTCGCGGAAACGTCCCGATTTCGTTCTCATAAAACATTACATTACGTTACTATGTGACACGTTTTTATTTTCTACGACGACGTGTTCAGCGTATATAATAAAATGGTCGTCGTCGTCGTCGGTGCTACGAAAACGTTTCACGCCAAATGCACTTTTAATCCGAACCATAATAACATTCGGACCTGCTAGGCGAGTGCGAAAAACGCTGAGGCGTCGGTCTAGATTTAACGGCACCTAATTTTTGGCGGCATTCGTATTATATTGTATAGTATTCGTCTCGATATAGATCTTCCTCCACCGAAGACGGTAGTGCGCGTGTTTGGTGGGTGTGTAATAATGTGTATTGTTCGCGCGTATCTGTTTCAACGGCACAACACGCGAATAATAATGATACCTAATGATAATGTCTTTATCGCACGACGAAAGCGAAGAAACATAAAATAATGATTGCACTTCGGTCGAGCGATGTGATAAATCGTCGACGCACGATCGTTATAATATAGTAATATTATATCGAGTGTTCGTTAAACGTTCCGTAAAAACGCGTCACCAGGTAAACGTAGACCAACGTCCATATATAAGTATAACGCATGATAAAAATATATACCTGCGACGACTGCACGTAAAACGCGTCAATCAATCTCATAGCGATATTTTCTAGAACAAGATCGTTTTCCGGTAAAAAAATCCCTAAAAAACAAATAATTAATTAATAATCAATGATAAATCGGTATAGTATTATTTATGCGTGTGCGTGACATTTTGTTTATTATTTTGTCGTGTTTGTATAGTGTCAGAAATACAGTGTTCGTTTTCGACGGACTCGCTGAGGGTGGGCAAAGCACTCATGGGAGTTAAAGACGTGATATCCGCCCGGCTAAAGAAGCCCGACGGGTTCAAGGGGCACCCGCTGTTCGCCGACGACCGATCCGTCGACCCGTTGATCGATCCTGTCTGCCAGATACGACCCGACTTGTCGGACGTGTCCCTGCTGACGTACAACCTGTTGGTCACCGACTTCACGCGGTGCGGCGTGCTCAGGCGAAACGTAAGTTACACATTTTTGTACATCGTTATTATGATATTATATTACACTTTTCAATTTTTCCGGGAAAAGTGGACAGTGGCTCGCATGTCGTCTATATATTATGATTTGTCGTGCGAGATCATTGAAATGGGCGGAGATTGCATAAAATAATTTTAATATTATATTATGATGATCTTTATACCGGTCTTGGCGACACAGAATCTGGACGACCGCGTGCGTGAATTTTAACGGCGCGGGACGGTTATAAATTATAATTTTATTAACATTATAGAGCTACTGCAGGCTGAGGACATTTTTAGACATTGCACTTACATCGTTTTTATCTGTTAAAAACCATGGGAAAAGACTCACTACAAATTAAATACCCAAGAAATATATTACCGAGTATTAACAGTTATAGGGTTAGGCATCTGGTATTTATAATCAATGATAATACTATAGAAGTTCAACATGCAAAATACAATTTACTAAAAACTCTTGTGTGAACACGGTGATTCTTTTATCGAAGAACACTAATTATTTCAAAAACAATTTAAGTTTATGAAAATATTCCTTTTACACAAATTTAATTCGTTACAAAATAATAATTATTTTTAAATTATACCTTATTCAAATAATATAAAGCCCGGTATTTTTTGGAGTACTTCGATGTATAAAATGGGAGTTTTAAATTATAGTTATGTTAAGTCTTATCGATGAGCGGAGTGAGTTGCCTCAGGGGTCAGGGACAGGTATCCCACAATCTGTTAGACCACTATTATAGGTGCTAACGGCTCACCCGCTTGTCTAAACTTAAAATCTTATATCTAATAAAGCCCCATATAAAGTAGGCCCATAATTTTATTATAAAATTAGATACGTGAATTGGTGAATTAATTGATGTCACTCGGATCTCGAACTCGATAGTTTTTTTTTTTTTGAGAACTATATCTACCTAGATATAATATACCTACGTCGTATTAATATTTCCTTCGCCGTACGCGTATTTTTCCAGGGTTTCGTGCACGTCCGAGTGTGGTTTCCGCAGTTCCCCGGCGTCGTCATGATGTCCGACCAAGAGCTGATCATAATGTGCAAACCACCAGAACCGACAGTGATCGAGAACAAAGCCGCCGGTTTCGCCGGAAGTTTGTAAGTCCGCACAATGTTTTGTACATAATATAATATCATAATTACAATTTGCAATGCAAGTCGGATATAAAATAGCTGCAGGCGCAGGTATAGGCCTGGTCGGTCGCGCGTGCTGGATGCGACCGCTTCGCTGCCGTGCGGTTGTTCGCAGAGAACGGCAGCGGCATCGTAACCGTGAGACGACGTGGTTTGGCGAATTTTTTTTTTTACCGCACACGCGTCAACCCATCACACATTTTTATGAAATTATAATATATTCTAATATTATATTCTCACGATGAGGTGTGTTTGACGACTTTATCTAATTGCTCGAATTTTGAAAAAAAAAAAATAATAAAAAATACGCGAATTTCGTTATAGTATACGGTTTAAACGGGCGTGTAAAACACACGCGAGTGCGCGGTGTATCGCATGGGGGAAATAACGACAGCCGAAAATCTGATAGTGAAACACACTGTCGTAGAATATCGGACGAGCGTACCGAAGAGAAATTAAATAGATTCGGTGAAAAACGCCGTGTACAGGTATGCCATTTTAGTGCGTACACACCGACCCATATATTATAATAATATTATGTATACCAATATACGATCACATTCGATCTATATTGTTATAATATCGTAAAATCTATAATAGCTCCGAGTGCGCACGTAATGATATATAACGAGAGCTGTGCACCTGGAGGCACGTAATATCAGTTTTTTAATCGTTGGTGCCAAAATTGAATGTATGTACCTTGTACAGGCATAGGTGATGACTGCAGATGAGATATAAAAATATAAAAGCAATTTTAATATAAGAATGTATTTTGTAGATCAAGTACAATTTATTTTTTTATTTTTCATATATTTTGATGAGAAATACATATTGTTGTAGTCATATACATCACGACTTAACGATACATTTTCCCTTGGCAATTTGAAATGGCTGTATCTAAACAGTAAAAAATATATAGGGAGGTATTTAAAAAGTTAAAAAAATAAATACAAAGTACTGATTCAATATCAGATTTAGATCACATTCGGAGCCTTAGTTTTATTTTTTTGTTCTAAGAAGGAATTTTACAAAAAAAAATTGGTGTAAATGAACCAGTGAACCAGTGAAACCAGTGAATCCCCCAAACGGCGCGTTTGTTGTGTCCACAAACGCTGAATAGAGTCTATTCATTACTTCATTAGATGACATAGATACACATGTTATGTTAATGTTTTCCATGAGATATGCCACGAAACGACATCGCTAATATTTCATTTCCAGTTTCTTGTTTTTATCGAACCGAAATCTGCAATAGATAGGTGGTATAGAAGGTAGTGCCTGTACCTACCTATACTCAGGACAGGCATCTTAATATTATGATCAAATCCGATGACCGCACGGATATGAAACCTAAAATATAACTAATATACCAATTTACTTACCAAGTATGTTCACCCCAAATCTTTCTTATTATTTCATTTATTAATAATAATAGATATTTTCAAATCATCATGTAACCCCATATCTTTCAAAACTCAAACCACTTTTACCACGGATCTTATCAGTACACTAAGTTAAATAACTCAAAAACTACTGGTTAAAATTAAAACTGATTTAAACCATTTCAATTTTCAAAATCATAGAGATCATAGAGAAAAGGGCGAATTCCATTAAAAAAAAATTAATACAGCTGCAGGACACTTCTCAAATGGCAAAAAATCTAAACAACTGGAAGTATTAAGTCGGTAAGCAGGTACACTTCAAAATTTCAGAATTTGAATAGATTCATCGTACATCAAATGGGAAAATGGGGGTTGATGACCTCGATAAATCACCCCACGGACTCGGGAATTTCTCGCCTACGGTATTATAAAACACCATGTCATCGTAATACTGGCGAAACAGATTAGGAGACCGACGGCGAGAACGGGCGATCGTTCGAAACGGAAAAGGACGGAAAAAATCGAACGAAAAGTGTGGAAACGACTATTGGCGTAACGGTATCGCCGAACAGTCGGTCTCGTTGCAATGTGTAGTACTGTGTTTATTGTATCATAATATTATTATTATACGATGAGATACGTGTATTACACTTATGCGCGTATTCCGCATAGGAATATAATATGTATATACCTGCGCGCTGACCGATATCAATAGTTCGGTTATTGTGTCTCGGTCGTTACGTTTTCCTTTTGTTGTTATCATCATCATTATTATTATTATTAAATAATACTTCTGTTGCCGCCTGGCCCGTATGTAGAGTAAGTCTGTCGGTATTATATTATTTTTTTTTTTTAATTATATTATATCCGCGGCGACTATGGCCATTGGACGACATTAATGCTATACAATACTATACAGGGTTAGAAATTTTTGTATATAGATACATTAAATATGAAGGAGAAGAAAAAAAAAAGAAAATACAAGAAAGAAAAGACAGTATAACATAACATAATATAACTTAAATTTTGTTGAGAAGTCCTGTGTTGTGTAAAAAAACCAACGTCGTTGTTAGGTTGCTCTGTTCGGGGCTGAGTGATTCGGCTAGCTGGTCCGGAAGGTTCAGTTCCCTCCTTTCGTTTTCATATCTTCGGCATTCTGTAAGGATGTGTTGACAGTAAGTAGGGAGCCGCATTGTGTGCAGATGGGAGGTTCTTCTCCCTTCATGAGGTGTTGATGGGTGATGTGTGTGTGTCCTATCCTGAGGCGAGTGATGGCTGTCTCCTGTTTCCTGGAGATGTTTGCAGGGAACGGCCAGGGGTATGTGGTTCTTTTGATCTCTTGTAACTTGGTTGTCTCAGCTGCCCATTGTTTTCCCATTGGTTGTGTGCCTCTTTAGCAATGATCCTCTTAACATCCTGGTATGTAAAAACCAGTGACGTAAGGGGGTTGTTGGCTAGGTGGGCCTGTTTGGCAGCCTTGTCAGCGAGTTCATTTCCTCTTATATTACAGTGGCCAGGAATCCACATGAAGGATATTTGTTTACCGGCGAAGGTGGCGGTGGAATGAGCATTATGAATTTTTCTTGCTAAGTCAGTAGGTTTCCACTGGTTCTGGATACTCATGAGAGAGGAAAGGGAGTCGCTAAGGATAATGATTTGTTTGGCTTCAACTTTGTTTGTTGCAAACTCAATAGCTTTTAGGATGGCTAGTGCTTCAGCTGTGTAAATGGAGCATTTGTTTGATAGTTTCCATTGGATATGTGTATCCCCGTGAATGATGGCCATTCCAACCCGATTTACCGCGACAGAGGCATCCGTGTATATAAGTGCGTGTTGCTGTTTAGATGAAAGTATTTCCGTGAAGAGATTCCTGTATTGAGTGGAGCTGGTATATTTCTTGGGGAGTTGTGTAAGTCCAGGATGATGTTCATCGAGATAAGCCACGGAGGGGATATGCTGATTTCAGTAGTCATTATGTTATCTAAATCATATTTTTTATAATTGTTGAAAATGTGGTTAGGGGAGGAATGAAGACCTTGGGGGGAGCGGGCCATTCTGGCTGCGGTTTTAGATGTTAGTTCAGACCATCTTATGTCCAATGGTGGAATGCCGGCAATGCTGAGTATGCTACTAATCGGGCTTGATCTGAACGCACCAATGGAGAGTCGGATCCCTGCGTTATGTATTGATTCCAGTGTTCTAAGGTGAGATGGTTTGGCGGCGGATATTAGAGAAGCTCCGTAATCTATTTTTGAAAGGATGAGTGTTTTGTGGATTTTCAGTAGCATTTGGGTTTGTGCTCCCCAGCTGTATGGGAAGAAAGTGTTTTTATCAGATTAATTCTAGAAAGACATGATTTTCGTATGTGTTGTATGTATGGGCGCCATGAAGCTTTTGAATCGAGGATTACCCCAAGGATTTTGACTTGAGTTTGGTTCTTGATGGTGTGGTTACCCATTTTTATTGCTATGTTTTCCTTTTTTCTTTTCTGGTTGATGAGTATGAGGCTAGTTTTGTTCGACGCAAATCGAAAACCCGCTGTTTTTGACCAGGATTCAAGTTTATTGGTCGAATCTTGTAGCATTTGTTGAATAGTGTTGCTGTTGGAGCTGCGACATAGGATATTGAAATCGTCAGCATATAAAAGAGGGATGTTGGGGTTGCGTATTCCTTCGGAGATATCATTGATGGCTATTAGGAATAGCGTCACTGAAATGGTGGAACCTTGTGGTACACCGTTCTCTTGTGTAAATATGTCGGATAGGGTGTTTGAGGTTTTTACCTGAAACGTCCGGGTGCCGAGGAAGTTATTTATGAAGTCTAACATGTTACCTTTAGTTAGAATTTTGTTGAGCTTGTGGATTATTCTGGGTCTCCAAGCTGAGTCATATGCCTTAGCAATGTCAAAACTGATCAATCCTAAACTTTGTTTATACTTTAGAGCTGTTTGGATTTCATTTTTAATGTTTAAAATATTCTTAGTAGTGCTTCGATCGCGTCTGAAACCGTTTTGTTCAGGAGTGAGGTAGTTAGATTTTTCCAGGTGCCACATTAGACGATTGTTAATCATTTTCTCGAGTAATTTACATAGCGTATTTAAAAGACATATAGGGCGGTAGCTATCAGGTAAAAACTTGTTTTTGTCGGGTTTTAAAATAGGGATGACGAGGCCATGTCTCCATGTGTTGGGGAAACAATTATTGTTCCAAATTGAATTGTATATTGATATTAAATGGGTCCTTGCGTTCGCTGGGAGGTTTTGTACAAATAGGTAGGGGATTCCGTCAGGGCCGGGGCTTTTGCTTTTGCAATTACGGAGAGCTTCCTCCAATTCTGTGATGAGTAGAGGTGAGTTGAGGTAGGTTTGAACATTATTATGGGGATCTACTGTGTTCGATGGGTTGTTGTATATGTTTGCCTTGGATAAGAATTCCTGATCGTAGATGGATTTACTAGAATTCTCTTGAAACATTTGTCCCAGGGTGTTGGCGACTTCTTTAGGAGATGTTGTGATGTTAGAGTCCGTGAGGAAGTGGATATTGTTTCTGTTGGTACCTCTAATAGATTTGATTTTTTTCCATACAATTGAGGGGTCAGTTTGGTTATCGATGCTGGACACATACAGTTTCCACGATAAAGATTTGCTGCTCTTAACCAGATATCTGGTTAGGGCTCTTGTCCTTTTTAAACTGATGAAGTCCACTTGCGATCGGGAGATTTGGAATTTCTTGAGAGCTTTATTTTTGTTTTGGATAGCTTTTTTTATTTCTTCATTCCACCATGGGACGCGAGGTCTTGGGGAGCTGCTCTTAGACTTACCTATTGTGATTAAGGCTGCTTCTGTTATAATGTCAGTAAATTCTTTTACGTCTGCATCTATATTTTCTGGTGATGGGGTGGGGAGGCTTTCGGTTTTTTTTTCTATTAGAGATGAGAAAAGATCCCAATTGGCTTTCCTGATAGACCATCTAGATGGATAAACTAGGTGTGTGTCGTCGAGTGGGTGGTTGATGGATATTTGAATGGGGATGTGATCACTGCTATTGATGGTATAAGGTAGAGTGCACCACTCTAATTTATGCGCGAGAGAAGTGTTTGCGATGGAGAGGTCAATTGCGGATGATAGTTCGTTGATAGGGTTGATTCTTGTAGGTTGTCCGTTGTTGAGAAGCATTAGATTTTCGTTATTAAGTAATTCATCGATGATTTTCCCTCTGCGATCCGATTTGTAGGATCCCCAGGTCTCGCTGTGACTATTGAAATCGCCAACTATAATGAACGAATTGGGCAGTTGTTTTATGATACGTTCGATGTCTTCTAGGCAGAAATCTCTGTTGTTTGGGATATATATGTTACATATGGTTAGTTTTGTATGAGGCAGATTGACTGAAACGGCTATTGCTTCGAAATCAGTGATTAAAGGGAGTTCGACACTGGGGAAATCTTTGTTGATCATTATTGCGACGCCACCGCTGGCTCTGATACACGAGAAGCGATTGCGTTTATAGATATCGTAGTGCGTGAAATTGGGATTGCTTTTTTCGTTAAAATTGGTTTCTTGAATGCAAATTATTGCGGGGTTCAGTTCTTTGGTTAGTATCTGGAGCTCTTCAAGTCTACTGAAGAACCCGTTGATGTTCCATTGAATTATATTTGTTTTCATTTGAATTGTATAGGAGGTTTGAAGGTGCTTGATGTGAGAAATGATAGTGGTTGAATTAGTTGGGAGGAAGGGTCTTAAACAATAAGTTGGATAAAATTTTTATTTTGGACTTCATTGCACGATCTGTAATTAGAGGGTATATTTTTTCCGTCAAGTCGAGCATGTCGGAGATGTTGGAATTAATTTCGTCGCATAATGTGTATATATTAATATTAGGGTTTCTAATATTTTCCAAAAAGTATTTAAATTGGTCCAGGGTGACTGAAGTATTCTCACTGTCGCTGAAAAAGGCGACTGTAGGTTCAGGCGAGGTGTTGATTTTGTTGTCGTCGGTGGAAGTGAGAGAGTTGGATCTAGAGCGGCTGGTTTTGGCTTTTTTTTTTTCAGGTTGAATGGAAGGCATAGGGCTGCCTGGTGCTGTAGGGGAGGTGGGAGATTTAATTGTATTTGTATCCGATAGAGGTCTTTTGGCTTGAGTGGTGATTGGTGTTTTCATTGTTACATGGGATGTTTTAGTATTTGCTACGGGTTGGGATGAAATTATATCATTGTTTTCCTGATTCCAGTCCATGGTACTTTGTGGTTGGGTTGTGTCTATTGGAGGTAATTCAGGAAGCTGAATATCTTCTAGTAGTTCTGTAGTATGATCATCAACGATTGCAATTGGGCTGTTATGAGAATTTTTTTTTTTACATGACGCAGAAGTGTGACCCACCTCTTTGCATAGGAAACAAGTGATTCTGTCGTCAGTAAAAAAGATTCTAAATGAGGTTTGGTTAAAGTTAATAACTAACGACCCAGGTAGTTTGGTGATATCTTCTTGATTTATAAACATTTGGCGGCGGAAACTCAGGATATGTTCGTATCCCGCAATATTGATGCCGGCTTTTATATGGTTTAGTTGTGAGACTGGAGATATATTGATGTTTTTTAATGCGTTAAGAATTATTATGTTAGGTATGGATGGACACACATTTGATATCGTGATCTTTTTGGCTGGATTAATCAATCTGCGAATGGGGATAGTGTGTTCATTTATTGATATCGTTTTGGATTTTTCAAGAAGTGTATCGAGTACTTCTTTGCTTGAAAAAAAAATACAGAAACGATTGTTGGATATCCTTGAAGTGAATATTATGTCCCGAGGGAGGATCAGTTTTCAATTGCAAGTATATATTCTATTTGTCTGATACCGTCTATAGAGTTGAAAACAATTGCTTGTTCCCTGGATGGAGTTTTTTCGTTTGCCGTAATCGTAGCAAAACTGGTAGGTGATTCTGAGCTGTATACTGGGGGGTTGGGCGTTGTCGTCGTTGAAAACGATAACGTTTTGGTTATCAGAAATGGAGAGGTTATCGTGTTGATTAGCTGCAGCGGTAATTAGGAGAGCAGCGGTGTTGGCAGAGGTAGGAGTGGAGCGTGGAAGTGTCGGTAATGTATCAATATTATCTACAGAGACATTTGAGTTTGACTTGTTCGAACTAGGATTTGTTTTTGAACTGTTTGATTTGGAGTAGATGGGAATTTGTTTAATATGGCTTGTGGGTATGTTTTTTTCAGAAGGTGTTTTCGAGTGAGTGTTTGTGATATTTTTGTTTAATGTTTTTGTAAAAGGCGGTTTGCCTTTTGTATTTTTGTCGCTCATTACGACGAATGTTCCGCGTCAGATAATAAAAATAATGATTATATTACCTGTACGCTGGTCACCGGCATAATTAACGGAGTGCTATCGGAAGCTATAAAAGCGCACGGTCGCGAAAGATGTACACGTGCTGTTCAGTCGGAGGTCGAACACGTACTGATTATATTATTATTCTTTGCTCTACGGTCGGTACACACCGTGACGACGGTCGTGTTCGTGCGTGTGTGTGTTGTATTTGTTTGCGTACATACATACCTATATAATATAATACTGCTGTGTACGACCACAGCTACAACAGCGATACTTACGAATAACGATATACCTACTCACGGTGATGACGGCGGTCGACGGCTATGATAACAATAATGACGACGACGACGACGAGACGGTGCCGATGACTATAACACCGTAGTCGGTATTAAATGACTTTATAACAACGTGTACGACCGTCGCTATTAATCAAATTAAATTTCGACGCTCAGCGACCATAACGATTTCGAGTTGTGGATCAAGATTGATGTAGTTATATTATTTCGTGCACCAGTTTATCTCGACCGCGATATGATATTGTGTAGCAGAGATACGCACCTACAGGGTACACCGCGTGCGACAACGGTGATAACGAAAACAACTTTTAACCGTAAAAATTCGTCGGCCTTTCCGTTGCAATTACACAAAGTATCAGATATGATAATGCATTAATAATTGTCCATATTGGGATTACAGATTAACACTGGGAGCGCTGTCGACGCTTTTCGGTAATTGATGGTTAGGCGGGTTCCTCCCCTACGTCGAGTCGGGAGATTGTATGCGTTTTCCCGACATTTCGCATATTATATTTTGCTTTAAATGAAGTGTATTTGAATGTATTCGATAATATTAGTAGAAATTGTACTTGCCGACGTATACAGTTAGCTATAAAAGCGTATAAAGTTTCGATACCAGGATTGATTTATTATAAAAAGTAAAATAACCAATATAAAACTATATCTATACATCCCGAATTGGAAGGTACAAATTGTTTCCACCAGAGCGCGTTTTGTTAATCTGTTTCCCCAATAGTGTATGATACGTGATGAGTTATCACTAATAACACACCGAAGAAACTGTCGTATACGATTATCATTTTTCCGTCGCCGCGCCGGCCAATAAGTGAAATAATGTTATAATCTTCGACGAGTGATTAATTGCTCGTACAATCTTCTAACTGATCAAGTCTTACGATCATATAGGTACGCGATAATCGTTCGCATGCATAATCGATATTTTGATACGATAGTATAGTTTTCGTTTTTTCCCCACACGATTCCAAACTAAACAGTCGCGTAAGTTAGACATAAAACAAAAACCTGGTTAACGTTTAAAATCTACCCATTTTGTTTAGGCATCATTATTTTAAAACCCGCATAACAGCAAGAAGCTAAACATTAAAAAAGTTCAACTATACACAGTAACCAAAACAAATTACTTAGCCTTCAATAAACTCTGTGCCAAAAAAGATTTACTTTTAATTTTTAAAAAAAAAAAACTTTTGATAAAAAATTAATAAAGACATACTTGAGCGTTCATGATAAAATAATAAAAAATAATAACTAAAAACATGATTCAATACTAAGGGAAATAATTTGAAGTCATAGTGATCATTTTTATTTTGTTCCTATACATTCACCGATTGCTTTTTATTTTTATTGGTATTTTTTTTGTAACATTGCAATTAGTTACATTTTAAAAACCTCAAAAACGTACGGTGATTGCATTAAACGTGTGTCAACAAAAATTGTTTTCAGAAACGTATTTACAAACAAACGTGACGGCTGATAAAATATTTATTTTTCGTACGAT
This sequence comes from Sitobion miscanthi, assembly GCA_008086715.1. Lineage (NCBI taxonomy): Eukaryota > Metazoa > Arthropoda > Insecta > Hemiptera > Aphididae > Sitobion > Sitobion miscanthi. The sequence goes on from CM017805.1 coordinate 4,701,147, forward strand.
AAGACGTAACTATGCATATTATATATTATAATATAAACCTAAATAATAAAATATCGTATTCTATTAAAAAAAAAATAAAATCTCGATGAACAAATAATATGATTTTGTTTACAACAATTATTGATGTTTTCTTGGCATTATTCATCTGTTCGCCATAATATAGATCCGGTGACAATTTTTTTTATCTGATTTATCCGCGTAGAGAAGTGTATCGATATATTATCATGTTTATTGTTCATCATGCACATTGAATACGACAATTATACTATTAAATGGAATGTGGGTACGCAGACACCACCACCACCTATTATAAATACAATACAAACAGAGAATTTGTATAAGTTTTTCTGCGAGACATCTATATAGACATATCGGCGGAATAAGCGAAAAGAAAACGATCATTGTTTGTATTATTATCATCATTATTATTTGCGTGTCCTATATAAGATGCGATACATGTGTGTCTGTATGTGTGTTCGTCTGTGTCTGTGTGTGTGTATGCGAGCGTGTGCGTATTTAAAGAAGAAGATATTTAAATAAACAATATGGCCGAGACGAACGTGATCGCGAAAAAAAAAAATAAAACCTTAATTCACATTTTCACGGTACTGCGCTCGCTTCCTCCTCCGTGGACATCTCTTTCGCGCCCGCTCGTTTCGCCTACTGACCCAATTGCCACACACCTATGAAAGATGACACACTAAAACGCGACGATGCGATGTATTATATATAGTACGCGTGTGTGTGAAAATGTTTCTATTATTTGATTGCCGATTGGCTTCAGGACACAATAAATAATGTTTTGACGTACGTAACGCGCGTTCCACGCGGTACCGTAAAGTACCGACGTGACAAACGTCAATATGATATAATGTATATGTTATATGATTTGATATTATAGCGCCGAAAACTATAGTATAAGTACTTACATACATCGTATAACAGGGGTTTAAACCAGAAGGTCACCACCCTATCTAATAAGCATAGCCAACGAATAATTTACAGTACTCACGCATCATTGTCGCAACGGTGTTGTGTTAGCAGACACAAAACTAAAAGCTTAATTAATTATGCCTTATTAGGTATGGTTGAATTTGATTGTCGTTGTAGGTTTAAATTTAATATTTTTAGTCATTGGTTTAATATTTTACCGTATTTCTATATGCTTGAACAATTTCAATTATTGGGTGTACAATACCTGCGGTGTACACGCGGTCCAATTTATAATATCGTGTGGTTTAACGGATTGTTCGGTTTGCCCACAGCCCGCATGGTGCCCGAGTTTCTGGAGTCGTGGAAGAGACGCCCGGGAGACTTGAGTACGAGGTGGCATTGTACAAGGAAGCGCCGGCCCGATTGACGAACTTGAGTCACAACAGCGAACTGCCAGTCGACCAGGCTGTGCCCATCGGTACCAAACTTCAACTCCGGGCCAGGATCAACCCACATTCAGGTATATATAATATGTATAATATTATAATATAGGTATATATTTGTGTAATATGTATACGCTCCACAGTGTGATTTCTTTGACATTGGACGCTGAAACATTTTGTGTAGACCCAATTCTAACGTTTTGTGAAGGTTTAAATAATATTAGGCTTAATTTTACGTACATTTGATTAGGTATTGTCAACGATCGTAATAGGACAACTTAATAGGAATTTAATTTACTTACCTCGTGTTATATACCTATAGAGCTTTAACGAAACAAAACACATACAACTATCGATGTGTTATTATACTTCATTATTTCGATTGATGACGCAAAAGTCTTAATTAGACAATATTGGTCTGGCGTGGGCGTAAAACGTGTCCAGTTCACACAAATTAAGTAATGGAAAAATGTCCATTTAATATCGATAATTGTCTAGTCATTGATAACTGAGGTTCAAGTCACGTAGAGTCCAAATAGTGTGAATATTATAATATGGTATACCCACCTACTATAGCCAGCTATAAAATATAATTAATAAAAACCCACTAAGCATGAAATTGTCACGCGCGCTCCGAATACGTTAGCGTCACTTATGTGTACGCTGTGTACGATTTTAGAATTATTATGACATTTGCTACATGTATCTAAAATAATATATCACAGAGTTTGGAGTAGGTTCTCTGATAGTCTATAATTCTCAGCTCTATCGTGTCGTGTCACGTCCAAAATGTGGGCTCAGCTCAACTCTGGAAATGTTCTAGTAGATCGCATGCTGAGTGCACGATATATTATCATCATTATAACGGCCAATCAGAACACGATAGTAGGCACACGACACGATAGCCGTGCTCCTACCATTGTTACCGTGGTATGCAAACCGCATACGCATACCTACCTATTATCAGTGTCGAGGTAATTGATATTTGTATGCTACGAACAATCGAAAATGTTTGTATAATACTATTTTATCACATCAAACTATATTATAGACGTACAATATTAAGTACTTTGACCATAACCCACCTCTCAAATTGTTTTTTTTTTTTTTACAAAGCTCCGGCCGCCTCGGGCATATGTCCCATTTAAAACCTTATGTTAACCACGCTACTTCTGCCTATTATGTCCTCGTCGCACATTAATACAGCTATTTGTCATGTCGGAAAATCATTACGACAACAATCACGGTGTTGGGTATACAAACTTACCGGCTACCAAGCGAGCCATAATTTCGCACATCAATCTGCAAAACGACAGAGCAGGTTACCAATTTTATCTATCATCAAACAATATTTTTTACATTATATTTTTTTTTGTACGACGTGTTTCGGACGACGACATTATACCGAATGATGACCTACAGCTAGCCCAAAGATCGAAATTAATATGTCACCGCCGCGTCTGTGAACGTTACAGAAAATTAGACAAAAAAAAAAAACAACAAAGAAAAGAAAACGCCTCACGATAATCCGTCAAATTAGCATATTAATATTATTAATCGGATGATACGGCGGCCACCAGTTCCGATCGAGAGTTACTTTTCCCGGTCAAATTAATTATGCTATTGTATAGAAAGTAAACGCATCGTGTACCTAATTCGGTTAAAAACCGCCTCTGACGAGTGTAATAACAATAATAATATTTATAATAATAATAATAGTAAAATCACTTTAATTATTGATCTCCTGACAACTTATCGGGAATAAATAGCACGTACATGATTCGAGAAGAAAATCGCTCGCGTTCTTGTGCGCAATTTTATACATCATAACATAATAATGTACGCATGTCACATATTATTATACATACTAATCAGAATGATTATTTTGGTGGGTAGGTAAAACGTTTTATTTCTAAAAGATTACATTTATTTTTAAATTCTTATTTTATTATTCACAAGTGTACATATGATTTGTTCACTCATTATATGTTTGTTATAAACTGTGTTGACAATTCTATTTTTAAACGACAACTATATTATTTTGTATTACACAATCTCGCTGCAGGGTCTTCGAGAAAACAAGGGTGGTATAAATATTTTAAAGTTAAATTTAATTAACGAAAATTGTACAGTAAAAAAAAAATCATAATAATAGTTAATGCTTTTCGAAACGATAACAGTTGTTTATAGTTTATACATTAAACAAATTCACTCTGTGTGCGCAATATATTTACCATTTACCCGTACGAGTGAAACCTGCCATTATTATTGCACTGCAATTCGATTATATCTCGTGTGATTGTAATGATAATTGATCGACTAACTTTTGTTTTCTGTTTAGCTTGGAAGTTTGTCAAGTTGATGGAAGTGTCCGTGTCTCCGGATCCTGACAACGCACACGTATCTGGAAGTGTCGCTCTGGTGAAAGACGGGTAAGTGTCAATGATACGATTTTATAGCACATAATTAAATGTGTAAGAAATAAACGAATATATTAAAAATTAACTAATTACAAGTGTTCACAACAAAACCGACCGACCTACTAGTGTTTACTATAGTTAGAGTTAGTACCTTATAGAGCAGTGAACTCAAATTTTCATTACATATTATATAAGTGATGAAAAAAAAAAACTAAAAAGAAAAGTACATAAACGATTGAATAGTTGAAAAAAATTATATTTTAGAACGAACTTCAAAATAGATAAAAAAAAAAACAAATAACGTGAAATACTCGAAGAATTATAATAAATATCATATTTTTTTTTACTCAAAAAAAAAAAAAACAAAAATAACTGTAAATTTATAACATTTGACCAATGTTCAATATTCATAAAAACAATTCTAAATAATATTATGCTAGAAAACCCTAAAAAGTCGGCAAAATGTATAAAAGTATTTGAACTTCACTGTATTGTATATCTACGCAAAACCAATAATTGCTGGTTTATTTTAATGATACCTATTTATTGTAATAATTTCATAAAAATATGCAAATACTAATAAAATTATTAATCCGTTTGCTGAAACATATTGATATGAATTGTATAAATCGATTGTGTTTTTATAAATAAAAAAAAGTAACAATTAATAATAATCTAAATGTATTATTTAAATGTAATTATAAAGGGGGCTTAGTCTCTAGTCATAACTGTAATTTATATCATTTTTAAATAAATTGTTTTTGCCATTTTAAATAAATTCACTGAAACATAAAAATTCCAATATTTTTTTGGTATACTTTAATTTATAATAGAGAGATAAACCTTATATGAAGAATTAAATTGATATAAATAAAGAATATTACATTTCACGTAAATTCGACATTAATGTGGGACTGTTTTCAAAAATATTTTTTGAATTTTTATATTTATAATTTATGTTGTATAAAACAATAACATTGTACAATTCTTTGTGACTTTGGTAAACAGTCGCATATTGTACACATTTTCATAAGACGATATTATGTACATATTACATATTTTTATATTGTGTGCAATACGTGAAGCCAGTGAATACGTGAAGTATTTGGTTCCTTTTGAATTGTTCCACTACGATTTTTACATTAAATTAATTCAAAAACGACCGTTTGTTTAGGTGGGTACTTACGCCTTTTACACATATTACAAAAAGTCGAATGAACATTATATTTTGTTTTTTGATGAATATGTCATTGACTCTGCCCTACATAATTGTATTACCTATCGATAAACGTTTCTTTGGACGGAAGGCACATTTCATACTTTGAATATTTCGATACGCCTTTAATCTTCCTCTCCAACTCCATATTATTGGTACCTAACCTAACCTTATTCGCCACCACTGACTACAAACTCCATCGGAAGTATATTATAGGTATTTTATATTAATTCACAATGACGTCATACAAAGTGTTGCACGCATACCAGAAGCGGTACACATTTTATTCTCGTGAAATAATAATGACGGTAATTTACGACGTTCTTACTAATATTTTAATAACTAGAACACGCGAGTATTATAATAATATTAATAATGGGTGTATATTCTATGGGCTACAGCGTTTTTCAAACGGAAATTATTAATTCGGCGCGGTGGACCATCGTCGTTGGCGTCAGTTTTTAACATAAACAAAAAAAAAAAAAAATTATTAAAGCCGAAATAGTTACGCCATCACTGAATACAAATAACTTTCGGGAGAAGTTTTATAAATTACGGCCTACGATTCTAGACCGATGGCGCCAATTTCCCATCAGGGTTAAGACTCGCCGTTATAAAATGAGTATTTAATAACAGAGTTGCCATTATTATTAGGGGTGGAGAGTGGATAGGAGGCGAGATAAACGAATGGAGAGACAAATTACCACACACAAACATACATTTACATTTATATATTATAAACTACAAGATACAGAGTATTTTCTATACCATTAAATAATAAATTGTCCTGCATTGCGATGCAAACTTATTTTTTTTTCAAATGAGACCACCTATTTTTACAGTTCATCGATAACTAGATGATATTTTTTATATATATTGTAACTTTATATATTTTAATCAAAAGTGGACTGATGATAAAAATCTAAGAATTTAAAAACATGCATTATTATATGAAAAAATAGGGGTGATCGTGCTTGGCAAATATGCTGGTTTTCGGCAATAACATTTAAAAAATATACTTCAAATAAATTACTATAGAAAATTATTACTCACCTTATTTGAAAATCATTCTTTACTATAATTATCAGGATGTGTTCCTTTTCTTATTTTCGGATATAATATTGTGTATAATAATATAATACATTCTTCGATCTCCTGTCGACTTTAAGTCGCATACGTCGTTAGGTGGGTCACACATACGTATTATAATTTATTACCGAATAGGACTTGTTGGTTTATAGCGCGTGACTATACCATCATATTATGCGTATACTGTTAAAGTGTTATACCTAGAACTATTGATATCATAATATAATTATATCTACCTGCGTAAAACGGCGATGAACACAACACGTTGAGATTTCCATCCATTGAAATATTTTCGAGAACCATTGCACAATTTTAAATTTCCGAAATACAATTTTTAATCTGGATCAATCATTTTTGGTTGGAGCCACGAGTCTTCGTAACATGGGACTTTTATTGTATGCAACTATATTGATTTTTAAACGACGTTCACAATTTTACGTAGATAAACCACACACGGGGAATCGGGACGAAATATTATAATACTATACTATGACGGAGACATATTATTATTAGACGCGCGTAAACAACATAAAATTGCCCGTGACCCAGTGATAGGCTCACCAGCGTGGAACCTATAAACCTACCTATACGACAGAAGGCGAATAATAATATGGTACCTGTACGATGGTGTGATGGCATTATTTTTTCATCATAACCGTGAATAATGTTCATGTTTTTATTTTGTTGTTTTTCGTACACTTGCAGATGCCGGAATCGGGATTTCGCGACAATCATCCCGCACCAGCCGGCCAAGTACCGGGAAAGGCACAACGAAGTGTTTTTGGACTTTGAGGCGTTCCTGTTGAGCACCATGAAGGAGCGATCGACGTTGTGGATTCACTCGCAGATCAAAGCATGCATGGATGCCAACGACTGTCAGCCGGTGAGACACTATCCAACTCGACCCGCTTGGGTATCAGAGCCAAACTCGCCCCGATCGACTCTATAGCGTTTTGAATGGCCGGATCTAAATTTTCCCCAGCCCATCTATGTCATAGAATGTACATGCAAAAAATGACCGAGAATATAAAGGCTCAAAAAAAAAAATCAAACCGATAAATTTGGAGTAAAAAACCACAAAGTTTGAAATAAAAAAAACCTATTCGTTTTAAATTTCTACCAAGTTAATGGGTAACGGTTGTATTTTATCTACTTGTGCGATTAAAATTTATTTTTTCTACACGTGAAAAATACTAATGATAATAATTAATACGCGTCAGGTCCACTATTATAGCGATACAACGTTATCGTACTATACAATGTTTATCTCGACGGTCTCACACGGGACTCGATGTCGTACCGTAAACATAATATAGGTGAATAATGATAATATATAATTTATATCGTATTTGTATATTTTATATTTTATGCGTCTCGGCGAAGCGGCTGAAACCGCACGCAAATTGCATTGTAATACTATCGCGTGTTGCGTATTATTATTGTCATTATACCGTCGTCCACGCGATAATTCAGCGGCACCTCCTCCTTCTGCTACGTTATAATTATTACGGTGGACGGAGACGAGTTAGGTGCACTGCAGCTGCTGCCCTGCCCGATCTGCTCTCGTGTAGGTAACTAATTTTCTTCTTCGGATTCCAATCCGTCTGATGTGCGTGTGTGTGTGGAGTCTGTGGTTTTTTGTACGGTTAGGTTCGGGACGTCGCCGCAGTCAACTTTTCGCGCAGACCGTGACGTCTGTCCGGTTGTCATATACGTGCATAATGTTATTAATATTGTAATGCGTGTATATGCACCACACGATCGTCGTAAATTACACAGTTGCCACTCGGTTTGCGGCACGACTAGCGTCGTCTCGTGTCAATGGCGTTCGCCGAGTGGGCCACACGCTGGGCGGCTGGTTCGCTTCTGTGTTTGGCATTCGGACACAATAATAATAATATTGAAAAACCGTTAAAATTGAACGGCCGACACGATTTCACACTGCGGTGGAATCGTGTGGTAAGAGTGGACGACGACTTCGGTGAAGTCTATACTCATCGCCGGGGATGTCATGTCCGTTCGAAAATGACCACGTTTCGACGATAACACAACATTATAATAATATATTACATCATAATCTCGTTGTTCGATTGTATTTGTGTGTCGATCGAAGTGGTTTCTTCGCTGACATTTCGTTGACATTTTGCTTTTTGAGTTTTGAATTAATTGTTGAATAACGATCTTATTGCACGGATAAAAACCACGAATCAGAACAAGGAATCCGTCTCAACAATTATGTTACGCGCCTAGTCGGTTTTTTTTATGATTATTCTGTCGGATATTATCTGTTATAGTTTATTATATTATGTCTTGTTGGCATAACTTTTTCGTGGATTTTATTCCAGTGTTTATGTATTATTCATATGTGTATTTTCCATGTTCTATATTTGCATTCGATTCGTTATCGTATTGTAATTAAATAACTCTATAGTATACTAACACAGGAAATGTTTAACAACATGATGGCTCACTTATCTAAGCCTGCTTATAAACTATTGTGATCAGCTTACACGATACATAAAAACAGCTATTTCTGGTAAAATATTTTTAATATTGTTCAGTTTCAATGTTTTTTGTTCATCATTTCGTTGAAACTATCATCAACACAAGTAAGCATTTTTTTTTTTTTCAATAAACGAACAGTTTGAGTTTTGTTTGATAAGAATGGTCTGCTCTTCCTTGTGTGTATCGTCTGCAGCGAATACCTCTATAATACGAAAGCAGTTTTTAACGACACTTCTTCGAATTAGTAATATCGTTATCACGAAGTATTATAGTGTCATAAACTCTCAAGGCTCTGCACTGTAAACTATAGTAAGATCGGGTTTTTGGACGGCCTTTTGGGAGTTCAATGATTTTCGGGTAAAAAAGTATGGGGAACTCCCGAGCTAAGACGTTCGGCCGGTCCAGCGGGGTTCAAAATATTTTGGGTTTCCTGGTCATGAAAATAATATACGCCATATCGATATAAACACCAATTAACCACGGCCGTGTGATTTTCAGGAATACTGTTTGGACTTGTTCGAGCCTTCCGGACACGGGCGCAGGCGCAGGAGGCACGTGCCGGGCACCGGGAACGGGACCGCGCTGCAGCAGCAGCAGACTTCAGCTGCCGACGACCGGAACGCGACTAACTTCGCCAAGTTCAAGGAGAACATCGAGTACACAGTCATCATGCCCGAGGACATCTACCACGGTGCCGCGACCGCGTCCGAGAACAACTGCGGGACGTTCCTGGCCCTGTCCGGGGTCCTGGGCTGTCTCCTGTTCGTCGCCGCCATGATCCTGTGCTACCTGACGTCCCGGCTGCAGGCGGCCATCGGGTCCAAGTACAGGACGGCGCAACAGGAAGCGTTCGGCAGCGGTAGGCTCCACGCCGGCGCCGGTCAACCGTCGAAGTTTCCCGTGTCGTTTTCATCCGGTTCGTCGGCGTACTCGGGACGGCTGCACTGACGTCCGTCGTCCGATCAGATTCGATTATTTTTTTAAACCTTTGTAAATAGTTGTTTTTCCTCCTCTCCATCACGACGGAACCTCTTACACATGTTATAGACGCTTGATTCACGATTCAATTCGTACACGATGGTTTTTCGTTTTTAAATTATTCTGTTGTTTTTTTTTTTTTAACTTACCCGTACGAAACACTTGTCGTGCTGGTGTCCAAAAGCTTAAGTGGCACGGACAAGTGGCTACGGACGGTTTTAACAGCAAACATTCGTACATTGTCTCGGTAGGTGCATTGTTTTGTGTTTCATTAAAAAAGCGAGTCAAATCATTTTTACGATGTTCGTGTATTGTCAATATTTTTTTTTATTGAAATCTATATTTTAAATTTTATACGAAAATATCGTATCGACACATTATAATATTTTAATGACGAGCGTTTAGAGGTGAGATGACCTGATGATCCAGAGATGATGCATTGCGAATTTCGCTGTTGTCCTTAAGGCTTAAGGTTGAGAAAAAAAAAACGAAAGTTGATTGAGATGATGTGTGTTTGCTGTTGAAAAATTCCCTGTTTATGTGTAACGTTTAATCGTTCACGTAATGCATAAACCACTATCCGGTGCTACAGAAAATTATCGGTCGAGAGACACGAAAACGTTACGATCGACTTGTCTACATCATAAATACACCGTTAGCTCACCACCATCTTTCCACCAAAATTCAACCGTAGTACTGAAGTCGTACCGATTGCAGATACAACTAAAGAATCTATATTATTATGTGGGATCTTATTATATAGGATTGACAATGATTTTTTTTTCTCTTACCTTGGCGATGGGTCAACCGTTCGTTGAATACTCTTACCCTCGTTTGACGTATCGCCAATCGCCGTCCGTCCACACGTCATAATAATTATACCGAATAAATCGTAATACGTCCCGAACCGTGTAAAAATAACCACGACGATTTGGATTGAATCGTGATTTAAATGATACTATTGCGTGCATTTTGGCCGACCGTCGCACAGTATGACATAATATTAATATTAAATACTATATAAACTATATTATATAGTGCAGAGATGTTACTTAGGCCGCTGTTCAGAACAGTATTTAGTCTTGGTGAACAAAGTTCGATATTATAAATAAATAAAATAAAAAAACAATTGTCGTTTTAATTTTTGTATTGTCCGATGACGACGCATAATATTATATATTATTCATGTCACCGCTCCTCTACTATTATATTATTACACGTAAGTGAATCTTAACTATAGTTAATTCGTCATCTTATATAGACTAGTAAATGTAATTGTATTTGATACGTGTTCATTTTAAACATCTGTATTTTTTATTTTTTTTATAAATATTATTATTAATTTGTATTCGGACGAGCGATATAAATTAATATTGTATTATAAAAGCCTGGCAGGCAATTTTATGAGCATTATATTCTATATTAAGACGATAGCATTATTATTATAATTTAATATCATATTATAATTTATAGGTACCTAGTATTATATAGCGTATATTTAAAACATGTGTATTATTTACAGTATATTACTATTAGAATAAATTGATATGTTTAGTTTTGATTATCCGTGTTTTTTCAACTATTATCTGTATCATTCGTAAATGTAAAATAATATTATATTTCGATATAGAGTATTATTGTTGTGCGACTACTCACTCCGTATACTTGCACCCACACACGCGCGCCAACTGTATGCGGACATTTTCAGGGATTACTTTTCGTCTTAGTTTTTTTCACGGTCGATTCGCTGTCAGTTAATTTCGTCCGACCAACTACACCCTACACCGCCATTTATGTTCACCGCGCACAATAATATTCTAAAAGCCATGACAAGAGCCCGATCACGAAACAGTCACGTGGGCGTAATTTTTATAGCGCCCTTTCGTCTATAAAAGTGCAATATATTACCGGTATACAAGCCGATCGCCGAAACGGTGTCCCGAATAAATATAATAATAATAATAATATGTATAATTATTATTTGAGACGTCCAGTCTCGAATCGTTACAGCAGGAAAAACTGTCAAGATGCCGTGCAAATAATAATGTGTAATGGCGAATAACGCAAAAGCGAAAAAATAAAATTACAAATATCGATCATTAAAACAGAATATGTGTTACACGGCATAAGTCGGTTGTATATTTTGTCGGGTATCTCTGTTGCACCCTGTATACATTAACACGACGGATTCATATTATAATTTGCTAATAATATGTTCCAAACGGATTTTCGCAGAAAATATTACGTCGGTCTGCCCGGGCGTTTAAATACCTATTTACAATAAGACGTACGAAAACCCTATTTTAGAAATTTAAAAATCCATCCAAAACATTTTTTTGAAGAATAGACCTCATCAGGACGGGTTTGAAGTAAGCATTTGAGATGACTATTATTACTTTCTCGCCGAGAAACAAAGTATAGTTAAATATGGCTTGCAATCAGAACTAATAAAATATAAAATCGTGTAGATCTAATATCGTAATTTATTGTTAAATCATATTATATAAACATATATTAATATTAGGTGTGTGTTAAAAAATCAATGTACAAATTTCACGCAAAACCTAATATTGTTTTACCTGATTTTGTAGAATTTCCGAAAAAAGAGTTATACATGGAATTATTAATGCATTGATATTAATAAAATATAATAATTAAAACGTACGGGACAGTATTTTATGGTAGTTAAATTATGATGCTATAATCGTATCATGTATAATATAATAATATAGTATAATATAACATAATATTTTTATAATATTGTAGCTGCGTAATCATATAATAATAAAATTGGTCGTCATACATTTTAGGTCGGCAAACATTTACAGCATGTTTTATAATTACCTTACAGTAATATTGTATTTTTTTGCATATTATAATATTATTACAGTTATAATTATAATGATAATATTATTATTATTATTAAATAATATATCAATAATGTTATTTTATTATAGAAATCAAAATATATGTGTATTATAGTTTGTAATATAATAATAATAATAATAATAATAATAATAATATAATGAGAGAAAACAAATTGAATATTACTATTTTTGCAAGTATAGGCGATAGATAGTAGACCTAATGTATAAGTATATTGTAATAATAATAATAATAATATTCAAAATAATATTATGATGGTATTTTAATCGTCGTGATATCGGCACGATCAAAAACCAATATAGATTGTCTTTTAGTCCTAGTTGAAAAGTTAAACGTGTCAACTAAAATATAACAATATCGTTATTATTTATTTATATTATACATTTAAATTGTTCGGATCGAGTTTGACGTTCGAATATAATAAATAGGTACAATAATAATTGTAAGGATATTGTCTACGCGTAACGTATAATAATATATAGAACCATCGCAGCTCCGTTAACTCTATTCGAATAAGCAATATTTGTAATATAAGCAATTGTTGTAACAAATCGTTTTTCTCAAAAGTTATCGAAATTCCCGAGATTTAGAGGTTCTGAACTGCGAGTGTACCTATATTACAATGATAACACATATTACAATGGTTTAGAAGGCAATAATATTAAAAAAATGTCCGAAGAGCAAGCGATCGACGTCGAAATCCGTGTGTAAACATGTAATAATAATAATAATAATATAATAATAATAATAATAATATTGTCACGTATAGTTTTATACAACAATAAAATAGTAATGTACAATAGTATTATATATTTTTTTTTATGACGAGGTTAGTGAACGAAATATATATTAAATTCGTGAAATTGTTTGTTTTTGTTAAATTTTTAAAATCTTATTCTTTATCGTCACGTTCGCGGTTTACTAGTCGTAATTATAATATATATATATATTGTTTTATAATATTTCAAAAATAGTGTTATTTTTTCGTCGGACTTCGACCGCGGCGCAACATAAGACGTGGCACGCGTCGATGTTGAAGTTGGCGATCAAGACTCGGGCGATTCGCCGAGGCCCGAGACGCAACACCCTGTAAGAGCTGTCACGGTAAGACACTGTGGGCCTCATGAGTTGGTAGTGCGGACCCTCTGCTTTTTCACAAAGTCCTGGGCGACCTTGTCCTCGTGCCTGGCGTCCAAGGTGTGAAGTATCGGATGACCTGTACACGGCGGCAAACACACAAGACGGTCAGAAAATTGCATAATGACGGGGGCGGTGTTATCAAATGTTATATAAATGTAATAGTGTCGCAGTGTTCGGTCTCTGCAGGCGTAGAATGATAAATTTAACACAATCGCTTGAATAGGACTTCGGGACGGATCAATTCACCAGGCGCGATCACCCTTGTTTTCGTTGATAATGCAGTCATTAAAAATGTCACGTTTTAAAAGGGGGGGGGCGATTGTGCTTATCTGTGTACCGTTCTGTAGACTTGGTTTAGAAATATGAGGACAATTACCGTATCAGACATTATGCATCTTGAGCGTTACGGGCAATTTCTAATATTTTTTTCATCACAAAAGTCATATTTCGTTTTTTGTACATAAAATATAATATGTTTTTTTATTTAAAACTAGATATTAAATTTCAGGCTTTTACCATCGTTTTTATATTACATAAATTAATATATAATATTATAAACATTACAGCAGTGTTCAAAATATAAAAATAATTATTATATTAAACTGTATGTCTGACACCGAACACGAACCACTGAACAAAGCAGTGTAGTATGTAATTTCGTTTAAAATTAAAAAAAAATATAACTCTATATGATGGGCACTCAATGGGAATTAATAATTTCAGCTTTACGTTTTTTTTTTTTTTGTATACATGTTAGCGCTCTAGGGTTTGAACAGAAACAGTTGGATGAAAATAGTAATCGACGGTGTAAAATTCGTTGGGTCTGAAAATTTCACAACATTGTGGACCGTATAGTGCAGATACGTAACATGACCGATATGAATTTGTACCACAGGAGTGAACAGGATCTGCACTCGAAGGGTCGACCTGAGCTTGGTCATTCGCCCCTCCAATTCGAGCACTAAACTGCGTAGATTACTAGCATCCCGGAATCGCGAGTCATCTCCAGTCATCATCACGAGGGTGATAACCTTATGGGGGAGTGGATTGTCCTGATTTCGAGACCTGCGTCCCCCTTTTTGAACGGTAACACGTCCGCGAGTCCCGCATATCTCTTTGCAATTTTTTTCTCTTTGTTTTCTTTTTTTTTACCTTTGTTCTGTTGGTGCATGAGTATTAGGTCGACTCTGTCGATGGCGTTGATGTCGTGCGGCAGCGGTGCGAGAACGCCTGGTATGGAGTTGAGCGACAGAAACGATTCTCCTGCAAAATCGTTGGACGTTATCACGTCGTGATCCATGACGGTGAACAGGATCATGGCGGACTCGTGACGACACTGGTCCATAGATACGGCACTGAAACATCGCAAAAACAGTCATCGTAATTCGTCGTTAATACATCGTGTTCGACGGTATAATATTATTTTAGTATCGAGACCGCGCGTACTGGAACACTAATGGTTAGGTTCTTCGGTTAGAGAGAAATAAGAAGTCTTTAAGAAAATTTAAATTATTGGTTTTACAATTTATGACGACCGTGAGTGAATACTGTAATAATATTTAACATTGATTTCAAACGAGAAGTTATTCAAATTAGAAAAAAAAAAAAAAACCAATAAAATATTCATTAAATATTGAAGATTATGTCCACTCGTCAAATTTTGGTCTCGTTTACGTGTCCATGATACTTGTCCAGTCCCCATAGTCTATATTATAAAGTACCGAGGGGGACACTCACAATTCGAAACACTCGTCAAACAGTGGATTCAGCGTTTTCTTCTTCACGTCGGTGTACTGTTCCGCGCTGTACGGGAACATGGACTTGGGTAGCAACTCGACGATGACGAATGGGTCGCTGAAACCTGTAACCAAAAAATTTATAAGGGGGGGGGGATTAGTTCCATATGAAATGCACGTGTGAACCGTTATGCAAAACAGCGGCGACCTTTATGTTGGCTCGTCAAATTTTCGAGTTTAAATATAAATTGAGCGTTTGTTATCATTCTGATTTCAGGAATTTTAAAATTATCCATCATAGCACATCCATTTAACGTAAAACAATCGTTATTTCAAACAAGCTATTAACATTTTTGGAAAAATTATTCTTACATAGTTTTAAGTCGTTAATAAACAACATTTTTCAAAAAATTTAAATCTCTTTCGTAATCATTTAAAATTTTTTTTGTTTTTTTTAAATTAATTTTTCATGGAAACATTTATTTTTAATTCCTTATTTTAAAACAGAATATTTATAGAGTACTTCGATGCATGGAAAATGTAATTTATGGATGAGTAGCTATATGAGTTGTAAGTATTTAAAGTCTTAATGGGCTGATTGGAGTGGTGCATGCGTAGGCGCACAATATCAATCCACTTCTCCACTCATCGAAACTTTAATTACTTATAAGTAACAACTTATAAGCCACTTATCCAAAGTTTGATTTTCTTAGAACAAAATAATCTGAATGATATTCTGAATAGGAATATGAAATAAAAAACATATGTTGTCGTTCAAGAGAGTAAAAAACTTAAAAAAAATTGTAACGTTAATAAATAGAAAAAATATCATTTTTTCCAAAAATATGTGGTATTTTAATAAATGTGTTGTATGTGTAATGTCTTTTACTATCTAAAATAAATCTTATCAAAAATATAAATGTTTTCTGAAATAAAAGTCTTATACGTTCTGGACCACCTCGGTTCTTAGCGACCATATTTTCCGTCAAAAGGAAAAATAGTTTAAACCTACAAGAATCATTTCGATTTAGAAAACAAACCGTTAGCAACGAATCGTAGGAAAATCGATTTTTTAAACAAGGCACTTTTCAGATGTCACCAAAATCTACGTGCGTGTTTAAATTTCAAACGCTTGGATTTTCAACAGGTTAGAAAAATATCAAAATCTTAATAAACGTGAAAATTTTCAGAGTTGAGCATAAATTAGAGACCAGTGTTAGTGGCGTGCTGGGAAAATTTCCCTATACGTAAATTGGTTACAACCACCGTTACCGTTCGGGTCTAGCGGTATGACGTCACGGGCTTTCAGCACCTCTACGCACAGAGAATCGTGATGGTAGTACGCTCGCACTGACAGCACACCGTAGTTTGCTTCCTTCACCCTCTGCTGTTCCATCAACCGATCTTCGTAGTACAGTTCGATCAACGTGTCAGTGTCGGTCTTGTGCAGTTTTAGTCTCTGCTTCACGGCCCTGTAAACGCCTGTCGAAAACGATTAGTCCGTTTAAAATTACTCGCCTATAGTATGATAATAATTATTATTAATAATCATGAGACTTTGCAGTCGGAACATTTTCGTAGTACGTGTCCCCCGGCCATTATTATAATTTTTGTCACGCCTGCGCCGAGCGTTTAGCTTTCGACGACGGCTGGAGCGTTTGAAAGTGACCTTTTTTCGTCCAGCGGGCGGAAAAGTGGGAACCCCCTGTAACGCCGGGTGGTAAAGTGGAAATCCCCAAAAGAGCCGGGGGGTAAAATGGAATTCCCAAAAGTACTGAGCCCACATATCACGCGTATCCTCTGCACAACCAGACACTAAAATCTATACCACGGTCCTTATGAAACATACATTTTTGGTTACATCTTATATTCGTATTATATAACCTCCACGCGTGACGCTGAAAATAAATAAAACCAAATCGTTTCTTTCATGAAATATTGTTTTTGTAGAATAGTCTGGTTGATGCATAGATCCCAGCCTGCATTATATTTACCGTGATGGTGTGACAAAAAAAAATAGTATGTGTGGCCCGTGCGGGGAGGCAATTTCGGTCTTGGGCGAAACGTCGGCCGCGACTGAAGTAGCTCACTTCCCGCCCTTGCCACACAATATACTATTTAATTTATTATCAGTTTTACATTTTACATTTTTGTAGTAAAAAATTGGTATTTCTACTGTCTATTAAGTCACTTATTGGTATCTTTAAAACGTATAAAAATAAACAATAACATATTGATGATATTCAAAATAAAATGGCATTATTGAAATATTAAAAGCCATCAATAATGTAATAATAAGCGTAATATCGTAATAAAATGATGATAATGTAGTATCGCGTTGGTTATGGTCGTCGATCAGTAAATCTCGTAACGACTCACCTCTGTCGCGATAATACACGTGCTAAAACGCATAATATGTGATCGCATAATATATTAATATGTAATAAGATATTAAAAAGTAATCTTATTTGCAGATATATGATTGATAGTAAGGCGCTTACACTTATATCTCAGACGGGGAATTTATTTTGAAATTATACTCTGTGACCGCGGTCAACACTTACTTCCGGTCAAGATTTCCGGCGGAAGCCCGTTTCCCTCGGCGTGAAAGAACTCCACCAGCAGTTCCAGGGCCTCGTACAGCCGTTCGTAGAAACCGGACATCTTCGTGTCGCCACTGCCACCGTCCATCTGGTGGCCCAGCTCGTAGACGGTCACTTCCCACACACCGTTCAACACCTTGTGGAAGTTCTTCGGTATGAGGTTTGTGTTGAGCGAGATCAGATGGCTGTCCAGGTACTCCTGCAGCGGGACGATGGCGTCGGTTGTCGGCAGCGTGTCCGGCGACCACGCCAGGTGGAAAATACACTTCTTCAGGGGCGCTTGCATCTGCATGTCGGGCGTGACAATTCGTGAGTATTAATTCGGTCGTGCAACACACGAGAAGATCGGAAACGTTTTAATAATATTCGTGACTAGAACGGATATCTGTTTCCGATCGTTTCGAACGCCCTGTGAGGGGGGGGGGGTGGGCTTATATTCTACGACGGGAGCTACTACGGGTTGTTTTCCAATTACCGAAGTAATTTCAAACCACCGAATTTGTTTCCGGATAGACTACGGGCTTACAATATACATACGAATTGGTTCCGGTGAACTTTGATTTTAATAATACGGCCATGTTAAAATTAACTTATTCAACTACAGGTATAATTGAAAATTTATTGT
Organism: Sitobion miscanthi; assembly: GCA_008086715.1. NCBI lineage: Eukaryota > Metazoa > Arthropoda > Insecta > Hemiptera > Aphididae > Sitobion > Sitobion miscanthi. The sequence continues at coordinate 4,719,721 of CM017805.1, forward strand.
GTGTTCAACCGAAAAATAGCTTGCTTCCTATTTTACGTAGACTTAGGAGTGTCTAGAATACCTAAAAAGTGGTTGATACGTTTGCATCGCTAGTTAACTTATACACAAGTTTAAGCAGTTAGTTTCATACGTACTGATTATTATTAATAACTACTGTCTACTAATAATAAAATATTCATATAATAATAGTATAACCCGATATCAAAAAAGTCGAAATTAATTTAAATAAATTATACTTAAACAAAATGTATGTGGTATACGTCATTTACGCATACGATTTTTACGAACTGAAAAGTTGAAATTTTGCAATCATTCAATTGTTTCATTTATTTTGTTCACACATTTTACTAACTTTTTCTTTTCAGCTGCTTTCCTTGACTTAAAGTCGTGTGCTTTCATGTTTACGCTTTCAGACATGTTTCACATTGGATCTCTTTTTCAATTAATAAAAATATATTAGGACGTGCAGAATAAAATTCTGAATTAAGTTTTCCGTCAAGCGATCAGCGACGATGTGTATTAGTTTGTTCTAAACTACATCCGAATTCTGCTCCCATTTTCGGTGAACCCGTCTTAATAATATTACATGTAATAGAATTGAAAGTCGGACCAATTATTCAAAGACTTGCATGATATGATCACTAATTTTTTATTCGGAAACAATTCGAACGCTATTAATTATTAATTGTACGGTTCCGCAGTCCCCCGTGCGGCGTTGGTAACGAATAAATAAATAACACAAAAATAGATAATAATAATCAGATTCCCACTGCGTTGGCCGCACAATCCGCGGCGTGCGCGGAACGACGTTTATCTAATGCGATTGTTTAGCCCTAGAAATTTAATTAATTTTTTTAAAAATTAAAATTTGCGTACAATCAATTATTATCGTATTTTGTTCGTGTCAAATTATTGATGACGTTCCATCACGAAAATTAAATATATATATGTTATAGGGGATAGCGGGTAGAGGTGGTTGTTCGAATACTGTTTGCTCAGGGTTTTAAATATGCTCGTCACGCCACTGCGCCACCCGCCACACACTCACCCTGACGGCGATCCGGCCGACGATCAGCATAGAGTACGTGCCGTACTGGTTGAACACAGGATCGAGTAGTGAGGTGACATCGGCCCGACACTGATCCGCAGTGGCCTCGCCAGTGGCCTCGACCGCGGACACGACGGTTTCCAAGTGCAGGTCGTCCGGCATCGATGCGACGGTCCGCCACACGTATTCCAGATCGTTTAGCGCGGCGCACACCTGTACGGAACGCGATGGGAATAATAATATATTACTGACGAACATATTATTATTATTATTATTATCGAGTTGGATTTGCTATTGGACGTCATATTTTCCGAGGCTGATCGAGTCAACTAATTTTTTCGACTCGTCAGATCGAGTCGACATAGTAAAAAATGTGAGTCGTGTTTAAAGTTTATAAAAGTTACTTTACTTTTTATCAAATGTATATATTTGATATTTATGATTTTTAATTTTACATAGCTAGCAAAATATTTTTTAAACCTATCGGCTTCATATATTGTGGAAAAAAAATGTATAAAACTATAATCAACTCATAAGGTTGGTTCAGTTCAGATCATATGCAGATCATATGCAGTATACCTACCTGAATATCACGGGAATTTGATTTTGTTATATTAAGTAACTTAACATCAACTTTTTTAAATAGTTAATACTTTTGTTATATGTATAATAATATGACGCTCGTGTACGTTGGATTTATTATGATTTACGTACTTCGTCAGACGTTTTGAACGCCGAAACGTCATCGTAAAAGCCAGAATCTTTTAGCCTTTGGTGGACCAGTTGGGCGTAAAACAGGACCGCATCGCACATGGCCTGCAAAACGAAGTATACATTATTTTTATTCTTCTAATTTTGAATCTCACGTTTCGTGTGGATTATAATACTATAGTTAAAAGAGCAAACAACATTACGTCTAATAATTTCAGTACGAAATTGTACGACTGGATCAGGTCCGGCCAGGCGAGGTGTTTCCAGAATTCCTTCATCTGCGTAAACACGATACGAGATAAATAAAATTGTAAAAATGTCCACCTCGCATACTGTCTCGAGGAGGGACATTGTTGTATAGTTTTGATCTATTTTACTCACATGGCACAGCGCTGTAACCACGTCATTGCTGGACGTCGAGTGTTTTACGATCATTTCGCCTTGACAGATCGTACTTAACTCTAGTGCTTTTTTCGCACGTTGCACGATTTTCAATTTGGCCAGGTCCAGCCACTTTTCCAAAGCGGGTTCGAACCAGTGGTAATAGCATTGTGTTGACAGGCCTTGGTAATCGGACGCATTGAGATGCTCGCGGTACCTGATAACGATATTGGTTTTTAACTTAAAATTTTTAACTGTGGAGCTGTCATAGTTTATTACTAAAAGCGAAATAAATTAATAAAAAAAACTTATGATTTCGTGTTTCGAAACAAACCTGATAAACTCTTGAACGGCTAGATACAGCTCAAACAGTGATTCCCCGGTTTCGGAGTTTGTCGGAGACAGCGGGGTGTCCATACCGAAATCGGCTCCTTTTACTTTTTTGCAAATGGGAGCTATTTCTTGGCTCAGATCGTTGGACAACTGAAATCATAGAACCGTATAATTAGAGAAAAAAGAATAATAATAACGAAACAAATTAAGTATGAACAAAATGTATAACATTCTCAACTAAATATCACTCTGTACATAAATATAAATCCACAAACATCTATACGCATCATAATATATTTTCAAAACTAAAATCTATGAACAATTTTTCAAAAAAAACTCTCTCTATAATAATTATTATATCGAGTGGCACAAAATGTTCATATATTATCGGAAAAAGCGTCAAAACACTTCTAACAAACACATAATAATATTCTTCGTCCCTAATAGCAAAACACATATTAATATCATTTTATTGGCAACGGAATTGTAGCACTGAGAATACTACTGCGAGGGCACTAATATTCATTTACGGGGTCGTGTCATACTTTGTACCTCTATGATTATGTCCAAATGATTTGAAAATCCCTTTGCCAACTGAGAAAACACAATATCATTCGTTACTGCTAACTGAATTATCGATCGGCCTATTAAGAATTATTAGAACTTCAATAATAACGTATACCGTCTGTAAGTACTTACTAATTTTTCGTGTTGTTTGTAGATCGCCGCGTAGTAAAACACACCATTTATACTGAAAGAAGCATTAAGACATTTTTATCGAATCAAAAACGTTTTCGGACTACAACTACAACAATAGTAACGGAAAATCGAGTTACTTTTCAAATAGAACGTTATAGTGTTCCACGCCTTTTTGTAGATCAATCAACACGGAAGTGACTAATCTTACGAATCCTTTGAGTCGTGTTTCCGGATCGTGCTGCCCGGAGGCCATGAATTTTCTATTTTCTTCGTACCACTCGTTCGTACCAAGTCTAAGCGCGTTTCCAATTTCCCCGCGGATATCCTTGTTGAAGGGACAACATTTACCGTACGCTTTTGACAAAGACAGTCGGCTCAAACATCTGTAATATAAAATACCACCAGAATTTCACGTCAGTTATTACGTGAAAATTACGTTCAAAATCATGGTATAGGTACCCAAATCGGAATAATCAATGTTTATTGAAAAAAAATCAAATAACTTCCTCATTAATTGTTTACCTGAGAATGTACTCCAGGCGGTTCATCGATACGTGATGATACGGTGGAAAGAGCTTGCGGTATTTCCGAATCAGTTGCATGGAATAGTCTAAGAAAACGTTGAAAGAGTCGGCCAGCCAGTCCTCCTGGAAAAAAATTACTCTGTTGACATAAATTTCGTATGTAATTAAAAAAAAAAAAATGGAAATCATAAAGCTTTTGTAAATAATTGGCGTTATCGTCCAATGCTTTCGAGTTATCAGTTTTAAATTGAGGAGATCGTTAATTTAAATTAGATAAAATATACAAATTATATTAGGCGTAGGTATTGTGATAATGTAACATATACGATTTTTTGGCCAATTAAAAATAATAATTCAAATATTTATTGGATATCAATACAAACGACGTGGTTGCGTAAATTAACAAAAATATGTGTATCGTTTGTAGGTAACGTTTTTGTGCGGATGTGTTAACACAAAAGTTTGCCGCCAACCACTGACCTCTTCGACGGTTAACGTCTGTTCTCCCCAAGCGGCTTCTAATTGAGACAACTGTTTCAAGAGAAACTGTGGGTCTATAGACGGTATGTGGCTGAAGGCCAACCACCTTATCACGGCCAATTGAAGTTCGGAGACTCCGCTCTGCACGGCGTGCTGGTGAAGTATGCTCGTCGCCTCGTGACAGAGTTCACCGTTCCACAGGCTCTGTAATAATAACAACAATAATAATATTAGTACTGCAAATTCGGTAAAACAAAACCAGAGTGCTAAAATCAACGAATTCCCATAGTATTAAATCATACTCACGGATTTTGTCAGTGACATCTCGTAATCGGCGAATATGGTCAACAGTCTTTCGTTACGACGCACGTCGGTCCAGTTGTCGAAATTATTTTGCGTACTTGCCTGGCCGTGATCCTCTCGAGTGGACAACCACAGCTTCAGCCGTATATTACCTTGGATGTTGGACCGCTGCGACCGGGCTTCTAGCTGATACCACTTGTCTAGACCCGTGGAAGGCACGTCCTGTTACGTCGATAACAATGTCCGATTATAGCCATATATGTATGTACGTCGACGCGACTCGTGGCATTAAGCCAGAATATGTATTTTATATAAATGTTACTTGAATTGGTATATTTATGCATCCCAAGAAATCGTCCTGGCTACCGGATCTAGCGCTCTGAGCGATCTGCTTGAAAAATCTCCCCAGGCCCTTGACGCCCCTCACTTCGTTTAATTTGCTGACAGCGTCCAACACCGAAGACTCGTCGTCGTGGTCCCTGGCACAGTCGATAAACAAAATATATTGCGCGTTCGGATGTTCGATTGTTCTTAACGTTTTATCAATATGTATTACGAAATATGGTACAATATGATGATCGTATAATGGATTTATATGTTAAAAACACAATTATATATTATATGAAATTCTACTGAAAATAATATTGTACCCGTATTGTAATTATTGATAAAACAATAAAATATCATCGTTTCCATCTTACCATATGTCCAAGTGTAAGATGTCACTGGTCACGTCATCGATGTCGCTAAAATAGAAAACAACAAGTTTACCGTAGAAATCACCGATATCCGTGATAAAAATACGTAGGTATATCGTGCACAGAGCTCGTGCGATACTTACAACATGAAATTTTCACCCCATTTTGGATTGAGTGTCTCTCTGCGTACGCTGGTTGCTTGGATGAACCGTGCGGGAACTGCCGATATGCTGTCCCGGTGTTCTCGACAACCGTAAACACTACCTCCGGAACCGCCGCCCCTTTCTTTCCTCTTGAAACTCAATCGAAAACTGAAACACAATCAAAACACTCAACAAACGCGTATCGGCCGGTTCGACGATATTTTACTTCGCGTTTTTGGCCGATGCGCAAGGACGTCGTCACCGATAACGTCCATAAATTATACCAGGTATAATAAACTGGCCCCGTTGGGCGGTTAAACTGTCTGTATAATAATATAATCCGTAAAATACATGCATTCTGATAGGTAGTATACGTCTTATTATCCAGTTTGGTTTGCAATATCATTATAATTTATGTACCATTAACGTATCATTAATGCGTATAAATATCTGCGCATCATTTGAATTTTTAAAAACTGAACAAGTACATACTTAGCGAATCGAGTTTATTTTTTTGTGCATAAATCCAGGCAAGTGTTTTTCGAATGCAGCGCTTCCCTTAGCAGTTATAAGATTTCGAAATCTAAAATGTCCGCGAATATCTTGTTCATTTTTTCAAAAAGTTATAATAATCCAATAACGATTTCACGTGGATAATGATGTTAATTTAAAAATACGACAATATTATTATTCTCATGCTTTGAACAAAAATGTTTTTTTTTTTTTAGCCGTATTATTTTTTTTTTTTACGTTGATGTTGATATAATAAATAGGTTTAGTAATTTCAAAGTACTGAAAACACAAGAACTTCGGCCGTTTATGGTATAGAAATTATAAGCCGCACAAAAATAAAAAAGCGGGCGGTTATTTTTGTGTTTATATTTATCATATATATTATGCGATATTATAATTTTTATTGTATTAAATAAAAAATACTTCGTTAGTCTTAAAGCGTTCCCGTAAAACCCCGCGAGCACGCAACGCTCCGAAACGAACGAACAAACAAAAAAAACTGTAATTCATTTACGTGCCTATAGATGTTTTGTCGTCGTTGTTATATTGTTTGTTTGTCGCTGTTATGCAGAGTGCTGTGCGTATATAGCTTATATTATTACATCGAAGGAATCGTGCATAGTTCTAAAACATTTTTCAAGAAAACCGTGTGATACGAAATCGCGTGTTTCTCACCGCACACGACACGCGGCGTAGGTAGGTACTTCATCGGCGATAGAAAATAAAAAAAAAAAACACGCAATTAACACGGTGACAATATAATAATAATAATAATAATAATAATAATATGAGGTCGGGGGGTTTTTTTTTTTTTTGTTTTCGTTTTCAAGTTTTTTTTTAACGGTACCTACAACAAAGTTTCGCGAAAATTCGGTTTAATCACGCAAATGTATTTTCCGACTTTGGTCGGTAGGTAGGTGGGTGGGTACGGGTGCCTACCTGCCCTCCATCATAATATTAAACTAATATTGTTATAACATATTTTTATTACGTTTCGGTCGACGCACACGCGCTTTATTCCGTATAACGGACGCCGGCCAGACGGATGATAATTTGACGTGTACATTTTTACGTACCTACCTACTTAACGTGTTTGGGGTATCTATATCACAGACGGCGTACACGACTTGGTGCTCACTCTGCTACGATATCGAAAAGGGCCCGGTCGATTGCGCTAAAAACCGTTTATTCGCCGGGTAATAGGTACCTAGGTAGGACGACAATTTTTCAATTAGGTACCTACACAAAGTAGTCCGGGTGTTCAAAGTTTTTGGCACTGTTGTTGTCGATAGTCGATATCTAAACGCCGTTTTATGTTATACAATACAATACCTACTACACCTCTATATTATATTTTGTAGGACCTAAAGATATATTGTTATAACTTATATGTATATAGCGTTTATAATGTCTACGGTATGAATAATATATAATATAGAACGGCTCGTGAGATTTTGCCGTTTTCTCGTTAAATCAGCACAGACGAACTGTGGGTCAGCCTGTACGTTTAAAGATAGTAAACAAATCGTACGGTGAATGGCGGTCGATCGACCGAGACGAATTTATTATCAATATCACTTCTAATGTATAATTATATATAATATTATTATAACTTCTATAATATGTTATATTACCATGGTTACCGTGGTATATACGATTTACCATGCCGCGGTTACTGGCCTCGGATTCTTAATATAAAATTATAGGTAGGTTACAAAGAAATCGTAGTCATATCCAGTGGCGTGTATTCATATTATATAAACAAAATTGGTGCTGCTCAAATAATTTTTGGTGATAGGTACAGCCCTCATAATATTTTTCTACCTACCGATAAAATGTCCAATTTTCCTACCATCAATGCGCACCTACCCCAACCCATATTTAAGGTATTGCTTGAGGAGCACTTGGACCCTATGTTACACGTCACTGTTCTATCCATTCGTTTACTACGTCTATTTGTATACCATAATATTATTATACCGTAGACCAAAGTAAAGTCGACGACGTCTGATCCCGACCATTCGAATAAGAGCCGTGGCGACGAATATTGGATCTTTGTTAACACGTGCTATATGAACTACCATCCTCAGTCATGTCCGAATAAAAATAAATCAAATAGTAACTAGGTATACCGATGATATAAAGCACAATATACTTTTTTTTTCATTTTCGAATCACGCGTTTTTATTGTTCATGCACGAATTACACAAAAATATTTTGTTACAACGTTACATTGAAATTATCACACACGTCATATTATAATACTTATATATTGTACGCCCCTCGCGACACAGTTGAAGTAAAATCGACTGTACAATATATTATCATACAAAAAAAAAACTTACACACGATAATGATAATAATAATATTGTAACGCGTCTAATAAAATATGACACTCCGGTGCGAGTGTCGTATTCCAATGAGAAAATCGTGTGATGACAATATACTAACTGGAATTTTTTATTCCGCCGAATATTTCCAACGTCATAATGCGTTGTATATTTTTTAACAATATCTCCAAGTGTGAAGTGTGGTGCGAAATATCCCTTTTGCCCATGTTGCTGTACAATATTTTTTCCGTCGTTAAAGTGTCAAATCGCGACTAGATTCCATTTGAAATGCGACGTTAATAATTGTTGTCGCATGATGATAATATATCATATTGTAAAATACTGTTCGAAAATAACTATACCGTAGCAAGTAATATATCCATATAAATTATTTATCACGCAACGTGATTGAGAGTAAGTAACGCCCGCCGCTACTAGTTCCCGGATGGATGACCACCTGTGTTCGTAGCAGTAAAAATCTCGACACACATTCACGTGTTGCTTACCTAGTGTAAAAACCGTAAAAACCTTACCGTGCCAACCCTACCAATCATAGTCCATATTTCCTACGATAGCTAATGGCCCAAAGTTGTCGGGCGAAAGTAAAAAAAAAAAAAAAATAATTTATACAACCCATTCACGTCGTTGGTTAAACGTATACACAAATAATATATATTAAATTATAATATATAAATACATCACGTACATTTGCGTTGACCACATTTTCATCAGAGTATCTGTGTACTATAGTATGTAGTATAATCGTATAATACGCCTTCTCACGTAAAATAATTACATAATAATATAATGTATTTTTAAAAAAACATCAATATCATTTAAATTTATTTTTTACACATTCTAAAATAAATGCACTTTATTTTGCCACGCATGAATGCCTATATATTTTATTTATATTATAATTTATAAAATACCAGTACCTACATTAATATTGTTATAATGACACAATGTATTAATCCTTCTTAAGTTCTAAAATATATTGATGATTTCTATCCAATGCCGATTATATATTATTAAATTAATAGTTAAAGATTAATAACGTATTGCAATCTGAAACTATTATTAATTAAGTTAATTTATGCTAAACTGTATCATTGCATAAAATCGATTAAACTACCACCTATCATAAATTGAAAATAAACTTTTATAATTACTATTTGCTTAAATGATTTATAATCTTGACAAACGCAAATCTGATAAATCTATTAAATTAAATTGTATTGAAAAAAAACGTGGTATTCTTTACCATGTTTAATTTTGATAAAATAAAACCAACTTTACTGATGATGTTTACTTCGTATACATTCGAATTTTTGTTTACCAAAGACTTTTAATAATTAATAAAACAAAGTTTACATTTATAGTAATTTTAAATTTTTGAATTTATGTTTACGAAATTTCGTTTTTTTTTTCAAATAAAGTTTAAAAGAAAACTAATGTTTTAATACTTCCGTATTTCATTATTTCATTAATCGCGCCTGCGATTCAATTAATCAAGAGTTCTGTTATAGTTACAGTTTATGCTGTATCCTGACGTTTCATGTCTATAATACCACAAATTAAGATGTACAGGTCACTCATCAACACAGCAATACTTTTAGTGCTTAATATTTTCCATCATCCGAGAAGCTCATCCAGCAGTCGTTTCGCTAGGAATTTTTATAATTATTTAAATTTCTGATGTGGGTCGCTCTAGAGACCAATATTATTCCGATATGGCGTTGATGGGTAACGCGTATAATAATATCGTCAATAATAATAAGTCATGACTTAAGACGGCGTGACGTATAGGCAATATAGGTACATGGTACTATAATAACTGCAGCAATGTACCTACAGTGGTATTTTACAATTAATATTATGCAATAAATGGGTTATTAATTTTGCACCATAATAGTATTATGTTAAACTGTTTCGTTACTGCAAATGTATAGTATCCATCACGCATAAACGATGAGTTTTTTCAAGGAAAGTAACCACAACATGAACAATTAAATGTCGGATTTCGTAATGTTTAAATAATGAATAAAATATTTGATGTGACCACCAAATATAAAAAAAAAAAAAATATGAACTTATAAGTTAATTTTTAAAATAGTAGTGTACATTTAAAAGTTTATTTTTATCACTTTTTTAATAAAGAATAAGGCTGTCAACAAATATTTTTTTTCATATTTAGTTGAATTTTGTATAATACTGTAATTAAAGTGAACTAAAAGTATATTAATTTAAATAATTGCGTCAATAAACTTTTGACTCTTCTAAAAACACAAAGTTTTATTTCTCATTGCGTGCGATAATAATATTATATAATTATAATTATAATGTATAAAAAAAATATACTAAATTTGTAAAAAAAAAACAATAATTAATTAAGTAATTTTTATCCGTTCTGTTATTAAAAAAAAACTAATCTCAGAAGTAGCCTGTAAAAATAATATATTCAATTAGGACACAGCAGTTGCAATCATCTCATAGACGTCGTTTAGACATACGTAAATTCTTCAACAGACAATTGTAGTACCTTACTGGTATTATTATTTTTATTATATTTCGGTAGGTACTCTGAACTATTTTTTCTAATTGGTGGACCGCTCGGTATTTTATTTTTACACGTTTGGAATTTAAGAACATAAAATCTGTTTTTATGGAACAATAGTTGTAGTTGTATAGTCTTATAGGACTATATATTAGCTTCCTAGTATTGCGAACAATTCGTTATTTTGCACAATCGCTAGAGACAAAACATTGAAAAATATTCGATTATATAATATTTGGCGTTTTTTTTTTTTTTAAAATCGTTTTAAACTAAAAAAAACTCTACCTCACTTAGTTGAGAAACATCATTAATGAGGCTAATGCTACGTAATATTAATAATTTAAACGTTTATAAACAAGGTCTATAAAACATTGTAACTTAATAATGCCATTACGACTTAAAATGTAGCGTTTAAATTTCATGGAAAATATTGTGTTTATATAGGTTTACAAGTTAATGGATTTGGTTAAATAATGTGTAATTAGAAATTACTGCCAAGTAATTACGTTATACGAAAACTTTTAACTTTCAACGTAAAATGTACTCTGTTTTATACAATTCATCCCGTACAATTATTTATTAGTACGGTGGGTACCAATACTTGGCTATTCCTACTATTATAACGCAGTATCGACTGAAATTTAAAATTTATTGTTACGACCTTAGAAAATAATAGCAACCTATTTATTGGACTTGGCCGTAAATGTTTCAATATTTTGCTGAAACGGTACAGCGCAATAAGTACAAATATTATCATAATAGCATAATGTGTATACGGTTTAAAGTTCACAAACGTTAAATGAATATTGATGAGGGGTTTTGCAGGCTGTGATACAGCTTGTACATAACACCATAATCGACCTTGAATGTATGCGTGTACAAATGTTTAGTCTTAATTTTTTTTATCGTTTGATGATTTCTCGGTTTGTAGTTTTCCGACTAAAGCAAACTATACGAACTTATATACCTTGGAGTAGAGTACCAGAACTAGAGCATAACATAATAATAATAATAAAACTATGTCCAAACAGTAAATATCATAATATATTATAAACTACAAACTATGGTATTATACATGTATTTGCTCTTATAAACTAATCAAAACGAACATAAATATAAATAGCAATAGTAATAATAATAGCAATAATAATAATAATGTTTCGCTGTAATATGTCTACCCTACGCGTATTTGATATGATTGATATAGTGTATGATTATAGTGATAACAACTAAACAGTATTGATTTACAACTGGGGTCTTGTTTATTTAGTTGTCGGATGATTTATATAATATAGATAAGCTGGTATATGATATAACACGACTATATTTCTATGATATGTTCAGATTTTTTACAGATCACCGTTAAATAAAAGAATCCCGTATTGGCTCTTCCACGTATCTAATGAAATCTCTACCGTTTTCATATTTTTTCCCACTTCTATTCACTACGGTTCCCGTTACCAGTTCAGTGACAACAAAAATAAATGTTTCATATGTTTAATAACGTTGCATTTTATATTTTTCATTATTTTTTCGATTTACTGGTTAAAATATCAAACACAAAGAATCTGCATTATCCGTCATGTCATGCAGCATAATATATTATTATTATAATAAGCTGATTTACCACAATAGTATTGGTATCCCATGGCAACGATTTCCGCAAACGGTTTTTTTTCGTAACCGAAAACTGACTAACCTCCCTAAAAATGTTTTTCACGACAATGTAAGTTAAAATTAAAGTACTGTTGTGGATAGATTGGAGGAAAACCCAAAATATTACACAATATATTATTTTTTCAATAAAACTATATAAATGTGTATACAACAAGTTCACGTTAGTAATTATGTAATAATAATAAAAAAAAGTAATCAAATTGACTCATAAATGTGCTATTTATAACTTTAGATATAATTTCGTATAGATGAACATTTTGGTTTATGTAAATATACATCTTAATTTAGATTTTAGAGTACATTTTTTAAGTACATTGCTTATTGATTTATTGTCACTTTGCGTCGTATTATTGAAACAAAAAAAGAGAAATTCAATTAAATTAATAAAGTCTGCAGTGACGATTGTAATACAATTATAAATACATTCATAATATTATGTGAGAAATGTATAAATATTGCTTTAACCGAAATAATTTATTTGGCTTTCGGGTTACTGATGCTGGACGAATATTCGATCAATCATCGGGATATAATATCCAAATAAATGTTTGGATGCTCATAACCGTTATTATTTTGGTAAATATGAAAAAACTTAATTTGAAAACTATTGAAGTACACCATTTTTCAGGTTATATGATATCCCTCAGAATATTATTTAATTTAATAAAATATTACCGACAGACTATACTAGCTACTGAATGAATAGACAATTAACGGATAACGATGCGTATGTATACATTTTAAAATAATATACTGATAACGAGATATATTTAATAATTAAAACCAACTGGTTGTAAAATTATTCCTGTCGATAATTTATTATTATCGAGTAACCGGGTAAATACAAAATCAAACTAACCGCAAAAAAATACTAACACGATTACACACCTATTATTATCACATGAAGTTTGTAAAATAAAAAAATTATTTGGGTTTCGGGTTAATCAAGATGATTTATTCGGGTTTCGGTTAATTTTGGTGTTATGAAAAAAAATCATTCGTGTTCAATGGGTTTTTTGTGTTTGGTTTTTCAAGGGTTTTTAAGGGTGTTACGGGTTCCAGTTAATTCGGTTTCAGGACTTTGCTATAAATTATAACAATGTACCTAATAATTGTGGAAAAATAAATTACGAAACATAATGCAGCGTCATATATACGTGCATTGAACATTACAGGTGGTTATACCTACCAATACTCGTGAACGGAATCGAAATATTATATTATTGAGGGTTACCCGCCCAATACTTGTACAACACTTGTATAACCCTTATATATCCTGCGTATAAATATGAGTTTTCAATAACCATTAACTATGTCTATTATAATTGTTACAGTACCGTAAATTAAACAAACGAAATGCTAATGTATAAAACAACAATTTAATTATAATAATAAATTATAGTGACTGCGGAATTTTCTGCTTACAAAATGCATGATATATGATTATATGAACAAAACAATAATACGTAATTTTGTGAAAAAACCGTTTAATTTTTAATTTTCAAGCTTCAACGGTTATAGGTATTTGCAATTTTCCGAAAGGTTGTGATAAATAGAAACAATAACCGATGAAAACAGTATTCATAAAATACAAAAATAACACGTGACAGGATAAGTATATAGTACGTCCTACATAATAATATGTTATGTCATTTTTATGTGCACAGTTATAATATATTTGTATCAGTTGTGGTTCGAATGGAATCACTTTTTTTCCTTATTAAGTTTTTGTCAAAGACCATATCATAAAAAAATTTAAACAATTAAACTCACGCCTTCCCCTTCTCCGCCTAATACTTAAGTCCAAACTTATCTTTAAAACAAAATGTGGCAAATATACGGCTTCCAAATCAGGGGCCATACAAAAACGTACAACATTCACCAACTGGAAGCCTTCACAGGTGATTAGTTTATGACTAATTATTGAATGCCCATGGTATGTCTCAACCATAAATGTACACAATGACCTACATATCACCACATAAAAAAAAACTTGCTATGAATATATCATAATATATTTTATAACAAACTTACTAACCACAAATATCTTCTTATTTTCAAATTATGTCATCTCTAAGCTCTAACTACTTCAGGAACTTCCGCTAGAAAGTTTGAATTGTTTAAAAGAAATTGGCCCAGAGACGCCTTAAAACACATAATATTATACAAATCATTTCACAAAAAAAAATAATAGGCAATATTTATAAGAAAAATTAATGTTATTTATCTGAGATTTTACTAATGCCCTTTCTACCATGTATTTGTGTTTATATTCAGTAGTCATTATTAATCTATTTTACCTATCTATTGTGCTTTTATTGGTATATATTGTAAAAAAAAAAAAATAAATAAATAAAAAACCTGCGCCAAACTGTGTAGGGAATAAAATCCTTTTAAATATGATATAGGCGTATTACCGACGTTAACTCCATAATATACGTTTCTGCCGATCATAATAAATCGGAAAAACATTACGAATTTATTGTGTCGGTCGTGGCTGCGATCAGGGCGATAGGTTTTTCGGTGTTTTTCGGTGCGTATTCGAGGGGTAAAACAAACGGATAGTATAAAATCTCTTTTTGTATTGACTTGACGTTTTTGCTATATCTCAACTGTAAACAATATTTTATGTTATTCAGCTTGAATGATACCTATTTGTTTTCTGACAATGTGGCGGACTGTGAAAAACTAGCTAGTACAATTATTATAATATAATATACAGGCGTTCAATGAAACAATAGGAGTGGAGTCTGTGTGTATTAGAAAAATATTATTATGTAATTGCATAAAAAAAGAAAAAGTAATAATAACAATGTCTTACGACATTTATTTGGTGAAAAAAGGTAAACAATAAGTATGCACGTTGTTACGTTGAGGCCTTGAGGGAGAGTCAGATGCTTAAAAATGTACGAAAAATCGTAAAACTAGCTAGTTAAACTAAAACTAGTTAAGAAGCTATGATATACACAGTAAAGAACAAATGACTGACTAGTTAACACAATATGTTTCAGTGGTGGCATAAATAATACTGTAAATGGACGGTTTCATGAATTTTAAGAAGGTATTTAAAAGAAATAAAATATTTAATATGAATAGAGGGTAAAAAAAAATTAAAGATTAAAAAAAAGCAGATACGAATACGACCGAAAAATGAGGAGAATTTTTAAGAACCTATTAAAAATATCGCGAACGTCTAAAAGAATGATATCAGATTAAAATGAAATTAAAATAATATTTTTATAATAGAAAATCAAAATAAAACGTTGTAAGCTTACGTGAACAATATGGATAAAACAGTTTTGAATGCAACCAAACATTTCAAATAAAAAGGTCGGAAAATGTAACAAAGATGTAAAAAATAGCAAAATAGCACACACAGCATTTTTGACATGCTCTGCTCTATTTTTTTAGCATATTATAAAAAATGTCCATAACTATTTTAGGATTCTTTATTTATTTCCTGCTTGTAAAAATCATAGTCTTATAAACGTATACAATTTTACTTCTTTAAATATTGTATAGTTTCACGTGTAGCTAAATGTATTATTATGTCTACGTATGTTCTAAAGATAATGTTTAAATTAATTGAATATTAATAATTACAAAGACGATGAGAATTATGAGAAAATCAATATAATATCAGTCAATTGTGTAATTCAACGTTTGAGACCGTGGATAATATAAACTGTATTCACAGTAGAGAGTATTCGAAACCGACAAAATTAGACTTAAATACATTTTTACACGGAAATTATAAAGTCACGTGACAATATGCCTACTTACTATTGATACTCGCTTCAATACACACGTTAAATTCGAGTCGAAATCGACTGTTGAAATCGATTTAAACGCGTTATGGGCATAGTTTATACTGCACCTATAACTACTGTGTTCTAATGAAAAGAAAAATAATGAAACATTGAAACGAATATAAAAAAATAATAATAAAAAGTGGTCTGACTTTTATATGGCGAAATATGATTTGTCGATCGAACGATTGGAAATACTATACGTTTTGACTTCGGGACGTTATATATATTAGACGGCGCCTTTTTGTATTATAAATGGGATCTATAAACGAACGACGCATTACTACGACGACGATGTGGGCTCCAGTGTGTGTGTGTGTGTGTCCGGGCCACATGCGGGTGCAATTTCTTGTGGGTCGACGAGGGTAGTTGCAGCGGCGGTGTGGTTGTTGGCTAAGCCGCTAAGGGGGCTCGGCGGTGGTGGGTTGCGTGGGTGACGGATGGTGGGGGGGGGGGGTTGTACCGGGAAGTGTTTTATTTTTTTTCGTTTTCGATTTCAAACGTTTAGACTGCACACTGTCTGTTATTATTATTTACTCGGATTTTCTACGCTCACGAAAATTGCTGGTGTTCGATTCTGTTTCTCGTCGGAGGTTTGTTTGCTCGGATAAGCAAGTATTTGGACGGTGCCACGTTCGCGAACGATTCTCGGCAATCAGCGCAAAACCAATAGTCGATCGTACATGTATAATATGCCATGGCGTTTTGGGAGAGTCGTAGTGGGCCGCGAGCACAAATAACGCGTATAATATACACGTGTGATGTATTAGACGTGTTCCAAATGCGCACGTGTCTTAAAGTCACGGGCTTTGCGCTCGTAGACATACTTCCGGAGAACTTTATATTTACAGAGCGAGTCATAACGAACGAATTATAAATGTATGCGTCGACATTTCCAATTACATAGCTCCAGTGGGAATCGAATTAAAATATTCTGCTCCCCTACGCGATTCCGACCGATTTTGTGGGTACCGATTTGGACGGTCCCGCGTATCATGTATATATGTACAAACCATTTTGTAGTGGAGAGAACTGTTCTTATACACTATGATACCTGCCGCACGTTTTTCACACTGCCGTGAATGGCGTGGCTTGTTTTTTGAAAATTTTGTCGAAACTCAACGGACTGTAAACCGGATCTAGTCTCGTTAGACGTCAGACAATATTATCGCCTTAACGCGTATATATATATATTATATATATTAATTACATCATGCGCAATAATAAACAACGGATTTATTGTGAAATATGTCGACCCTCTGGAATTCGTGATGTCCAATATGAAACGGTTGGTAGGTATTGCAGGTTTCCGACGAGTAACGGACGATTTTCGGACACCGGCGGAAAATATGGGTAAAAATACCCGTCCGAGTCCAGTTTAAATGGCACGATATAGCTATCTACCTATAGTCGATCTCGGCGAACCTTTTTTTCGGGTGCCCATTACAGTGGCGGCATTAACGTCAATACTTATTGTGGAAATCGTTTTCGAAACGGATCCGGTTAGGACGGAAAATTGGCTATAATATAATGGAGAACATTTATAGGCTTCTCTATTATACTCGCGTACGTGCATTTTTCAGTACGGCCCAATGTCCGGAAAACGGTTATAGTGGATTTATGGTTATAACACGCCTGGCCATTTTAAATCCCCCATACAATATTACGCGCCTTATAACGATACTTTACGGTGGTATTATAAAATGGACATACATTTCGTTGATTATTTGTTGTGTTTCAATAACAGTTTCGCGCAGTGATTGTATCCAGACGACCGCAATTCGTTTTACACAGCAGCGGCTCGTTCGTACATTTATTAGCCAACATAATATTATATCGCATTATTATGTGGTTCGGCAGAACAATAATAATCAGTCGACGTGATCGGAATTCCACATATATTATAAATCTATATAGTCCAGTTTTATGGATAGGTTTAACAGTGTACAGTTTATCTGGTTCGCGTAAGGGTACCTCTGAAATATACGGCTATTATTTGTTATTTTTACCTATGCTGACGAAAATAAATTATTCGTAATGATTATTATAAATTGTAGTGTATGATCTATTGATCTAACCTATTCGAGGATCATGTTGTTATATAGAGTTCGCACTGGTTCGCTATTGAAGGACAAAATATAATACACAATTTGTGTTAGTCGAGTATTTTATTATGCCAGAAGACAATTGTTATTGATGAAAACTGACGCTGTATCAAAGTTTTGTTTAGGAGAAGGTACTCTTAAGACGTGTCCCGGCTTATTCAAACAGATATGCTCAGTTTCTGTAGGTAATTGAACAGTGTTGTTGATGAAATTAATGTGCGATAATAGTTTTATAAGCATAACAAAAATATAATATACAGTGTCCGCGAGGATTTACCCATTGTGATATCTCCTGAGATAATAAATATAATAAGAAATCTGTTTATTTTTATTAGATTCACATAGACTACATATATTTTATTTTTTAATTTAATTACATTTTTTTGTCCTTGCACAAAGAATTGTATTTAAAAAGCAGATAAGTGGATATTGCTCTGCTGTACAGTAGGTTACAAGTGGGTCAGTGTATAATGGATTGTATTAAACTTGAATTCAACGATATAATAATATTATTGTATAAGAAAAACGATTCTGAGCGGAGACGGTTTGTCTGTCTGGATTATTTATTATAGCCTGTAAGTTGAATTAATATTATAATATTATTATTTTTTATTCGTTGCTATAATGATGATAAACAAAGCTGTAGAAATTAAAATCCCGTTTTTACCGGTTTACCGTAATTTGTCAATGGTTTTTCCCATGACATTAAATAACTATTGGGAAAATCAAAAAATTACATTTCAAAAGTGCCATCTCGATCCAATTTGCTAAAATATAAGATAGTATATTATGTTTAAATTGAAGCACTTCTTCTGGTAAAAATGTTGTTAATGTGGATAAAAAAAAAAAATAAACACCATTTTAAAACCACTAGCTTCCTCGCTCCGCTCAAAATCTAAAAAAAGATTCTAACCCATATTTTGGAGAAATAGAAAAATACGTGTTACGTTATCACGCGTGGCGTTGGTGAGATGGCAGCAACCACGTCGGGATCAAGCCGATATGATGAAAGAAGAGAAAAGAAAACTGATCCTAGAACCCTGGATATAATAATATGATGTTTTCATGTAACGGTGAAGAGGAGATTGTTTGGAAAAACACAGTAGAGGTACTTTACTATCGATTATAATATTCAAGCTGAAATTGATATAGGTTCGACATTACACGCAGTGATGAATGGAAAGCCCATAAACCCTAAAGTCTAAAAGACTTCGGATATACCTGCCGGCCCTCATATTATACGGTTAATCGTCGACAAAACTTCGTCAAACCTATACGCAAGCGAAAATACGAAAACTATTCAAACAGTATGCGAAATCGTTAAAAAAAAAATTACCCGTACAGAGCTAAAACGGTGCTTGGCCGCTGTTGCCACGACAACTGCAAGAAATACGAACGAGGGCGATAAATTCTGCCCGAAGAGCGAGATAAAATAATTTCATGATTTTCCATATACGTTAGGTATGTTGATAACAATCATATTTTATCGAGTTATTTTCGTCACAACGACTAAAATATTCCCATCGGCTTATATAAAATGGCCAAGGATATCATTTCAAGGCCACCTGCACGTGGGTGTACCGACATTGCCTATACATCACGCCGGTCAACGTGTGTAAGTCATATTAATAGTCATTACGCCGGAAACAAAAACGAGCAACGTAATGCTCAGAACTCCATATGCTGTATAGTTGAGGGTTTCGATGGTTCTTCGTCATCGGGTAGGTAACGGTCATCCTGAGTGTTACGTTTTAAATTCATTGATAAATCAAGAATACGAAAAAAATGGTTCCGATCGATGGAAACAGGTGGAACAGAATATCGTATTTATAAGAATTTAGGATACTTTATGTTACACTATATTTAAATTATTATTAATATTTTCTTAATTAACTGGATAGAGTTAAATTTTATGAAAATTATGGCATAGGTACGACTTATAATTTATAAGTCAATACAGCCGCGATTGCGACGTACCCTATAACGATAGGTTTGTGTTATAAAACGCTAACATGTTTTGTAAATGTCATTGTTTATTGAAAATAATAGTATACCTACGAAATGGAAAAATGTTTCAAGTCCCTACGGCTTATATTTTCGAATTACAACCAAATAACTAGAATATATTGCGGAAAAAACGTTATTTTTCATTAAGATAATATAATATAAGTATAATTCCGTCAGAATGTGAACTTCCATACTAAGCATATACAAACAAATTGAGCACAATATGTATAATATTCGATATCACTGTAGAGCCAATTCCTTGTTCTGCTTAGAATTTATAGTTTAAAAAAATGTTATCAATGCGATGAGTAAAGGGGTCGTTTTTCTCAAGAGTTATATCAAACAAATTTAATCGGTGGCACGTGGAAAAAATTTAACAGAACTCATTTGTGTTTCATTGTTTAATCTCGAATTTATCGGGAGAAACAAATAATGAATACAATTCTTTATTATTTCTAAAAAATAAAGTAAGCAATAATATTATAAGAACTTGGTATCCTCGCTGCTACTTAGACATACTAATATTCTGTACTTTGAAAAAAGCGGCGCATTCCGAATAAACTCAATAACATTCACGCAAAGATACATAATAATAAAACTATTATTATTATTATTATTTAATATCACGTGATGTTAATTTTCCGCAGCGAATTATTTTGAATCGAAACGGAAGAGAAATACGTCATTGTTGGTCGAAGCTGACGGCGCTCGTGTTTCACGAAAACATAACAATATCATCCGAGGCCGGCGAAACACACAATAATCGATATCGAACGTTGTTCGCGAATTATTTTTTTTTCGAAACGCGGGGCCCATCACCCCGGGAAAACGTTGTTCACACGAGCAGGTGTGCCCCCACGCGAACACGTTATTACAATTTACTGGGGCGTGCATTTTTTTTTGCAATTCTTTTTTACGACTCGTCCGAACACGAAATTCTGTCACGTGACCCGAAAAACAGGTCGCCCCCCCTCCCTCCCCCGATATATCGTAGGCGCGCATAGTACATACCTGTGGTGTTTGCGGAGCTTGTCGTGATGGTCGTGACGGCCGTCCGGCAGTTCGATCCCGCCCTCGGACAGCGTGCGGGCGGTGGCGTGCGCGGGCCGAGGCGACAGCGGTGGCTGGTACGGCGAAGGACTGTTGGCCGGCGACGGCGGCAGACCCGCTCCGGGTTGCGGGGACACCATGCCCGGCTGGATACCGAGCATGCAGTACGGGTCGCTGAACCCTGTAGACGTGATACGGAAACAATTAACGACGGTCAATCACAGCGAAAATCGCACGACAATACAGTACAACGATATCAGTATGTTATTGTGTACCCGTTATGATATCGCGGGTACCCAGGTTATGTTTTCACGATACCGATACCGCGGTCGGTACGCGGCGTTATTATGATATCATATCTCGGGCTCAATCCCCGAGGACAGCTGTTGTCAGTGTAAGACGCGCTCGTCGTGTGATTTGGGGCAAATGTAAACTGGGCCCGCGGTTACCTTTTTTGTAGTAAACTCGGCCCGGAAATTTTAAGTAGTGAAATAGGTCGATTGTAAACTCGGCCGAAAAATTTAAGATAATAAAAAAGGTCCGGTTGTAAACTCGGCCCGATAATTTTGATCAATAATATATAATTATCACGACATAATTTTATCTGCAAATAATAAATAACGTACTTATCTATATCTTATCGTGAACAATATTTTGTTCTTAACGAATGCTAAAATATATTTAAACATTGAGACAAATAATTTCATTTTCGTATTAGCCTAAATGCACCATTTCAGTTACAAAACACAAAAACCAAAAAAAAAAAGAATTATTGGAAAAAACACTTACAAAATATAAAAATAAGGAAATATCGGTGACTGAATACGTCAAACATATGGATTTTCACTTCAAAAAATAAATTTATATTATAACCTATTATTAGTTATTATATTTTTACACATTTTACATTATTACATTTTACTTATATTTTTTTACAACATATGAAACATATTACTTAAATTTTTACACATGCAATTTTACATTTATATAACGCATTTCATACTATGAATAATAATATGAAAATGAAAATAATTTTTGGAGGATAATGAGAATCACCTCCTCGTGGTGTCCTCTGGGTAATGCTAAATGGTTCTCAAAAATATTATAAGTACATACGTATAATATTTTTATTCGGGCCGAGTTTACACGTCAATCGTTTTTACCTGTAAAAACCTCGGGCCGAGTTTACACCTAAATAATTTTTACCTGAAAAAAACTGGGGCCGAGTTTACAATAGACCTTTTGAATATTTTTTTTCCCCGGGCCGAGCTTACAATCGCCCGCGATTTGTGTTGCGCAAAGCGAGTAGGTAGGTAGGTAGGTATCTCGCACAATACTAAAATGTACGGTATAGGTCTTATGATAATAATATTGTGTTGATACCATAATACGTCTCATTTGTCGGTAAATGATTGCTGCGCCGCGTTTTTTAAGACATTCAAATTTTTTTTTTTTATATATATATACCTATAGTCCGAAGTAATCGCAACACGAATTCGCCGTAGAAATCGTACGTTATCCGTAGAGATGTTATAATATAAAAATGTAATTCGATTTATTTTCTCGGCGAGGTCAGCACAAGCTCCTAACGATTTCAATTCGGTGTGTACGGGGCTTTATTTATACGGTCTAAAATATTCGGCGCATTTGACGAACACGGCCAAAGTGCCGGTGGTTAGGGGCTCGCATGTACGCAGCGTATATATGTGTATACCGTATATTATAATATAAACTCATTAGTGTGTACGGATGTGGCGGCAGTGGAGGTGATGGTGGAGGTGTTTTATAATTGCGAGCTGCGGGTCGTCCCGAGTGTGGGAATAATGTTTCAACAGGCGCATATTACTATTGTCATGATTATTATATTATTAAAAGTCGTCGACCCGAGGTTCCGTCGAACGAAGAGACGGCCTCTTCAACAAGTCTCCCCGCCGCCCTTCTCTTCGCTCTTGCTCCCGTCGTGGACTTAATACGGATTGTGTGATATAATAATAAATGTTTAAAACAAAAATAATAATAAAAGTCTGCGGGTGAGCTCCAGTAATATGAGAGCGAACGATTACGAGTGCGTGTGCGTGTGTGTGTGTTTTCGAACATAGACGGAGTTTTCGAGTATTTCAGGAATGCGCAGGTATGATAGTATTATGTGCGTTCGGTGGGATAAAAAAAATGTCGACGAGCGAGTGTATTCAGACGATGAATTCCCTGACGATCGTTCTACAGTAATGTTCATCGATTATGATTGTCCGAACGAGACCGCGTTTCGAGTAGGTAGTACTTGTAGCGTATAATAAAAAAAAATTATAACCATTGTTTCGACGTCCGGAATTTTACGGTCAAATGAATTCATAAAGTTATGCGTTGTGCACGTCCCTTGCATTCGTGGCACGATTAAAGACTTAATAAATTATATTATACGGGTCGCCGCCCATTGTCGACGAGCTTAAAACGGCGCTAATCGCTCGAGAGTCGAGACTGTCGGGAAAATAAGAAAGCAAACAATGTTGCAGTGTCAATAATTTATATCCGTTTTGTGTAAACATTGGATTTTTCTTGTCTGTCAACATTGGATATAATATGCTCTAATAATGATATATCATAATACGAATACTATGAAAACATTTCAAGTTACTACCATTAAACTACCATAGTCACATTTGAAAGCCAAGCGAACGAATTTTTCGTGACTACCTTTCCATTTGTCATGATAATATTATGATGCTGATGCCTGAGTATAATATTATTATTTTAGTCTACGTTAGATGTAATTTTAGTATTATTATTTCTAAAGCATTCATGAGTCCACTAACTTATGCTTTAAAATCGTATCGAAGGTTTTCCAGGTAACGAAGATTTTTTCCCGGGGTTTTCTTTATTTTTAATTATTGCGTTTTTTTAATAAAAAAAAGAAACTTTATAAAAAACAATTTAATTTTTTTCACTGTTAAATTTTTAATAAATAATTAGAAAACTGTGATTTATATTTGTATTCGCTTTATTGCAACAAATAAAGTACCTACAAAACAATTAATTAGACTGTAAATCTTTAAGGCGTTTTGGTAATTAAATATTTTTATTAAAAATGTACCTAGTTTTTGGTTTCATTAAAATCTATTTTATTTGTTTTATTATTAGAAACAAAGTTTTTATGCGTGCCGCCGTTATTTATCAACACTGTTCGTGACCATACGATGTTGAAAATACGAGCACAATGGTGGCTACACATTATTTAAGACCGTTTATACGTTGTACGGGAATTTCCGACATTAAGAAAAAGCCCCGGCGTAAATTCATCTCGAGTTAATGAATATTTTTGGACGATAATATTTAAAACAAAAGAACAACAAAATAGCACAGAACGAATTGCCGATCGGCTTGTGCTTATCATCTTAAGCTAAGTCTTTGGGATAACCGTCGAGACGTATTATAGCAGTAGTTCTTGTGAGCATATTGGAATGAACAACTCGTCGATTACGGTTAGTTGAATTACATGGAAGCATCTCCTAATGCCGGATAAATCCACTTGTCCGCCCTACTCGCCGTGTTGATGAATTTGTTTTTCGAGATAGTGTATTGTTATACACTACAATAATAGTATTAGGTCCACTGCGTGAGTGCAGTGTAAGTGTATGTATGTGTTTTGTGTGTGTTATAGTCCGTTTACAGATGCAAACTTTCTCGTTTCGTACCCTAATAATCTATTCGGTATCCAAACTAGCTGTATATGATATATAGGATAATTTTCCAAACACCCCCCCCCCACCATATTTTACCTTTTATAATAAATTAGTTTGAATTCTGATTTTTAGAATTTTTTAGTTTGGTCTATAAGAACCATATTTTCATACATAGCGATTTTTGTGCCGTTTAAGTGTGTCCTGTGGTGACCAAACTTCTTTTATGCAAATGATAACCACTCTTTTTTATTGTAAACTGTTAAAGAGATGATTTATTTTTAAAACGCAACAAAGTTTAATGACTCTGCAACTAATTGTTCAAACTTAAAATGTCAACATTTCCAAAAAAGTCATTTTCTTAACACTTTGAAATAAAAAGGGTGGTTCTCATTTGAAAAAAATAAGTATGTATTACTACAGAAAACTATCCTTAAATTACATAAAAAATCAGAATTTATATAGATGCATTGTTTATGGGAAATGTGGGACATGCGTGCTTGGTGAATCATCCTGTAATAGAATCTACTTGATGCAGATGCGATAACGTGTTATTGTACTATTCCCTCAATGTAAAAGAACAAATTTCGGTTAAAATATAGGACGTGATACTGAACAGTATTTTGTCCGAGTCCGTCCAATGACTGATGTAGCAACATTTAAATTGTGGAGTCTATATTGATATAATAACGAAAACATGTACTACCGTATATTTTGAAGAAGAGAATAGTTTCAATATAATGGCATATCTTTTTTGTTTATAAAATATTTACTAAAGACGACAAAAAGACTTACGATTTCTAAAACGATTATGATATTTTAATATACTACCTATGTAATTTCAAAAGAGTTTATTTTGTATGCACCATTTTATAAGAAGCAGTTAAAAGATAGAATAAGGTTTTATTTATTGAAATGGATAAAACAATTATAAACAATATAATCGTTCAATAAGCTTAGGAAAAACAAGGTAATTATGGAGTAATTTGAACAAACGTTTCAAGTTAAATAATTTTACATTTTTATTTAATGAAATACTTAAAACCCACACAGTTGTACCCTGAACGAGGTAATTTTTGAAAGCTGAATTAATAGCATGAATATCTTAAAAACAAACATTGATCATGAAGAATACTATCTAAATTCTAGTATAAATAGAAGCACATTTTAATGTTCGAACTAGAGAAAATAAAACTTGAAGGATGATTCATGATGAAAACCAGAAAACCCATGCTTTAACAAACCTAATTTAATATACTATGATTTAATTTATGTATCGCCAACATGTTATTTAGTTTGAAATTTAGAGTCCAAATTTTTTTACACCACAACTTTGATATCACGTATTAACGGAATTTAACTGTATAACGAGTGAAATTCAATAGTTCAAGAGCCACGATAGTGGTGAGAAAACAAACAATTATTATTATTGCACCGAATTGTGTTTTATTAAATTATTTTCACTGGTAATTACTAATCGGGGGACCAGTGCTTAGTCATTCATACGACTGCGGGGACGCCACCATGGCTAAATATTTTAAACAAACGACAATATACATTATGTGTATGGGGTCTTTACGGCGGTGTAAATGATTTTTGGCCAATGGCGCTCGAGTTTCGATATTTATGTATTTTAAATATTGACTATCTAGTCACGGAGTTTCCCTCGACAAACGTACGTTCAGTAATGTGGGAATGCTTTCACGACAATATTAACGGAGCATAGCATTATGGGACTTCCATTACGATATAGGTATTACAATACGCGTACGAATGATTTAATATTATGGTGTGCATAGAATGTGTGTTCAATAATTTCCGTTTATGAAATCTTAACATCTCCATAAAAAAAGAAAGTGAATTTTTCACTATGGTTCGCTTAACATTTTTTTTTTTTTTTTAAGATTCATAACAATATGGATGATAAACTGCTTCGCGGGGGTGTGCACGAACCATTCGTTTATGTTCATAAAATGCACCATCACAATGTTATAATATTATAATATAGTGTTTGTCTCCTGTACAGCAAAAATGTCCCTCCGATGTTTATTTACCTTGGTTTTTGGACCTAATATAGCGAACGAATAACAAATAATCGTGGACATGATTATTGAAAAGTATTCTATATATATGATTGGGTAGTACACGGTAATTATATCTCGGCAACCGGTGGCGCGTCGGAGGTATAGAGAATATGTGAATGGGTCACTGCGAAGAGGTAATAATATTATCATCGGTGCTATGTTATAATATAATACAGTAGAACTTCCACAAAACGGTCACCGAAGGGACTGTATATAATGACCGCTATTTAGAGGTGCCCGTCCCACAGAGGTAGGATAACACTAGGATAACACTGGACGGGACCAAAAAAATTGACCGTTACATAGAGGTGACCGTTAACGGAAGTTTTACCGGATTATAATATTGCGTATATATTAATATATTATGATAGCATCGATCAAGCCCCCAACGAAAAATTCGCATTTAAATTTGTATAACTCGTCCCGGCGAGGGTAAACATTTGTCAAGCATCGTCATCAATATTGTTTCGTCGTTTTCGTAATCGCAGACATTTAATTATATAGTATTGTAATGTGAAGTTCCCCGGGGTCTACAGCGATGATAACAACGACGGTCTGTAGTTGAATGATTGTATATGACCAAGTTAATAATATATACGAACACGACGGGAAATGATGTATGATGACAAATTATTGGTCATTTGATTTATTCGTGCACAGAGGACGGCAATCGACGGCGCATATTATTAGAGAATGTAATGATATTATAAATTAAATGTGTACGTTTTATGAGTAATGTTTTTTTAAAAATGTTAATGTCCTAATAAAACGTCAGCTGCGGTATTAGTTGGTAGATTGAATGGTTGTGAAGACGTTTTAAACGCGTTTTTCGGCGCCATATTTTCGGTTCGTAATTGATTTTAAATATATATTATATATAATAATTTATGACCGTTATTATAGGATAAGTTTATTTTATTACTTCTTAGTAAGTAACTAAAACCTCTGCTATAGTAACAACTTTTTTATGTATTTAATTGCGTGTGGTATTGTTTAAGTGTATAACGTTGAAAATTATGATTGGGATCTAGCGATATGAGCATATTTATTTCAAGATCATTAAGTGTAACAAATATATTAATAACTAATAAGTTATAAGCACCATAAAACCACTATGAAAAGGATTGGATGAGTAAAATGTAATGAATTTAATGAAAAAAAATAGACATCGTAAAAATGTTTTTATCATTACTACCCTCCCATAGGAGAACTGAAGAACTTAACGACTTAATTGTTAAAGTCAATTATAAAATCATATTGTATAATAATATTTTAATAGTAATAACAATTACATAAACTTAAAATAGCTACTAGGTATAATAATGCAATGATACATTTTATATAGGTACATGGTACATGGTACATAAATAATATTATATTCGAGTTTTAGAATTTCCATTGTAATGTTAAATTAAACGATTTTAAATATCTAATCAAATTTGGCGTCGCGAAAGTACTGCAAAATCATTCCCGCGGCGTTGTCGGTTCAAGAATCGGGGGAAAAATATATACCTAATCAAATGCTTAAAATAAAAATATAAAAACGGTTCGGAATATTCAAAAAAATTGAATGAATACTTTTTTCTATCGATCGTCATACTTAATTATTTGTAAACAGTTAATATAATGCAATTCTATTTGATAATATATAACTTAAGGGGATGTATAAGTATCAAACAGTTTTGTATTTTTACGTGGTTCGTTTCGTATGACATAGGTAGGTACGTATCACATATTATTATAGGTTCAAAAATATAATACATAGATACTATTATAGCAATATAAATTGTACACATCGTGTAGTATACCTTCAAAAAAAAAACACGTCTCTCTGGGAAATATATATGTTTTTAGGACATTAAATTTTAATTTGGAAAATGTAATCAAACGATTAAATCGCGTAGATATAATCTACGCACATCGCGTCGAACAGAATATCATATATTTTTATCACACGTAAGAATGTTTCAAATAACATATTGATGTTCCCTACCAATTAAAATATGTTGTGTTGGGTCCTCAATTATGTATAGTCGGTCGCAAGTGCTATTACACCGCCTGTACAACATTATAATATTATAATCGAACGGATTTGAAGTTTGCTGACAGTCTAAAAATCTTAACCGTCATTTGAACGCACAGTGCGTTTACACACACACACACACACACACACACACACATAGATAAGTACGTGTACCGCAAACCGACGGGGGCGTTGAAACTTTTGTGAAACGTCGAGGGCTGTCGCAACTTTTCGAAATATTATATCGACAAACCACCGACGTTGCCGAGACGCGAATCGTTCGGCGGCGGTACTTTGCATCGAAAAACGTTCGCTCAACTCTGTCTCGCATAAGACGCAGGAATATATACATCCGGGCTGGTTTATCGCGTTCGTTCTATACCGCATACTCGTTTATTATTACAGTTTATTTTTATTTTTTATTTTTCTCCTGTTCGAAACGTAATCCGACCGGAGCCGGATCGCGACATCTCGAACACTCCCCCCACGGACAGCAGCTGTAGTTCCCGAATGGCATTTTCGCCGAGTCACGCGAACCTAAGTATAAAAAAAAAAAAAGCCGTGGAAACCGGCCTCAAACGATGTGCACCGCTTTTCTGCGGGACCAAATCCGAGCACTCAAAAGATTAACGTTCAGCGAACGCTCGTATTGTCCGCGACATAACGGCCGAAGATAAACTGCGTTGTGTGTAGGTACGTACACGTTTTTTTCTTCATCGTGTCGACCGTTTTCGCGAAATTTTCCCCAAAATGTGCGACAGTCCGTCAGCGCATTTATTTTTTAAAAGCCCATGTCGCGTTTGCGCCCATTTCAGAAACGTTATCGCACGTTATAGACCGTTTGCACAAGTAAAAAAAAAAATAAAATATTTAAAGTGTAATATTATTGTGGAGAGATTTTGATGGTAGCGCTGGTCCTGGACCGTTAAGCTGACGAAGAAGAATAATAATAATATTATAACATAATTTAATAACAATATTATTATATAAATATAAATTACAAAGTTGCGCGAACTTATTGTGAAACGGATTTAAAAAAATATTCTGATTAATGAGCGGTATTTGTATATTTCGTTATGTAACTGCAGGGCTTGAAACCGTTATTAATTTAATCGCTTACCGCGTTAGCGGTAACCGAACTTTTTTCGGATACCGGTTTCCGGTTTTATACCGGTCCTGTTGTTATCGGTAACCAATTACCGGTACTAGATTCAAAATTACAGGTTACCGTCAAGTGATAACCGCTTCCAAAAAATGTCGGTTACCGGTAACCGATTGAATACCGGTTTTCTAAAAAAAATTGTACTACACCTTTGTACCCGTATATTTAATACAATATTCGTGTTGTTATAGGAATCAAGCTATTTTTAGATTTCCCAGTACAATATACGATGAGGGAGACCGGGACTATCGACTATTGAGTACCGTCATTACTCATTACTAAAGACCGGATTTATATTCTCTTAAAATACCTAAAATATGATGCTAATATTCTCTAAAAAACCTTGAAATATTCTCATTATATCCTCTTAAAAATTTAAAAAATATGCAAAAATAATCAATAAACATCATTATTTGCCTTAATGTGCATTTTATAATTTTTTTTTTTAAATATTATTTTAATAGTGAGGCATTAATTAGGTATTAAAAGTTGCGTATTCTAATGGAATACTATTGCATTGAGTAAGAGTTGGAAATGATAAAAAAAAAAATTGTGAATGTTCAAACATTTTTTTCTGGGTACCGTAATATTAAAAATTCAAAATAAATACAAATTTTTCCTCACAATTTACGAAATATTCCAAAATATGCTAAATATGTTAAATATTCTCCAACCAATGAAATATTCTCAAATATGCAAAAAAAAACTTTTTTCTACGCATTCGGAATCCGACGAATCGTCCACATTTTTTACTCTCATAAGACTGAATAGACCCAGTAACGATATGTTAAAACATATAAATCCGGTCCTCACTCATAACTAGGGAACGGACTTTGATGCAAAATACATTTTTTAGTGGGTAGAATAGGGCAATGCTTTCTAAGTGTAAAATTCGATTCATACATCAGAGAATTTAAAAATGAAACTTTTATTTTGCATTTTTTTTGCATTTTTTAAACTTTTTAAGTTTTTAAAGCATTTTTTGACATTTTTAGAGCATTTTTCCATTTTTAAGTCATTTTTAATATATATTAAATATTTGTTGCTTGGAATTATAAAATTTTAGTTATTTTTACGAAGATCGGCTGATTGTATCTATCTATACGACTATACGTAATTCCCATCAAATAATAATTTCGATAACGTTACGATATGCGATATAAAACTAATTGGTGTCCGATTATTAGTAGGTAGGTACTCGTAGAGTCGTTAGTCGTTAGTCGTGTTTGCTATCGTAGTTCGAATAAGTGTGAAATATGCCGAAAATTAAGCCGTCCGACCGTTGTCGTTTGCGTGCGTATGTACAAGAATTCGGTGAAAATATATTTTCCACCGATGGAAAAATTTTATTTTGCAAGGTTTGCGAGGTTAAAGTTGCAGCAGAAAAAAAATTTACTATTACTCAACATATCAGCCGAGATAAACATTTACGTGCATTGAATAGAAAGAAAGAAAAAGAAGACAACGAAAAAACTCAAATGTTTTTGAATACGACGACAAATAGTTCATTTAATTCAGAACTATGTTCTATGATGTTATCAGCCAATATACCTATTTCTAAATTGAAACATCCTGAGTTTCGCAATTTTCTGTTTAAACACACAGGCCAAACCATTCCAGATGAATCCACAATAAGAAAATATTATGTGAGTAATTGTTACAACGACACAATTAATAATATAAGGGCTTATTTAAAAGATAAAAAATTGTGGATAAGTATTGACGAAACTACTGACGTAGAAGGCCGATTTGTTGCCAACGTAGTTATTGGTACTTGGAACTTGGGTGCCCCGGAAAAACTTTTTTATTAAATATGGAATTATTAGAAAAAACAAACAATAGTACAATTGTGAAATTGTTTGACAAAACCATGTGTTTATTATATCCAGAGGGAGTTAAACACGATAATATTCTATTATTTGTCAGTGACGCAGCGCCTTATATGGTCAAAGCCGGGAAAAATATTAAAGCTCTCTATTCGAAAATGGAACATGTCACATGTTTGGCACATGGCCTACATAGGGTTGCGGAAGAAGTGCGAAGACATTTTCCAAAAGTAGATGCTTTAATATCAAATGTTAAAAAAATATTTGTAAAATGTTCATCTCGAGTACTAAAATTTAAAGAAATAGCGCCAGAAGTTCCTATGCCACCTCAACCAATATTAACTAGGTGGGGTACATGGTTAGTGGCAGCTATATATTATTGTGAACATTACCAATTAATTAAATCCGTTGTAATGGAATTCGATAAAGGCGACGCTGTTGCAATTGAAAATGCACAAACATTATTCGCCGATAATAGTTTGGAATTTGATCTAGCATTTATAAAGGCTAACTATGGTAACTTACCGAAATATATAACAACTTTAGAAACATCTGGATTATTGTTGGCTGATGCAGTCGGTATTATTGAAAAATTAAGGAACGAAATCGGAATAGATAAAAGTAAAATAGGGAAAACCATATATCAAAAATTTGAAAATGTAATTGAAAAAAATAAAGGATATAAAGCAATGAAAAATATTTCAAATATTTTGGAAAGAAATACATCAATTCGAGACGACATATCCGAAGAACTAACAGCTGATGATATGGCATATATGAAGTTTGCCCCAGTGACTTCTTGTGACGTTGAGCGAAGTTTTTCAGTATACAAAACGACACTCACAGATAACCGTAGAAGATTTTTATTTGAAAATATTAAACACCATGTTATTGTTCAGTGTAACAAAGATTATAAATTAGGTAAGAAATAAATAAAAATACATTTAAACTCTATAATTAATAATTATTTTTTAGTGCATTTTTTCAGTGCATTTTTTGATATTAAAGCATTTTTTTAAGGCATACGGTCGTATTTTTTAAGGACATTTTTCTTATTTTTTAAGACATTAAAGTCCGTTCCCTACTCATAACCGACCAACGATATTTTATGTTATAGGTAGGTAGGAAATAGAAATGTAGAATAGCAATTATTCGAATTATTATTATTATTACAAGAATTGAGACTAGGGACAAAAAAACGAAGATATAATAGTATGATTTAAGAATAGTTTTAAGAAGTCATTATTTACTATACCATTAGTAGCCACGAGCGTATAATCATTTATGTAGCTAAAATAAATTAAACACAATATTATTATAGTTCATACGTAACGGTAGTCAGTACTTATAAATACCGGTAATCGGTTCTTAACCGGTTAAAACATATTATCGAATCAAATCAACATATTGATAATAATTTGTGTGCGCAAACGGTCCATACGATTTCAAGTGAAATCTCCTAGATGTGCGTCGACGATATTTTTTTTTGGGGGGTGGGTGTCGGGGTTGGGAGAGCATAGTTTGGGCGTGCAAGAGTAGAAACAAAATAATTATAGTTTATAATTCAGGTATATTATAGCTGCAGCGTAACGACTACACCGCAACTCGACGGGACCGTATACCGGAATATAATATAATATGAAAACGATCCACACGGACATTGTCCAAACTGCGAATAATTTTCAGAATGTACGTATCTATACCTACACTAATTATTGTATACACATATACACACATATAAGTCGAGCAAACAATACGAGTGCTGTGCCGTTGCTTTAGGTCCGTACAATGTAAAATGTACGAACGCACAATATCAACCGCCGCCGTTAGCGCTGGCACGAAAATGCCAAACATCCGAACGGAATTTTTAAAGTTGCAGGTTAACATCATCGTCCGGAATTAATATTTCGACCGTAATAGTGCAATCAGCAACGGGTGCGTAAGTATTTATCGCGTTTTATGTCGTATATACAATACTATTGTTTTTATTCGTCTCGAAATCGCCGTCAAAATTTAAGTCCCGCAGCCCGGCCAGGAATTATAACCGTTTTACGTTCCGTCGCGTCTAATTGCGGCGATATTTTATTAATGCGATTTATTACGAACGAAGTCGAGGCAGTGGTGGGCGGCGATGGGACCGAACTCAACAGAAATAACCAACTTAAGAAATAATACTGTAGTAGGTACAATGGTCCTATATATATATATATATTGTGTTTTATATAAACATCAGATTAAAATACCAATGAATTACTTATTAGACTCGAGGCATGACGTCAGCCGCTAAGACTTGCGATACGGTTTTCTGACGTCATTTCTAATTATTTGGTCGTGCCTGGTCATAAATAGGGTTAGTCGCATTACTTTTTAATAAAGGTTTATTTTAATTTGTATATCAATTGTAATCCAAAACCGGCAAACGGTCAGTAGTAAACATTTATCAATATAATTCGTTTTTAAACTAATACATTTGTATACAGTTGGTCATTTAACTGTGTAACGACTACGAACGGTGCAGATTAAATGGTAAACACATTTCCAATTATTGTTATTGCTGATATAAATATTTACAAAATAAAAAATATTTAAATAATTTAATATGTCATGCTTGGATACATAATATATAATATTATATAATGTATGTGTATCAAATCACCAATATTTACCATTTTAAAACATTCAAAAACTTAAAAACTATGTAAAATCAAACTAATAATAAATCAATCTTTATAAAATAAACAATATAAATACGCTGCAAAATAAATAATAGGTTGAAGGTTACAGAAGTTTTTGTGTATTATGGGATAGAAAAAAAATTATTTTATACAATATTATATCCAACGAGTGCTGAAATTCAAATTGCGTACATTATTTAGCTGGTTGCTATTTATTTATCGAATAATATGCGTATGTGCCCCAAGTCTATCGGAAAACTGCCATACTATTTGGGGCGAGCCAGGAGCCTAACCTACCCTAACCTAACCTAACCATTTCGACCCTATCCCACCTCCCACGTATAATGTGGAGATTTTGTCATCAACGATTGCAACCTCCTGTAAATGTTATATTTTCTATGTCATGTAAAACCATAAGACTGATGGATGATATGATATTTCCATGGATAAATTATTTGAAAAGAAATAATAATAACAATACGGCGAGGGCAACTGGGTGCCAAAAATAATGATTTGAAAAATAAATAATAAAATGAATAAGAAACATGGTTGTTTTTATGATGACGAGAGAATATGAAAAATAGAAATAGCAGAAGGAGACAATATTGTGTTATTCAACAATGTTTGTCTAAAGCTATTATAGTTAGTGGCAGTATGCAGCAAGGCGATTATTTTAAAGGTAATTACTCATTATTTTAAAAAGTATTAATTTGTCCAAAACTCGCTTACACAATTTTAGTCGAATTCTAATATTTTATATTTCCCTTATTATTTCATCCTTGACCAAATGGTGAAGCAATGTTGTGCTTATATAAGAAAAATTCTCTAGGTTTAAATAAGATATATGAATTAAAAATTATTATTTTACATAATTTAAAATAATTTTTATCTAGACAAGTTATTTTAAATTGATGAATTTGAAGTTTAGACGGGTGCACTACGATAATATGCTTTACGCATTCACCGAGTATCTTTATTGTCATTATATTTTTCCTTAAAGTTAGTATTAATTAAAAACTACGTTCAATATTCTATGTTCGGCATTATTTGCACAATTATTCCTGCTTTCATGGACAGATACTTCTGTAACAGTAGACTATCAATCGTTAAGACACACACAACTGTTAAAGCAGTATGATTTTCAACGGTTTCATATGAAAAAGCGTATGAAAATGTATAATTTACATGTTATTTTGAATTTGTTTATTTATTATGGTGTGCCTATTATGTAAATTGTAGGTATTTAAAAGTATTTTGTATTCCTAACCTTGCTATCCTCGAATGTGTTAACAGTTTTAGACAAATATTTTTTTAGATTAAAATATTTAATAAATATTTGTTTGAGGGCGAGAAAAAAAGGGAAATATAAACTATTCTGTATATTGTTAAAAAAATCCACTTGCATAATATTATAATAGACATTTTTAAAGAACCGTATATTATTGTGAATGATGTAAAATTAACATCTAACGAAATGATATGCGATAAATATCAAATTTTATAATTTATATTGTCAAAATCCCTCTAACTAATAAAAATTACGTAAGTACAATTATATATTGATTTTAAATTATAGGTTTATGATTTTGACAGTGCATTTTAATTATTTACCAATTATAAATGAAAGAATGTAGCTTGAAAAAAAAATATTACCAAACGATGAAAGTTGTAAATAAAATAATATAATTATATATAAAACTTTTGTCCAGAAACAAATTACTAAAGAAAATATATACCATTTAATATATTTATTTTGGAAAAATTTAAATATCGTTTCAAACATTAGTATAATTTTTAAGAACACCAAAACATCATAATTCAATTTTCGTTTTAAAAGTACGTAAGGTAAGAAAAGTATATCGTTTTTAAATCGGATTATAAATTTTAATAATATTATTCTATCATTATGATGAAATTAATATCCAAGTAGATTGCACTGCATTTGTACTAATTAGGAGACTAACTATAAGTAAATTTCCATTATATTGTCTGCGATGTCGTGTACGTTCAATTTTTTTTTAAATTAATCACCATCAAAAAATAAAAATAAAACTCATTTATCATCAAAAAAACAAGTTAATATCCAGTCAGGCTTTCGAGCGCCTGACGTTTAAATTGATGTCGGCGGGGAGTATATAGTGGAAAAAATTACGGTAAAAATCCCTATCCACACGCACGTCAAAACAAAATATTAAACTCCTGCTCATCTATATATATATATTATATATATATATATAGATATATGTTAAGGTAATTTTTTTTAAGAGCGAATGCTACAAAGCGAGGTGTTTATATGTTAATGATCATAATAGAAAAATAGAAAGAGACGCAAAAACTTAATAATACATATATGGCATATACGTATAGCCTCTACGCATGTTACAAAAAGAAGAAGAAGAAAATATACAAATTTTCATCAATAGTAAAATTAATAATAGTAGAAATGTAGCAATAATAAAATAAAATAGAATAGTATAGGAAAAAACCACAAAAACAAGTGTAAAGAAGTAAATCAGAAGAATAAACGTTTTAATTTTGTTTATTGTTGAACTATTATAGGTATATAGTAGAAAGTGCCGTAAAAGTAGTGAAACAAATAACAACAACAATGACGATTAAGAAGAAATGATACAATGACAAATAACAATATGTATAAAATAATAAAAAAAAATAGAGAGATAGAAATAGAAAATATAAAATTATAGGTAGAGAAGTTGCAACAGTCCACAACATTACACCACGGGATGCATTTTTTTTTATTTTGCTTACCTCCGTCCGAAACCGCTCTCTTCTTCCTTACGAAAATCACATAATCATAACAGGTGGTAATAATATAACACAGTACATTGATTTGCATACAACACAATAATAATATTATGCGCCTCGCAGGTCAGTCGTCGCAATGAAATATTCCAATATTGTTTATTACTGCAATGGCGATGTGTATCGTGTGGGGGGGGGGGGGGAAACAGGTATACCTATAACACTAGGACGCTTGGTTACGAGATTGGAATTTCAAAAGGGAGAGAATTCCGGAACAATGTTTCGATCGCCACGATCGGCAAGCGGCGACCCGTCCATACCTGGGTACCAATACGGTTTGTCGGCCCACGACCGAGGGCAAATCTTTCGGGCAATTCAATCCGACCGACGCCGAACGTATCATCGCGATACCGGTGTTATCATACGGGCCAGAGGGGGTCGGTTGTTATCTCGCGGCGTGTATTTTTGTTTCCGGTTATCATTGTTGTCCGCGTTAAACGGCGCGGGGCTCGCCAATCAATACTCCGGGAGAACCAATGTGTCGGCGAACATGTTATAAGCTCGCTAGAATACATACGACGACGACGACACTCCTGTGAAAACACCGCGGCGGCGGGAAAACAACAACACGGGCGTTTGATAGTTTTCCGAACAATGTCCGGACATTGCCGGAAAGTTTTCATTCAATTTGGCTTGCACCGCACAGACGCGGACCAGCTTCGCCGGGGCACAATAATATGTGAACGAAACGCGGCGGAGAGGAATTGCGCCAGTGCACAACAATGTACACACACGGAGAAGTCACCGTAATACACTCACTCACTTGCGAGCGGCGTCCATTGTGAAAGTTT
Organism: Sitobion miscanthi; assembly: GCA_008086715.1. Taxonomy (NCBI): domain Eukaryota; kingdom Metazoa; phylum Arthropoda; class Insecta; order Hemiptera; family Aphididae; genus Sitobion; species Sitobion miscanthi. The sequence continues at coordinate 4,758,147 of CM017805.1, forward strand.
CCAAACTTCTGATTCTGTACGATGTAAACGATTTTTTTTTTTTCACTCCGGCAAACGATCGAAAAGTACGATAAGTAGACAACTCAACTCGCGACCCGCGTACGGTCTGGACCCGATCCACGAATAACGTCGTTTCAGTGAGTACGACAGTGATATTCGTGACTCGTGAGTCGTGACGCGCAATACAGTCTCCGTCCGTACGACGTATAGTAAAATAATATTATATTATTATAATCTATTGTGCCGGCGTATCGTGTTTTTGACAATAAGAAAACAAAATGAAATATTTACCATAACATTACGACGAAAAAGAAAAATCGTATAATGTAGCGGTGGCCGTGTCCTAATCGCGGTCAAGGGTCTGGGGAAGGGGCGGTCAAAATAAATTGCCATCAACATATTACCATCTCGATACAGGGGATTTCCCTCACCCCCCAAGCTCTGCATTGACCAATAATTGATTATGTTCTTGAATTTTTTTTTTATAAAAACATCCAGTCTTGTGTTTATTGAATTATGATTTGTTAATAGATTGTTATATTTATTGTGTAGATACGATTTTATAGAGACGCGAAAAACCAAGACCCGACTCCCAATGCAGGGGTAATATCCACCCGAATATGGTATTGAAAATAACTAGTGGGAAAAATGTGTTTACGAAATCGATTAATACGTCATGTTCGATATCCTAATTGTTTGGAAAAAAGTCATCGCGATCAGCGCTTGTCCGTGGTTATTTTTGTGATAAAAATGTTTAAAACTCGACTCGCAACATACAATTATTATATTATAGTGTTATGAAACGGCAACGGCTGAAAGCATATGTATTTGTTTTAGTATATTAGTTGTATTATTGTAACTCGAAAACGAAATAATAAATGATTTCATTCGTACACACTATTATAATCGAGTATAAATGTATAATGTGTAATGTGCGTATCGCGAATTGGTAACAATAAACGGTTTGTGTGTAGTTTTTTTTTTTAGAAGTTTTTTGTTTCATTTTGTAATCAATTCATTTTTATTTTTATTTTTGGTTGCTCGACGATAAATAACCGAAATTTGACAGTCACGAGCTCCGACAATAATATTATTCCACTATCGTCCGTTCAACCCCGTGTTAGGTTAGGTGTATGGATCATTTTTATTTTACGAAGGTTTTTATTATTTTGTTATTGTTATTTTTTTGTTATTTTTTTGTTATTTGTTTTCCCCGTCCGCCGGGGATTTAATCAGTCGAAATTCGTTTCGAAGCCGGCGGCGTCGGAGTGCTCGTTAACGGCAAAATTCTATTGAAAACCCATTAACACCGATGTATAATCTGCAGCCGCCCGAAATCATTCATTAAGCACCGGTGGCGGTGCCTCCGCTGATTTGTGGCGAATTGTAAATAATTACGCGTTCTATCTCCTCCGGTCCCTATAGACTCTAGCCCTCTCATCTCCATCCGCCCGTCATATCATCATCTTCACCGAAAAAACAAATTATTTAGTTTTATAGTTTCTACTACTCCGATATACAAGAGTTGTAGACTATGGAATAATTTATAATTATATTATTATCGTTATCGTCGTTGCCCCCCCCCCATCGCTCGCTTTCGTACTATTGACCTTCTATTTACGAATTATAAATTTTTGTGAATCGTCGGCACCTCTCATTTAGTCGTAGGACGATTCAAATTCAAAATGTCGAATTTAATTATATTACAAGAGCGCCGTCCTGTGATTTTATTATCTTATAATTTGTACGTCCCAGTTCTCTGCCAGTCCGCGGATAAATCTCGAAATCCGTAACCCAACGAGTTTCATATTCTCATTGCTTATTAGGGTTATTTCAGTTTATTTTTCATACAAGATTTCAATACAGAAATTGTGTTGCTGTACCTACCGCTGTACGAGAATCATTTGAAAGTTTAATCAAAACGTACCTCTCGATATATTATTATATTTACCATTTACATTATATTTTATTCCCATTGAATGAAAATTTCAATTTATATCGATTTACATCGGTGTTGTAAGACAGAGTGATTTAAAGTATAATCAATTTAAAAATAACGACTAAAAATATACATAAAAGTAATTTCTTAAGATAATATATTGTAATATAATATCATGTTTATGATTAAAATATGTAAGAATTTTTCATACCTGTGGTATTATAAGGATACAATATTATAAGATTGTTATATTCATTTTCCGATAAATCTATAAAAACAAATTTTTTTTTTTAGTTGTCTAAACTTTGTGGTTGTATACTCGAGGTTGATAAAAACTGCATCTTTAGTCTTAAATAATAAAGATTTCAAAACACTGAGGCTAGGAAAGACGTCGCCGTTAACTCAAAAACTAATTAAAAATTAAAATCCCTGAAAGATAAAATCCAAACGATAAAGCGATGTCAGCTGAAATTTTATGTCAATAACAAAAAAAAAGTATGACGGAATAATTAATATAAGTTATTGGAAAAGAATAAACTGATAGACATAATAATATATATTATATTTTCTCGTCAAGTTACAACTTTTTTCCAGAAAATTTTTGAAGTAAACGTTTTTACATTAGATACATATTAATAATATAATCTTATTATTGATCACTATTTTCTGAACTTTATTCATATTGTTCTGCAACATTTTTATTTCCAAAAATCTAAAACATATTTTATTTAAATGTTTTTCTGTACACGGTATACATTCCTGTAAATTAGTAAATTCGATTCGCGAGGGTCAACTGAAATGCATAAATAGAACCCTTGGGATGATTCACCTGTTCAGAATTTAAAAATTATTACTCGTTTTATATCATCTACGTATACCAACGACGTACCTACATTTTGTTTTATACATCCGGTGCGTTTTCACGAACGTTTTTATCCATAATTTAACTGCATTTCTATTTCATCCATTTCAAAGTTTGTTAAAATAATTTTCATGCGCACACGTGTAATCTAAATGCACACTGCAAGCGATGCGGTGCCTAACCTAACCTACATAATATGCAGGTAATATTCGCAGAGTATAATTTTCCAAAAAGTCTCATCAAGTCCAACCCAATTGTGTATATTTTTTCAAACAGACCTAAACCAACAAATTCGTGCGTTCCGAACGAATCGTTTTCAGACATCGGGTATTCGAGTGTACGATTTAAATATAAAATCGAAAAATCAAAACATGTAACAAAAACAACGCGACGACGGTGGAAAACTATCAAACAGACCGCCGGTGTATGCTCCGACGACGCCAGACTTATTATACTCGGTGCACATTGGTTCATCCGCGGATTTTTTGGGGATGGGAACGTGGACGGGAAGGGGCGGGTGACGACCAGAGAGAAAAAGACCTCAGGGTCGTGTTTGAGATTTTGATCTTAAGTTATACTACACAGAGCGGTGGCGGACGGTGGTGTGCGACACGTTGAAAAATCGTACGTCACCGATAATGCCAGCCATGAGAGCGACCGGCGATAGTACGGTGGAACATTCTTCAGCCGAACCCTCGGCCAGCCGGGCGGCGGTTTCGTCTGTTCTCCTCATCAGTCCCAGTAGACAATACGGATCGCTATAACCTGACGACAACAACCAACGGGTCAACCAAACTAGCCCAAATCATATTATAATATTATCGTACAAGGAGCAGGTTATAATGTAATATGTAGGTAAAATGTGATTGTGTGCGCATCCATCGTTACAATACGCGTTGTCCGTATCCATAAACTAGGCATGTAATGTGACACCCACGAGGAGTTCAAAAATACGAAATTCCGCAATCGTAAATTGACATTGTACACCAAGATGCATGATAGAATAATAAATAATGTATTGATATTAGCTAGGCACCTTTGTACGTATTGTGTACCGTACTTGTGCGTGCATAATTGGATTTTAAGTGTGATAACGTATATATATATAACGAAATAAGTATTATTTTTTTTTTTGTTATCATTCTTTTTCACTTTTTATTCCTTTAGTCTTCACCCCTCTGTGTTTATATTTGTTTATCTCTTTCTGTCTTCCCCCGAACATTACCGACCGACGACCGAATAATGGAAAATCAAATAGTTTTTTGCATTGGACCGGAACGGATGTCTCGTGGAATGTTTAAAATATACAATCCAAAAACGACTAAAATATACGTATACATGTTATTATAATATATAATATGTACAATATATGTGTATATCGATCGACTAACCGACCGACCGACCAATAGCAGTAGCATTTTTGGGTAAAAACCGTCTCGTTTGATTTGTTAGAATGTTGGTATGTTAAGCATTTACTCAACAAATATCTGTACTCAAGCATCGTAGAAAAATATAACATTGTAAAAATATGCAAGTGACGGAATATTAATAAAAATATTTATGAATACATGCATTTTTTTTTAGTTGCCTTATTTTAGTTACAACATTTTTGTAAACTAATAGTTGAAGTTAATAATAATAAGTTTAATAGTTAACCTTAGCAGTTGAATCTGTAACATGTGAATAAAAATAAAATAAATTACAAAGTAATACATAACGGTTAACTGTAATATATAATTTTGCATTTTATAATTTATAAAAGTGGTTAAATAAGAAAGCTAGATGATTTTAAGATGGAAATTAAATTGGCTATAATAGGAAGGGAATACACGATCAACATAATACACATTTTTCCGTTCTCAATATGGCTCTATTTTGGTTACAATATAATTATGAGTAGATATAGGTTAGGTTAGTAGATTGGTATCTTGTTGACTTTATATTTTAATATGTAAATTCTCATTAAAAGTTTTAAAAGTTAATATAAATCAACATGAAGTTATTATTAATTATATTATGTTTCCCACATATTTACAATTTTATGAACATAATATATTTTTTTGACCAGCGTTTCATAATTTGGTTTTAAAAAACTTTTAAAGTAATTTATTTATTGTTTACCTATGTATAGTGTATAATAATATTCAACACATTTAGATTCAGGGAAAGTGGAAGTATTTCATTAAGACTAAAAATTAATCAAAATATTGTATTTTTAATACAGGCATAAACATAGTTGGAAATAATTAAAATCTTGTCATTCAAGTCTGTGAAAAGATATGAATAAAATGTCTATAAATAATTGGGACTAATGACGCTGAACAATATTTCAATAAATAATTGGCCTTTTGACAGTTATCGTTTTATCGAACAATTCATAGAACTTTACGAATGGAGATGTATAATGCCAATTGTTTACATTTGTATATTTTTCTGTACATGTGATCAGTGAACTCTATTTATTTAAATGTTTTCAATTCGAAAAACAAACACTTTATTTTTGTTTTATTTATAAGACGAACAAGTTTCCGCATGAGTCCTGATGACTTTGAAATATGTCTCAATAAAATAATGTCTTTAGTAGGTAAGTCGTCGGCACAATTAATAACACGCAAATGTATTATACTGTATTTTTTATGATCACGAAAAATATGTTTGGTTAAGTGAAGTGTTCGCTAAAAATCATGCTGTGACGTAAACATTGTCGATAAATTCGGTTATTTTATACCTAAATTATAGTACAATGATGTGTCTATAAATTTTTGTCGGGCATCTGAGTAATTAATTATAATATAATAACAATAATAATAATAGTAACAATGATATTATGTCACGTTGTTAACGAGACGAGAATTTTCAGATGGGTACCCACACTCACGTCTCGAAATAATTACAGAACGTTGTTCAAAATGATGCCAATAATAATTGATCGTGAGCAGTTTTCGCCGTCACCGTAAACCGTAAACGTCAACACGAACTTGACGGCGAAACGCGTTTAGCGTGTTCTATCAACCTATACTTGAAGTCCTTCCACGCCACTGCCGTGACATTGGGGTCAATCAATCACGCTTGAGCGGAACGGTTAAGTACGTTACATCGTAAATATTAAAGTAGCAGAAAACTGTATAAATGAAATTCCTGGCAAATGAGATCATCAGTCTGTTGGAGTGGTGACGGCCGGCGATAGGGAATGGGGTGGGGGGGGGGGGAGGAGCGGTGATATCTTTTGACGTGCATTGTACAAGATTGTATTAGATTCGGGCGTGAAAAGAATTACAGTTTATTGGAATATCAATCAATTTTTAATTCGTGAACACCTTTTTACCAATGTCAAATATAATATTATGAAATGGACGTTTTGCATTTTAGCCAACAATTTAAACTGATGGGATGTTTACTATAATATTATTATTATTATATTATAGTTTTGGACGTTATCAACGAAACAACTTTTTTGCAGCTGAATTTATTATCATTGAAGATTTATTGCACATGCTGGTTTGTAACTTTTAAATTTTTATGTTATCAAATTTTATTTTTATTTAGCAATATTCGCATCATTAAAAGTTTTTTTTTTTTTTAAATTGGTACACATTTCAAAAATCATAAATAGCTTTAAGTATAATATATTATGTCGAAAAATATTTTACGATCATTTTCTAAAAAAAAAATAACAATATAAATAGATAACAATATATTTGTATTAAAAAAACTTCAAGAAATAATTTTTTGTGTAACGAACTTATCAAGATATTTTCTTGTAGAATAAATTGTACTATACAAAAGGCTGAATATAAATTTATCTCATACAGATTAAAGATAAATTGTTATTGTAATTGGATGAATTTAATCAGGTAAGAATTCAATCTGGAGTCGTGTAACAGTTGTGATTATACAGGAAACGGGATAGTGTCCATTAGTCACACGCTTCAAAAAATGCAGGAAATTAAATTTTCCCCTTTTTACAAAATATACTTGTACACAAAATTAAATTTCATGACTTTTATTTCAATGAAACTGCGTTGGCTTTTGATCGAACCCATTTATTACGGTTTTTAACTACTCTTTTTTGCTGTGTTAATTTTTCTCATTACATTTCACTTTTATTTTTTAACTCATTTATCTCAGATAAACTTTTTGTAACTTTTATTCATACCAAGTGAGTGTCGTGAAATTTCAATCAACAAATCGGAAACCCTGGTCTCTAAGTTATTCCGTGAGTCAACCTGTCATTTTAAAAGTGAATATTTTTTCAGAATAAAATTATTTATTAGGAAAATATTATTATAATTTATATAATATTTATCTTTAAAATATAATTTATCATCAAAAAATTAGAATTGAGATAAATTGATGTATACGGCATTGCATCAGATAAAGGATATACAGAATATTAATCTTACTCTTGAATCTTAATGCTTTAAAATAAACATATAGTATTTCAACTACTGTGGTTAACTTTTTTAACGAAATAAATTTTGTTTAATATTTATATTAGGAAAACTAAAAAAATCTAAAAATGTTAAGTAATGCATTATATATTTTAGCTCTGATGTTGCGTAAATAATTCTTTTTTCTATGATTTTTTTTTAGTTTTTCTGGATTATTTTTAAAAGCACTGGGAGTTTTTAATTTACTAACTAGATATAATTTTCTAAACTTTCTATAGAAAACTACTCTCAAAGTTAAAGATTGTATCTTTTTTACTCCCACAAAATGTGATGACCGAAAACAAAATATAAATAAATACTCATCATTGTAAAACAAATATATTCATAGCTCCGCTCAGAATCTAAAAACTTAGATAGGATATATAGATAACAGGTAGGAATAATATGTCCTTCTTGCTTTGCTTACCTCTGCATAGAATATCAGTGCATTACTATTTTTATAAGTTGGAAATAAAATGATTAAGTATCGCATTCGATAAAACAATTATTTTAATTGAAGTTTTTTAATAAAACGGTTTTTTAATGTTATCTTGTTCTTAAAATAATTAATCATTAAGACTGAATAAAACACCTAAACATTTTTTTACGAATTTTGACGTCATGACGCAGAACAAATATATACGTAAAATATATATTAGGAATTTGCTTCTTTTAAATAGTTCTATATTTAATGATATGTTAGGTCAACTAAGAGCTAAATGTTGGTATCCTAACAAACCCTTCCTTTGAAAGTTTGATAACAACTTGAAACCATAATGAGATTATGATGAAGAATATTAAATATAGCATCGTTGAAAACATGACCTAATTTTAAATATTTATTTTTGTGGTTTGTATGGTAGATGTAGTATATGTAGTTACAGTTTATTTTTACCACAGACGAGAATGGCTTAACTAATTTATTCTTTAGAAAACTTCATAATTTTTGTACCAATACTGTCTTATAATATAATAGGCATATTCCGAGTTTGAGTACGCAGACGTGTATGATAACTGTTATAAATATTTTACAAGTTTATATTATATGGGCAATATAATGATTATAAGACAGCCATGTCTCTTATTTAGCAAAATTCCAACTGGAAATTATTTTTCCAAGTAGTTTCGTTTCAACGCCCATTTTTGTACATGGCTATCAAAGAAAATACTGAAAATATTTTTATTTTAGGTGACAAAAATAACATTTAAAATGACTTTAATGTAGAGCTGTACGTATTTTGAATTTGTGAGCAGATGATCAAAGGGATACATTTAAAATTTCGTTTACCTATTTGCGTATAATTCAACTTTTTTAATATAAAATGTAATTGAACAAGGATCAATGTAAAATTATGTCTAAAAACCATTTTAATTGAAATTCAGTTTTACGGAAAAAATACTATTTCCATGTCACGCATTTGAAAAACACTAGGCGTGTACCGATGTCGTCTAACCAAGCGCCGTCTTATGATAATATTAAAATAAAATAAAATGTAATTCAAACTGAATTCGAATTAGCAATTAAATCGTATTTTTAATGTCTGTCTGTTGTTTTAAATCACATTCCACAATACTGACATATTGTAACTGGTATAGGGTACACCGAACCACGCACATGCGTGTGTCCACATTATGGCATCAACATACTTCCGGAACAACTTGGTCGTGAAAGGTGAGTACTGCTATACGATCTAAGTTTTTATTTCCCAACTTACCATTAGCGTCTTTCGCCTCCAGGCCCTCAGCTTCGACCACCGTCACATGAAGCACCACTATGGGAGGCTAAAGAACAAAAAGCAAAATGTATTGTTAAAGGAAAAATATAAGAATAACGTCATTACAATACACAATATCTTTTGTACATTTTCAACGTAATAATGATGGCGAAAAGGTCTTTTGACGGTGTAGCGGTAACACGTAAAGTCGATAACGAGATGTGTTGAGCTCTATAATACTATATATTATATAATAGGGAAAACGGGGACATTTGGAGATTCGTGTCTCAAGAGTTCAGATTCCCTCATTAAACGTGTACAACATATACCGGACTCTTACAATAAAATACTAGAGACTGCGTGTGGACAGTTCCTGTCCCGCCAATTCGAAAAGGCGTATAATGCATATTTTGATTCAAGTATAATACAAACGCATATTAAAAAAAAAACACAATCATTATTGTAATTTCATCCCTCTTGTCCTGGCTTAGTTATATACAATATAGGAACATCATAACATTATTACAAATATCTACGCATATATTATTACTGTGGTATATTTATTGTAGATTAAATTATATGATATGTTTTATTGTACTTTGAGCTTTGAGAACCTTCAATTCAAAAATATTATTTTGGACGTATTGAGACATGAATGTAAGCAATTAATGTCAGGGTCAAACGAGGTGATATTATAATATAGTATATACTGATATTTTTATTCCCAGGACGGTACATCTAGCTTGTCAAATAATCTTCTATAGTCCAAGAAAACAACTTGCTATAAATACGATTATGATATTATGGTGGCAATTCAGCTATCTAATGTTCGACATTTTGTATTTACTTTATTCAGATGAGTGATGGCTAAAAGTATACCTACTACAATATTTTAAGTATAAATATGTTTTTTGAAAATTTATCATATTATATTGACAGAAACGTACTCAACCAAACTAACCACGTAATGTACAATGTCAAAAACGTCATAATGGAGACGTGTATAACAGTAGTAAATGGTGTATTTATGTTATTTTGTACTATTGTTACTTATTGTATATTCATATTTAGAATTATAACTATTAAAGGTATTAACTGGTGCATAAGTTATTGTGGATTGAAAAAAGTAGGTATTTAAAATAACTTTGGCATGGGCCCTGGCCGGTATATTGTCCTTACTTCTTTTTTTTTTGTTTTTTTTTGAACAAAATTTTATATTTACAAGTTATACAATAAGTAAATATGTTGTGGTTTGATTGACAAATCGAAAATAGTGCTGGAAAATCGTTAAATATTATTTTAGGTAGTTTTTGTTTGAAGGTGATCAAGCCTAATTCGGTATTTGAATGCAGAGTTAACATAGTTACAGGTATACGCAGTGGCGTGAATTTATGGAGGAGGGATCAAGGGAATCAATCCCCCCATAGGCTGTATATATAGTATGCAAAAGTTTTCGGAGTCCTAAGTCCTAACTTAAGGTCACTAACTTTAAAGGCGGGGTTACTGGATAAAATCGTATATCCACCCCCCTCTCCCAAGACAAAAACCTAAATACCCCACGTGGTGTACGTACCTAGATGTATTTTATTAGACACTATTCAATACGTCGTACGTATTAGGGTATATCTAATAATTAGAGACTTTGTTTTATCTTTATGATCCAGTAATTTAAAACATCACCCAGAGTATGATATCATTTGTTTTTACACTCTTCGAAGCATAAACATAGCGTTCTAAAGTTTGGCATAACTTTTGCATTGATCATACATTTTTGGTTTATTGTTAATCTACTATTATAATTTGAACTTAATGAAAAAAAATTATGAAAAACATAGCTTATTCGATTATGTTATTATATGGATTGATGCGATGTAGTTATAACTTACAATATACAACAAAATAACGAAAATCGATAACTGTTATGGATAAAATCAATTATTTTACATACGAAATGTATATAGTAATGAATTTGTGTATACAATAAAAAAGCTAACGTCAAATAGTCCTTATAAACGTCTCGAACTAAATCATAAAATAAAATAAAAGCTTTTAAGCGCTATAAGCTTTGTTCAGAAAATTTGGAATCCATTCCAAGCACGTACGTTTTGGAATTTAGTACCCATTTTACACTCCAATTAAAATGCCTCGTTTTCAGAGGCTTTTTTTTTTATTTTTATCGAAGATTTCGTCAATGATAGTAAGTCCAGGCTGTAGGGTGCTACTTTCCGGTGGCAATTAATGTTCTCAACGCGAACATGATTGTTAGGTCATACCATTCAAAAATAATAACAAGATAATGCAAAAAGAAACAAAAATTACTTTTTCCTCGTGCACGATGGCCATATAACGTCTGTGCTGCTCGGGTGTGACATCGAATGCTTTTTGTGCGTAAACGTATAGTTGATCTCGATGTGCACTCAGTTCTGTATCAGCGCCAACTTTGTACTTTATTGTATACAAAACATCCATGTATAAGTTTTCCATCTATGATAAAACACCAAATAATAAGACAGTAGTTAGTTTAATTGAATTTGTGTGTTATATTTTGGCAATCAAAATAATATATACGTATTTCTACTATGTAATAGTTGCATTGGTATATATAATATTCGATGGTGAAACATACAAAAAGATGGTATATAACGATACATAACGATATATATGTATATATACTGCAGTGCAATATGGTAACGAAACTGCGAAAAACAGTGGTTTCCATTGTATATGATTTATATTTTCGAAATTTCGCTTTTAATCTAATATTTCAACTGTCAAAACTAGTATTATCACACGAAGTTTAAATAAATAAAAAATTTAAAAAAAACATTAGGTACTCGCGTTCAATTTTTAATTTTAAGATACTAGTAAATGTAATAACTTTCATCCATACCACTAAACTAATTAATTTTACATTTTCTTTAATTTTAATTTATACAACGATAAACAAAAGCTAACTCAAATACATTGAACCAACACTTTTGATTTATTATTTTCTGTTAAATGTCAGTCTGTGGGTTTGTCTGAATGTGTTGTTTTTATCATTTTTAATTATTATTTATAGCCGGCATCTTATAGTTTAAAAAGTTTTACATTTTATGTCTTTAACGTTTACTTTTTAAATCGGTTAAATTAAAAAAAAAAAAACTATACATATTTTCACTAGAAATTGGTTGAGTTTATACAAGCATAAAACGTTAATATAGATTTTTGAATAAGTAAGTTTATAGAGTTTATAAGTTATCGAGTATACATTTTTTTTTGTATCTAATGGTTTAGTTTAATTTTAGCACCAGAAAACTTGTATTTTAAATGTATTTATCAGTAATTCTACGTATTAATGTATGCTTAATGCTGCAGTGAAAACTGAAAATATCTCAAAAATAACTCATATCTGCACGCTGGAACTAAAGACGAGAGGTGATTTAAAATACTGTCACATTTCATAAGTTGTTTATAGTGGATAATTCACACTTAACTCGTAATATTCAAGTACTAAACCTTAAAATAAGGTTATTCGTGTATATTGTGATTATGGTGAAAATAGAGATTTTTTTCATTTACAGCACATCGTCGTTTTAATTCGTTCGTGTATATATTTTTCGACACGTCAAACCAGATCCCGCCAAAGTGCTTTTCCTTGTGAAATCCAGAGAACACCTCTGATCCGTCTAAGAAGAAAACTTCTTAACTAATCCGGTAGATCATTAGCCATTTTAAGACGTGCACCCACCTAGTAATGATTTATAAGAAAAATATTTTTCTACACACAAACAAAAGTGTAACAATTATTTTGCATGCTGTTTATTCATCCAAGACGAGATTCAACGATAAAATATTATTTGAGGTGGGTACCCATTTATTTTTAACAAATGTGCAATACACTAAAATAATATAGTCTCTTGTATTTATTTTTTTTTTTAATATTTGTACCTACTTTCAACATTAACATATTCCTATTTGACCACGGGGGACTTGAGTTTATTTTAAACGTTTAAACGGTCGTTTTATTTCTAGCGGCCGGTATCAGTAGCTCGTTAATTGTTTAGAATAACAAATTATCGAAACAAAACCTAATGTGTATTGAACTAGTTGCTCCAACAGACATCCAATGTTAACGTTTTACACTATTAGGCAACTCACGTTTTGTATAGAGAATTTTATCACGTTTTTAAACCACATTTTTTTTCCCCAGAGCCAACACAGGCTCTGAATGCCTCCGAGACGTGCTATTATTATTGGTATCGAATATCAATGTGCATTGCAATTTGCAGCCAATTTGAAATCAACACTCTCAAAAACACGTCGTGTCTGTGTTATTTGTACAAATATTGACCCACGAGCACCCGTTATTATTGTAAGGCTCTTTTAAGAATATAACATCTCTTTTGGCACATACGATACGACATCGTGTTTTTTTTACCGTAATTTTATTTTACTGGAATATTATACGTCCTCGTGAGCCCTACTAATACTCCAAACTGTTTAATTTACCAAACCTTTATCGTTCTAGTTATTTGATTCACATGAAAATATACGGTTATTATATATGACAAAATTACCTCTTTTGGTTGAATACTAGAAACGGGTGGTGGTATCACTCCGACGCTGTGTTCGGGTGGAGGACACTCATCTTGCCGGCTGTCTTTGATCATTTGCAATCGTCTCTGATCCAATTTCCATTGTAAGCTGCTATACTTCTCGAAAAACGAACCATCCGTGTCATGTACACTGTTGAAAAATTAAAGATAGTTAAAAAATGGTAAAAATAATAACCTAGTTTGAAAATATAAACATTGAATTATTCCAGTAATTTCAAAAATATCAAAATAATGTTGTTTACATAAACTATAGAGAAGTCAAATTTGATTCATTAGAGTACCGTACATTATGTGTATGGTGAACAAAAATAAATAAATATTTTGTTGTGACATAATATAGTTACTTTGTTGTATATATCTTGTAATAAACACGTCACGGAATACGTGTGTTGTAAATAATATAATTATTGATAACTTGGGGGGGGGGTTCTATTTGGTCATTCATAGACTATTCTTAAAGTTTGAATCTAAAAATGGTAACTTGTATAGTAAACTTTAAACATATTATAGTGGTTATTTTCACATGGATATGAAGTATGAATCAAAAATAACCTCTGAAATAAACCTTACCATTATTCCGGAAGTTTAAAAATTAACTATAAGACATTGTATGCTTATCTCACATCAAATTACATATTATTGAATTTAACATAAATATATGTTTTATATTGTTATTTCCTTTCAAAAAAACATTTTGTTTGAATTCATATTAATTTAACGACATCGGTCTGAGGTCCGATTGCTGCTTCTCCGTAATATACATTAATTGTTATTTATTTAACTAGCTAGTGGCTACAGTTGAATAACGATAAGTTTAAATAAAAACCATGGTCGGAATAGACTGTAAAAAGTCGACCGGAATAATGGAAAATATAAATATCGTATAGGTCAGTGTCTGTTTTTTCTATTGTATACATTCAGAATGCCGTCGGAGTTTTAGTTCTGCGATTGCCCGGCTCCACTATCAACCGCAGCTATTTGTGCATAATCGTTCGATAGCGTAATATTGGTCGTTTTCTTTCATACAAAATTATAAAGTTTGCAAACATCGCCGATGTAGAATATTAGTATATGTCGAGCAAATCGTAATGGGCTAGATATACGCCGCTACGAGAGACGGACGAGAATGAAACGTTTTCTACCGCGGTGAACGTCTCGCCGGGGAAAAAAAAACCCTTTATACCGTTTCCGTAGTAATAATGTTTAGATTATAATATAATTATTTTATTATTATATTCCTACTATACTGCGTTCGCTCAAGAATAGTCGACGTGCACGGTCATAATATTATGTATGTATAGTGTAATATTGACCGGAGTGTACTGCCAAGCCATCGGTTATGAGTGCGTTTTATAATATACTTGCAGCGTATTAAACATACATCGTATTGTGTGAGCATAATGATATTATACGGACTTTTGTTAAAAAAAAAAAAATTGCGTCGATATATATATACAGGTGAACTGGACGGCGTATAATGCAGACGAGGACGATATTATCGTGGAGGGGATGCAGAGGAGTTTGGAAGTATTAGGCCGGAGTATTGATATATTTTGTCTTCGTCCGTCAGCTTTGCGGGTAAAATATTACATCGCACCCGCGAGCTTTGTATATGTATATATATAGTGAACTCGCGTGTCTGAGGTCTGTGGGCGTGGCGTGTGCACCGAATAGGTCGGGACTTAATATTATGTATAGTAATAATGTGCGCGTACGTGTGAATTGTGTATCCACGTTCTATGTCTGTATCGTTTCATATTTAATTGTTATATATTATCTCGTATTCCATTGTTAGCGACACTATGAACGCACGCGCCAAACAACTATTATGCTATAATATGCACAGCCGGATTTCGGCGATTACGAATTCAGTTTGTGTACCACGGTAAGTTTATCGCCACTGCCGAGCACGCAATAGCGACTCTTCCGCCAAACCAAATCGCCGTCGGCGAAGTATCCGAAACGAAGTGGGAACTATGCGTATCGAGTGGGTCCACCACCTACGGGCAAAGTCGGGCAAGTTAATGAAAATAATTAATTCCAGTGATTGGACGCATGGTTGTTAAGTTAGAAGTTAGTACCTAGTAAAAAAATAATAGATTACACTCGCCAAGCTCTTAAAGTTAATATGAAAATAATGTTAACGCAAATCGGTATAAAAAAAGTTAATCTTCTTTTTCAACTGGTAGGTAAATCGTATTGTAAAGAGTATTTTGTACTTACCTATCTATATAATGAATTTTACAATATTATTAATTTATCAAGAAATTATATTATTATTATTTATTATTTATTACTATTATTATGGTATTAAATTCCTTGTATTTAAAACTGCGTATACACTATACAGCTAGTAATTCGTGTAAAAAACATCATTAAAACCAAACATTTCTAATTTTAACTTAATGGATCAATTTTAAATATATAAAAAAATGCCTAGTTATTCAACACTTAATTAAACTACCTAACTATTTAAATTAATAAGTTAATTAGAAAATTAACTAACCGGTCAATAGAAGTTTAATCAAAATGTACTTCGACCTTTTAACCAATTAATACATTTGTTTATAGTTGTACCCACACTTTTTTTTCAGCATCATGGACTACCTACTTTGTTTTTTTCCCGTTTACAACACGCCTTCCTGTCAACAAGAAGTCATATCGTGTTGCGAATATATATTCATTTTTTTTATTACAAATCGCGTAATATCCCGGAGATTATACAAAAATATTGTAATTTACATGGTTTGTGAATGATGAAATTGGAAAAAGAGGCTCAAATTCTCAATCGACCACTCCTAAATATTCATATATTTTGTTAATAAGTAGGTATTCGGTATTAAATATTAATTTGTATATCTGTAATTAGTATTATGTTGTGTGTTTCATAATGTATACAAAGGGCTTGACAAGTGAATTTATAATAAATAAACGAATAAAATAATGTTAACGATGTTGACGACCAATGTCGTCATAGTTTTAACTTCGAACTCTCATAAACAATTATTGTGGATTTACGCTCAACGTTGTTTTACAAAACATGGAAAGGTTCTGAAAAACTCATTTTTACATTTTAGTTTATATTCAGATAGACTTTTAATAAAACCATCTATGCATATTATAAATCATTTGTATGTGACAGCACACCTAGGTACTTCAACACTGTCCCAAATATTTGAAACGATGAATACTCGTTACTATTATAATACCATATAGACAATATACTTGTTAAGTTATCTAACAACTCGAGTTCGCATACTGCAATATTTTTAAAATTCAGCTGTATTCAGTTTTATTTTTCGGATAAAAATTTAATTTTGATCAAGCAATCCTTTTTTGGATGTAATATAATTTGACAAATGTTAAGGTTAAAAACACGGGGTCAAACAGGTCGACGGTTTCGGGATCTATATGAAAGGAGAAGTGACCGGAGTATAATAATTTTGTTGGGCAAGAGATCGACATTTTTCTACTTTTTTTCCCCTCAAAATCATTGTTCAACGCACGAATGTGACGAACAAGTATAATTTGTTTAGGTCATTTCTAACCTCCTTGTGTACGTTATTATTTCTCAAATGTTTTTTAGCGCTTTAAAATCCGGTGTATATTCGGCGAGAAGAAAGTGAAACCGTCCAATTCGTCGTTCAGTATTATTAATTAATGACGACGATATTATTATTAGCGTCGCGGTTAAAACTCTTCCGCGCTGGGTGTTTACGGCGTGATCGCGACTGCAACAAGTGCAAAAGAAGTACAGCTGCTGCCGTTAAATGGTAGGCAGGTATTTCACACGTCGGCGCGTATACGCTTGTAAGCAACGCGATTTAAACCCGTCGGCGTAAACGGTTTTCGCGACGCAGGAGACACGTCGCACACCATAATAATATTGCATTGTTTGCATTGTGTATTGCACAATACGTACCTAGTATAATGTCATGACGTGTCCCCGAGAGATGTGACGAGGAGGGGGTGGGGGGACGGGCGAATATTGCTTCCCGGCGCGACCGTCTCGTCCAAATCCTCGAGAAAACTTTATCGCCCCCAACGAAGTATGCCGTCGTTTCCACCGCACTCGTTTATGGATTCGTCGTATAGTGTTTTAGTCCAAAGACGCGGTCACATATGATATAATGGCGATAATAATATTATAATATTATGTTCGTCGCGACCGCTGGCGGCTAAAACTTCGCCCCGCGTAATAGAGCCTGCACTGCAGTTAACGTGTGTGCATATACTATAACAACAATAATAATGGCGTGTGGTTTCGCTGGTGGCTGGTCAGACGCTAACGTAGACTTACTAACGCGACTATGTACGTGAAAATAATACGTCGCAGTGTTCGACGGAAAAACTAGAGACTAGAGCGCGAAATGCGACGGTATATTAATAATTTTTGTAAACGCCTCACAGTGCGGCAGTGCCATATACACCACGCCGCTATCGTGGTATACCCGGGTTACCGGGTATATACTCGGTCGTAATCACACGCACGTCACGGCCGCGGAGAGCTTTCGTCAAACGTGCTGTAGCATATTTTATGCACGCATAGATACTATATAATCACGCCGTTCTACGTGGAAAACGAGATGCTCTCAATGTGTCTAGTTGTAAAATCCCGTCACATACACGACTTACATAAAATGATTCGACATCTAAGTTTATTGATGGTACGAAAAATGTCACATAATATTTAGCATACGTGTTTTACCACGAATACGATATGTATTACAAGGGGCTTATACGATTTGTATAAATACGTGGTTGTATATTATAATAGTTTGCTTAGAATTTTTAAACGAATTTTCATTTAACTATTTCATCCCTCGCAATGGGGGGGGGGGGGGGAGAAATATAAAGATATTTCAGAGATAAAATATAAATAAAAAAAAAATATTAGATATTTCATGATAGTTATAGTTGGGTGTAAAATTGTAACATTCTCCGTTTTAACAAAATGATTACGTTACAATATCATAAAATAGTTTTAATACATCAGTTATTTTTATCAGGATTAATAAAAAATTCGACATCAAACTTCACTTCACTGCAGAAGCCAGAAGGATCGACTAAACGCAGACTAAAGCCCTCCCCCCCCCCAAAAAAAAACAGAGAGGTTCATCTCACTATCAGTACCTGTTCGGTATTGTTTATAATATAAACTTTTTATCAATGTGTATTTAAACTTTAAATGCACCTTGGCTTATTTGTATATTTTCTACATTGATCTACTTAAACCTAATTTTCTTTATCGACCTAGATAGAACATCTTTGAGATGCTACATAATTTTGTTTCCACATATTATAAATCTGCGATGACTAAACATTGATCTGTAACCAACAAAGTACACGATATTTTATCAATAACAGTATAATCTACAAGTACAAAGATACTGTTGGTTTTTTATGATGTATACATAAAATTACAACTGTAGTTGTATATAATTCAAATTACCTTTTATTATTGTGTTGGTTTTATGAATAGTATAAAAATTATTTTATTGTCCATGAATATTGTTAGGTTTTCTTTTTTTTTATTACTACTATCAATTTTTTACTATATCGTATATATCGTAATGACGTCATAAATTTTTTCAAAATTACCCACAGCGACGATAATTATAGTACTAACTGATAATAATATTTTATAATATTTTATAGGAATCATGAGAAATTCTCTCATTGTTCGCGTAATCGTATAGGTATTGCGTCGAATACTGATTCCAAATAATAGAAGCGTGTATTAATCACTGAAAACGTAAATCACAATTATAATAATACGATCAGAGCCTGTGTCAATATTGTATAGCGTCGGTTATTTCTTGAGGTTAATGGTGATATAATTACGTTCAAACAATAATATAATACCAGCGGGTGTATTATAATAGGTGCGGAGAAGTGAAGAGGGCCCTCATGAATATGCAAATAAGATCGAAACAAAACGGATGTTGTTTCAGCAACGAGATCTAGTACTTATTTACACTACGTTTCTCGGCATCTGCAGCTAAACGTCTTCAGTAAGGAAATACAATGAACATATCATCATATCATTAAACCCTGGTGTTTCATACTGGAAATTTTGATTATAAACAGACGAGGAGAACAATAAATCGAGGGCATAAGTGACTGGGGGGCAGCTAGAAGAAATATAACATTGTTATAGATATGGAAATGGTGTCAGTCATCGTGGGTGAGCATTAGGGTGGATATATAATTCATCAGATGATTATTAACAGGTATTTAACAATAGTGTCTGACATATACATGTGACGGACCCACGGACCTAAAACACTAGTGGTATATAATTACTAATAACCTTATAAATTTCAAAAACTCATCAAAAAATAATGTTTTATGTAACGACATTTAATAAAACGTTAACTATTAATACCGAAATAACTTTGATACGTTGATTTTGTAACATCTATAATAGTATAACTATGTTCACTTAGATTTAGTTGGTTTTTGCTAATATTATAATGTTATAGTGTTTGTTGTGGTATTCACAGTGGTTTTTGTTTTATACATTATTATTATTATTATGATGATTACTATTAGTATTATTATTTATTTTTGTTTTTATTAAGCTCGAGCCAGCAACTTAGGTCATTACTTCATTGGCTGTTTCGTTTGTTTGTAGGTTGTTAGTAGGGGGGGGAACGGTTGAAAACACGTTTTTGTTTGTGTAATAAGTATTTGTTGCTAAAAATCTCGGTCGGTCACCCATCCGGGAACTAGCAACGCCGGCCGTTACGTACACTCAGTGCGCTTCCGCCGTTGAGTGTACGCACTGCCCCACACCAAGCCACAGTATTATTATTATAATTTATTGTAATGTGATATTATAGGATTATGCACCATGCACATATTATTATACGCAAGTTGTAGGTGTAAACAAGTAATAGCAATAAAACTCTGATTTCACTGATAAATGTATCTACATACAAACTGCACGCTAGTAGTAAAAAGTACCAAAACTAAATTCGATAACTGTATAGGTAGTGTTTTTTTTTTTTTTTTATGGCAACGATAGAGGTACTGTAGTCACTGAATGTGTATCCTTTTTTTAAAACAAACTCTAGCAAGGTTCACATAATAAAACTTTTTTTTAGTTTACATATATAGGGTGATTTTTTTACCCACTTTTCACGGTAAAATTATAGCATTATAAATTTATTAAATCATATTTTTTATTATGTAAAACCGACGGAAGCCGCATCATAACGTGACCAAACTTTAACTTGAATTTTACAAACCACTCTCTCTCTATATACGTATACAGTATACACTATGTATGGTATAAGTTGTAATATTATATTTATGAACATTATACGTATAAATAACGTCTAATCAACGATTCCATAAAATAATCCACGATTAGATATAGACGGTATATCTTAAGTCATCAAATTCCATGTTTGTAGACTTTAAGTCGGTTACTTAAACATTTAGAAAATCAATACCTGAACGATTGCATAACTTTACATCATACAAATGTGTTTAGCGAACTTAAAATATCACCCTGTACCTATATGTTTTAGACACGGGGACCAGCAACTTATTTGATAGAGGTACGGGATTTATTTGTTTATTTATTTAAAGGAGTTCATATGATTGTAAATATCGTATTCTTTTTTTTGAACGCATGAAATATGTTTTTTTTTTTATTTACAAATACGATTTATATGCATATGTATAATAGTTGGAAAATCTGAACGAAACGAAGGTATTATAATATTGGTTTCCACAATGATGTGCACTCATTATTATTATTATTATTATTATTATTTTCTTCTTTCGTCAGGAAAACTTTTGAGCATTATTAATAATAATAATATGCTACGATTTCACATTGAACTTTATACTCATTTGGAGTGGAAACTGTATGTGTAATTCGTGTAAACAGATTGTAAACGCATTTTAGTTAGGAACTAAACGCAGTTAGCTTATAGGAACAATTAAAAATAGACTACGATATGATACCGTTTCAGTGGACCAATTCCAAATTTGATTGATGCTATACAGTATACACCTTTCAGAATAAAAAATAATTTAATGACGCAATATTTTAAAATTAAAATGTGTGAGATGTTGTTTATCTGCGACTTATCAATTTTAATACACATGCAATTTATGTTAAATAATTTACTTTACTATATTATATTATACAGTCTTATAAAGAATAATTTTCTTTGTATTCGGAATACATATTCGAATAAATGAGAGTAAAAAATATATTCAGAATACATATTCGAATACTTTATAAAGTATTCAAATACTATTAGAATACTTTTTTTCACAATTAGTTTTTGTCAGTTTTTGAATGGTTGGTAATTAACATTTATTAATTAATAATTAAAAGTACAACGTAATCATAAGTTATTTATAAATTTTGACCACATATGATACGGCTGATACAACACATTGGTGTTTATAAAAATAATCATATCATGGGCCAATATTATAATTTGTTCAAAGAATAAAATTAATGTTCATGATTTAAATTATGTCTTGTCACAAATTTAAAACTATTTTTTTTTGGATCGGCAAAAAGTATTTTTTTAATGAATAAAAAATACAAATAAAAGAATTCAGAATACGAATTTGAATACTTTTAAAAAAAGTATTCAAATAATTTTATTCGAATACTTTACAAGACTGATTCTATACAGTTGTCAATTATGTAATATTATATTTTGCAGTTAGGTAATACTACAATTTGTTTGCAAACATAAAGTTTAGAATGTATTTCTTTTTTTAGACAGTGATATATAATGGATTATTTTAATTAATAATATTTATTAAATAATAATGAAAAAAGTTATTACTAAACAATTGCGTAAAGTAAAATGTATTTATTTAAAGGAACCCAAAACCACGTAACAATTGTTTATGTAACATTATTCATTTTTAATTTTATTTTTACAATTGTAACAATATTATAAATACAATCATTTAATGTTATGTTTTCGTGTGAATGTATTCGTATAGCTGCTACGAACACTCATAGTTATTAAAATAGTATTATTACTTGCTACATGCAATATACACATTTCAAATTATATCAAGTTGCTTATATCACGTGTTGGCTCTTGACTAAACTCCCTTTATTTAAAATTTAAATGTATGCATAAAATTAAGAAAAACATTTTTATTTCAATATTTAATATTATTTAAAATGTAGATTGTCGTTCGAGAATCAAAATTTGATGATATATTAATACAAAAGAAAGAAATATAAAATAATTAATTGGGTAGGTACTACAGGTACTACCCAAACATGCACCTACTCCATGTATTTATTTTTAATTTAATACTTTTAAAAATAACAAATTTACTATACAATCGTATCATGAAATAGGTACAGTAAATATGCATATTATTTTAATATAATATACTTGAGTTCAATAAATTGTAGAAATAATCTTGTAAATTTACATAGTGTAAATTCAAATTATGAAATTTGCTGAATCAAACCATTTATAAGTTTAGAAAATAAAAAAATAATTTTTAAATCAAAAATTTAAACCATACCATTTTTTTACAAATTGATCGTTAAGCTGAAGCATTCAACCATTAATAGACAGGTGCTGGAAATATACTTTTGATATTCCTATTTTGGCCCGAAATTCTGGATTGAAGAACAATTTATTTAAATATTGAGTATAGTATTTTCATTATTTGACGAATGGTCGTTAAGCTGACTGAACATTAAAATCTCAATTGAAAATTGCACGCCCGTCGCGCAATACTTCAAATTAACGTTACAACAAAGAAATGTAGAATTTATCGGTCAAGATCCGCAATGATGTAAAGTGTTACTGGATGAGTGTAAAATGTCTTAAATTCAAAAGAACTTGAAACTTTTAATAGTTCGCTAAAAGATTTAGGAGGAAATTATTGCACAATGGGTAAAAGTAGTTTGAGCTAGTGATTTCCGTTAAACTTTACCGGTAATTCGAAGAGGAGAACCAGCGTCACCCTCCCGGAAACAATCATATTTATTGAAAGATGTCAAATAAATGTCATTAAAAAATATATACCTATAGGAATACATTAATCGCAAGGACTTTTAATGGAAGAAATTTCAAAACATTTGTGTAGATAGAATCTCGTTTTAAATTATTTTGTACTCTTATATGCATAATTTGTGTTTGGCATACAACAAAAAAATAATACGCTTCACTATGAAATAATTAATTTAAAAACTGGAGTCGTTGACAACGCTGAGTAGGTACTTAGAAAAATATTTTTATTAATAAACAACAGCATTAGAAAGAATAACAACAAAAACGGCAATGGAAAAATAACAGTAGTGCAAAGAATATTATAATAAAAATAATATATACATTTACATTATAAATACGTAATTTAGGAAATTTTAAAGTCTGTAATAAAAAATTTTAAATAATTAAAATATGATTTATGAAGTACTGGGTTTTGAGTTTTGAGACGTAGGTATTCATTTTATACACTTAAAATTTACTATAAGCATCAGAGTATAATGATTAATAATAATACCACAGCTTAATTTTAAAATATTTTATTATAATATGAATGTTTCATGAAATAAAAAACATATGGTATTATGTTGATGGCACATCACAATATAATATACTTTTTTTCAAATAAGAAATTAAAATGGATTAAAAATAAAACAAATAGGTACATACACTGTTGAAATTTGACTATACTAAAATAGTATAAATGATTATAGTATAAAGGTATAATTTTCTTATTTTTTTTTAAATAATATATTTCTGTATTAATGTTTTCAGTTTTTTTTTCCAATTGATTTAAAACAAATTAAGTGTTCGTCGAATATTATTCAGAACTAACGAGTTTTCATTAAATATAGACATGTATGAAATACTTACATGTTGGCAGGAGAAATGAATAGTATAGTGGAAAGATTAAGTAATAATGTAGGTAACATAAATGTGCAAGTGCAAATAATGCTTAAGTGCCACTTCGAATATTACGAAGTTCATTTGTTCTCTAGACACTTATTTTACAAATAATTCCGAATGAATCAGATTTAAAATGTTTAAGTACTTTTTCTGTTGAGGAAATTAAACGTCAGGAAGTACTATTCGAATTTTCAATATTTAAATGTGCATTTATATCGTCACTATCGATTTCATATTTCTGTGTGGATATTAAAACTCGTTATTATACTATTCTTATTCTTTTTTTCTAACCAGACGAAATTAATTTTCTTTTAATAATAACTATCTGATTGTATTTAAATGTTAAGTATAAATTAAATTTGTCCTAGCCGATTAAAATTTAGATAATATCAAGGGTTCTATAACTGAACCTCAAGTAATCACTATTTTTTTTATGTACAAAATATATTTATTTTTTCTAAAGTATAAAAGAGATTACTGATTTTGTATTGAATAGTTTACTTATTTTTCCTTTTAGTCAAAGTATTTCGTGGAATCTTAATCATTTTATAAATATAAACGTACAATGTAGTAAATAAATTACCATCCGAGTTGAGCTGTTGAGCTACAAGAACAAATTTCATCTTAAACATAATATGTTTTTAAGAATGTCTTTAAAAAATATATTTCTTACTGCCCGTGTAATTTGTATTATAATTTACAATCGGGAATATTCTTTAAAAATTTTAAACTAGGCATAATAATATTATACTTATATGCCTAACTAATGCTCATAAGTAACTATTCTAAGTACCTACTTATGTAATTAATTCTTACCTTCAAGTATAAACCGACGGAAACACTCCCTTAACCCTCTTAACTTGTTTTTAAACAGAAATGTGACTATATTATGTTTAAAGATAGTAATACATTATTATAAATGACAGTTTTACATCATAAATAAAGTAAATTAAATACAGTAATTATGACATTCACATTTATATAAATTTTATAATTTCCAAAGCATTGTAACTCAATATTTTCTAAAGCTATTATCAGCTACTAATTACTATCAGCTACTATGATCTTCGGTGCATACATTTCAATAACTTAGAAATTACTCCTTCAAATTTCGATTTAGTGCATCAACATTTTCATAAACATAAGTTGCTTAAAAATGTATGAAAAAAAATATAATATAATACTCGTTTGAAAAAGAGAAATTTGTATAACCATAAGACATTTCTAAAGTGGTATAAACATTTAGCAATTTTAAGTTTGCAAACACTAATTATGATGCTTTTTTAGTTTTATTTTAAATTAAATTAATTGTGATTTATAAAAATCATAGTTTAAATAATTTGAAACTTCTATATTCTTTTTAAAAAATAAATCGAATTTGTTATTCATTGTATTTATTATACAACTGAATAGTAAATATGCCTACCTATTCATAATTTTTTCATTTTTCCTTTCAGAGAAGAAGTAATACATTGGACAGTTTTAAAAGTAGAACGGATAGACGACTACCAGTGCACACTTCCCTCCTAAGCTAAAAAACAGTAAGCAACAATGTAATCGTTTTGACAAATATATTTTTTCCGAACTATTTTTTTGTTTTTAAATAAATTTTCCTGTCGATAAACTCTATGATACCTTTTAAAACCTTAAAACGCATATACGTACTTTTAGTTTAGTAGTGAAAGACATCAATATTATTTTTTACCGAAGGAATATGTATGCAATGTGAATTGTCTAATCATTAAATATATTATATGATAATAACTCACTGATTATGAAAGTAATTTTTGTTCCAAATAACGAATTTTTTGATAAAATTAACTCATTTTTATATTTTGCGCTTTTCACAGGTGAGTGGTATCAAGGTTTAAATTGAATTAATTATAATAACTAATGATGATAGGAAAATTTCAATTTCAATCTATATGATCGAGTAAAATACACAAATGATTAAACACAAAATATGGTGAAAACAAAAACAGAAATTAGTTTTATATTGCTTATAGATATTTTCTAAGACATAATTAATTGTTTTTTTTTAATGTTTTTTTCATAATACTTGATAAGTAGGTAGTTTTATTAGGAATGCAAAAACGTTTTTTACTTTAATTAATTAATGGCATTAAAACTATGACTTTTGAACTCAACTACTTATTTTGAAATGTTTGAAAAAGTAATTATTGGCATATTTTCCATCTATATTATTTGGGTATATTCCTCTATAGTATCTTTAAAAATTAAAAGTCAATATTTTTGTACATTCGATTACCACGGTTATGTACAACATACTCATGAAAGTTAATACTGGTCAGGTCAAAATTCATAAGAATGAAATATTCGTGAACTACCCTTTGATAAATTATTCATGATGCTGTCCTAGAAATTTTTGGGCGTCTCTGATTTCAACAGTGTAAATCCCTAGGATATTTCTTGATAAATATAAGGTCAAATGTCTGGTCTATTTCAGTATTTCATACAAAATATTTTTACCCTCATCATCAATAGTTAACACCTTCAATACTAAAGAGTTGGTACACAAACGTGATAGGTACTTGGTTGTAGTATAAATAGCTTACAATATGTCTAAATATTTTTCAAATGTTATTGTATATATGAATAAATATATACATGATGGCAAAATGATTCAAATTCTTATAAATTATAGATTTTTAATAAAAACGTAATAAGTCATGACTTAAAATATGGTTTTATTAGATATTACATTTGTATTGTATTAACTGCTGTACAGAAAAATCAAGTTTTAGAATTGTTATTTGTTAAATGTTTACTGAAATTACATAATATTACAAACTAACTTATGTATATTTTTCATATCACTTTTATTACATTCAAGTTAAATTAGTAGAAATGCAATGAAATAAAATTAATATTTTTTTTTTTTTTTAAATATGATTTCATGAAGTGGTGTTAAAAGTTGTAACGCTGTATAACAATATCATGTCAAGAAGTCATTCAAATTCTCTGTACTCAAATAAATCGTTTGTTTGTATCCATTTTTCAAATAATTCACATTTATCAAAATCTTTATAATAACGAATTTGAAACCCCCTTGTACATGTTCTAGGGATTTATAATGAAGATTAAGTATTGTCTAACTAGAATGAAGACAATTTGAGTGATGTTGATTACTAAAGTCTCAGGTATGATGTAAATTATATTTTGAAACATATATAATTTTTCATTTTCATATTGTCATTATAATGAACACTGTTAGATGGAAGTAGTAAATCAAATAATAGTTATTAATACTGCAAGTTAAACACAAATAATGTGCTTGGTGCTTTATAGGCTTATATAAACTTGTATTTTAGTTGATTTGAATGTTATAGTTTTTCTTTTTTACATTAAATTGTAGTATGACATTTAATCCAGTAATTACTAAACTTCACTTTTACTAACTGGTTGAACGTATTTTTAAATACACAAAAGGTTATAAGTGGTGAATGGGTGAAGTATTAAAAATTTAAAGTGACTTTGTCAACATTGAAAATTACACAAGGCAATGTATTAACGCCTTGCTTTGTAAATAGTAATATTGGAGTTATAGTAATATTATGCTCGTACATTATATGTATATTTTAGAACGCTAGTTTTCATTAGATTTATAACAAAAGCTCTTTACATTTTTTAACATTTACTCATTGTATTTTACTTGATTGTACTCAATTGGAAGAACTACAAAATACAAATAAATCGTTGTCTAAACACTCTAATTGATTATCACGTCATTATACTTATACAGCAAATTAGAATCAAATTTCTAAGATAGATAGCATGTGTGTTCTGTTTTTAATACATACAATTAAATACATTTATTTTATAACATACTAATATAAATTATTGTAAAATATAATATGAATAGATATAACGAAATACAAAATAATTTGTTTACTATTGGTCAACACATACGTTGTACAAATGTTGTAATGTGTAGGCTGTACTGAATATATATTTTTATAAATTATTTCAATATATTATGAGGTAGTTTAATAAATAAATAAACATAGATGTATACATTCGACAAAATGATTTGCTCTAATAATTCAATTAAAAAAACGACTTGCCTAAAATGTCGCCGCACATACAATATTACTTAAACAATAAATAAGAAAATAAGAGGAACAAATAATATATACTAAAGTTAATAATATAATGAAAATACCTTCTAAATGTCTAAAATAAAAGGATACATTCTTCAGGTTAGATTTAACTTATTACATTCGGGAAAAATTCTCGGATAACAATATATATTCCAAGAAGGTTGACAAAGCTAATATATCTAGCTTTTTAATGAAATCTTATAAACAGACGAGCCTCTAAACATTTGAATACCTCGAGAAATAAATAATAATTAATGCTTATTAAAAATAAAATAAAACCGTCTTATCGAGATCGATTTAACCATCGGTCTTGGAAAAAAAAAATGAACGTCTAAGTAATATTATGTAGCTATTATAATTAAATGGAAATCATGATATGTTAAACTATGGTATATGTAATTCGATAGGGTGAATATTGAATGAGTTATGTATTCATTCCGTAAACTCAACGTAATACTCGACGCCTCTATCCAACATTAAATGCAGCATATCGTATTAAAAATAATATTCAATATATTATTTCGTTCGAGTTTGTAAACGTCTTACTCTTGTCACATATTGCAATAACATTAAGAAACATTTGATCAAACTAAAGGCATTGACGAAAATGGAATTCCTGAAAACAAAATGTCATATATTATGATAAACATCTATGCCATTAAATACAATACCACGTATAAACTGATAATACAAACACATCCGACAGGTTAACCGACTTGTGCATGATAAGTCACATATGGAAAAGTGGAATATTTCACTACCCTACACAAGTTGTGACGTGATCAAGACAGATGATTATTTTGGAAATGATGACGTTTCCTAGTATTTTGAATAAAAATATGACTGATGCCTATAGATATTATAATTTATCTGCAACATTGAGAGTATATTATAATAGACCATAATTTATTGTTTTTTAATTTATAGCGTCGCGTAGCCGAGTGGGTACGTAAACAAACAGAAGCAAACACTGATCGGCGGTACATCGATTGTATCATAAAAACTTAATTCGCAGTGCAAACTAAATTATTATATTTACAGACATCTATATTATTACCGTTTAAATATTGACCAGACTTAATGTACACAGTACACAGTTGGACGGTCCCACGCGGCATTAACAGTTCAAAAAAATCGACTAAAATCTTCAACAATTATTAATGAAAAGCACGATCCACATTGTGGTATAATCTCTAAGAGTTGACTATAAGTGTCATAAAACTAGTAGGTATATGCTGTTTTCGTAAAATCAATACACATTTTAGATCACCGGTCTCGCATCACGGTTCACTCAGATGGTGTCAGAGAATCGCGATTATAATGTCCGTGGCTGTCGGGAATGTATCATTCACCCAAAGATTGTTTGCTTCAGTTGTGTTAACGTTATTAGATCATCATTACACCTTAAAGTGGTTTCGTTGAAATCATCTCATTCAACCCGACCGAATAGTAGATCATAGAAACATCGACGACGTATAATCGATGCGCATAATAAAATGAAATCTGACATAATATACCTGTGCCGTGAAAACATACAAACGCCCCCAATAAAAGCGAAAGAAATAGAGCAGCGGGAGTATTAAAACACTTTTCAATTAAACACCTAACATTAAAAATTCATTAAAAACGACTCACTGCGATCATCTTTGTATGCGTGTCATAATATGTTCCATGCGAAAAACGTATTCTATACACAAACAATAATGGTGAACGAAATACATAATTCAGTGGAGTCGGCTAACAAGACTCAACGCATATCCACTTTCTATTCATTTTCTCGGTTAATCAATAAACTTAATTCATTGTTAAACATATTTCTGTACCTATTAAATATTATTTTGAGTAACGTTCTTTTACGCATATGCCTATATATTGTAATAATATAATCATACATTGCATTCGATCCTTAAAATATTACCGTAATACAAACATTTGATTTGAGAATAAAATAAATGGAAAATTAGGTAGGAAGGCAGCGATATTCTCGTATTCTCGTCTCGTGTTGTAAAAATAAATAAAAATATTTTAATGAATTTAAAGATTATAAGATGAACATCATGTACGCATAATATAATACTATAAATCATTTAAATGTTGATATTATTAAGCTTCAACAACAACCCAAGGTAGTATATTAATATTATGTATCCCACAGTTTTTTCAAATTCATTTTTTAATGTAAACATTTTTGAAGTGACATTATAACATCAAATCGTTTGTTTGCAATGTATACATTATAGTATCATACTTTCATTTGTTGTTGGTATTGTTATGGCGTGCTTTGTATTTGATATTTTTGACCACTTACCCCGATGATGCGGTTTGGTCGATTTCTGGCCACGAGTTTCTACGCCTGCAGAAAGCCATCGGATTCCTGGGCTGAGATATTTGTCTGAACGACCCGGTCCGCCTGGGTCCCGATGACCTGACACAACTTCCACCATTGCCTTGAGGTGTCACGATTCGAGGTATACCGCTAACACTGCCTGTACTTGCTGAACGACTCGACGTGGCTGTAGATGCAGCCACCACAGCTGCAGGCGCATCGTCTCCATCTGGTCCCGATTCTTTGGATAGCGAAAATCGCTTTGGACTCAAGTTCAAGTTTGCCACACTGCTGGTGACTATTTGATGAAGGGACGAAAAAAAGCTCATTTTGTTCGATTTTGTACGTATCACTTCATTCTGAAAAAAATAAATGCACAGTTGGTATATATATATATATTTACAATAATAACTGTTGCAACTTAGTCAAATAATATCACAAATACATTTGTATGATAAATACGAGAAATCATAATAAGAGGAAATTTCACTAAGAGATTAGCACACCGAATCAAATAATTGAGATATTAATTTATATTTTTAATTAAATTGTGCCGTGAGTATAAAGTTTTATACGAATACTTAATTAGAAAGCATATTATAAATCAATGTTTTTCGGAACTATATGTTCACTTTACTTTAAAGTTCAGTGAATTAGAAATAAGATCAAACAATAATTAGTACATTATTCCAATATAATAGAAATATTATAATATATATAATGTACTTGATAATTTATTTATGTTTAAGAGAAAATTAATTTCAAATACGAATTTTATTAGATTTCAAACATTTGTGTTGAATTTTCATACATTTTAAATTATCTTAGTTGGTATCTGAAATATGGTTTAAAAGATTTTTTGAGCAACTCTAAAACACATTTTTCTATGAAATTCCAACTATCTAAAAAATGACATGTAAAATATATATATGATTTACTATTAAATTAATAGGGTAAATGGGAGTAGAATTTTTTTTTACACAAATAAAAATTTCTTATCTTTGGCTTTTCTTTATTTTAGATAAAATTAAATATAATGTTTTCTTATTTTTAAATTATTGTATAATTATATTGCTCATTCATTCTCCATAATAGAAAAAAATAATACACTTAAATCACAGTTTGTGATTGGTAAAATGTATGTATTTTATTACCAATTAAAATATCATAAAAGAAGACAAACTCCTTTTCTGGTTCCCGATATTTTATGTGACACACATTCGAATCAATCCAGATATTTTTGGAGCACACTAGCACATAATACGGATCGAAATTGGTTGGTACCACAGTTTTTTGAATAAATCTAAAATTTCAATGCGCTGTCAATTTGATTTTTGTAAGACAAATAGGGGAAATGGAACTATATAATTCCGTCTTGGTTCAGGTTGTCTAATAATATCTCTGCTGATAAATAGTAAAAATGACAACGTTCAAGTATTCAACCATATACTGACAAAATCTAAACAATTCCTATCTAGTCCGTATAAAATTGGATAAAATATTGAAATAGATTTTAAAATCAAGGAACCATTTACGATGTATCTTTTGTATTAATCCGAAAATCAATTTGGATATACCCTTTGTAACAACCTGAAAACCAATTTGAATATTCTCCCAAAAAAAAAATCTGAATACCTTAATTGTTTAATATCAAGTATAAACTAATACTATTAAGTTATATATTATAAATACATCTAAAATATAAAGAACACTCAAAAATAAAATATTAAACTATATATTTAGAATCACATAAATTGTAAAAAGTACAATTAATATTTAATGATAATGCATTTGGTAATAAACGTAGCACGCAAAAAAATTACATTTTTATATTATATTTGTAATTATGAAATTTCTTTTCAATTGTCCAAAAACAAAATTTATTATCACACAAAATAATGAAAACGGAACAATTCTGTTTTTGAATCGAGTCTGGTTCGTACATTATAGAGAACATAATATTTTATATCTCCAGTAGTTTCTATAAGTGTACAAAAAAACTACAAAATCTCTTTAAAAAAACATAGTAGTTACATTGAAATAATTTTTTGAAAGCAATGATTTATTAGTAGTATAAAACTTAATATCAAAATGTATAAAAATATAACATACTCGCAATAATCATCTTGCATCAGCATTTTGAAAAATAAAATTAAATAATGTCGAAATAAAACATATTTATATTTAAAAACCTTAGTATCTATTTCATATTTATTTTTTGCTTAACAGACAAATATTGAAATATTAGATATTTTTTTAGCTACAAATGATGGAGCTAATAAAAAAAATTGCAAACTAAAATGTTATTCAAATACATTTAGAACTTGGTAGGAATGATAGCGTACTTACATATACATCTAAATATGTATAAGCGCCCGCAACAAAAATGCAAAATATAATATAATTTTGAGTACAATATATGTTTATATATCATATTATATCTATATATCTAATAGTAATATTAGGTACTTAATATTTCTAATATCTAGTCAATTTTATAGATGAAATATCACTACGTATTCCTTGGTATAAATATTATATATTATTTAAGTAAAAGTTATATATTTTTTTATTTTGTATTGATATATATAAACAATATATTTTTTGGAATTAATATGTATATATTATATAAATTGTTATTTTTCATCAGCAATTAATAATCTATAACAATTTATTAATCTCATAATACAAACAATTTACGCTTTTACCAGTTGAATGTGAACTTATATTTTAACCATTTATTTAGAGTACCATACTTTATGTAACTTTTCTGTTCAAAAATATTTTATTTATCTACGTACACTTTATTTTATCTTTTCATTGATATTATATATATTGTAGTATGTATAAAATATTTATAAATTTTTTTTCTTCATCGATTCAAATACGGAATAAATATGGCAGTAGAAATTAGGTACTATTGAAATCAATAAAAATGCATAAAACATATTTACCAATTTTAAAACTTGTACCGCGACCCGGTTGTTTCGCTTGATTTATTTTTTGTCAAATTATGGTCGGGATGAATCACCCATATACAGTTATAACAGTGTTTACAATATTAAAGCTTGTCGGTTGTTATTTTAAAACAATTTATGTTGCGCAAAGCGTATGCCTAACCTCTATAATTAATTAAATGCATAAACAATAAAAAAAAAGTTTATACCCAAGACCGGCAATGGAACTTTACATTTACAATTCCATGATTATGAGTTTCATTGATGTCTTGTATTAATATTTTATTATGAAAAAAAAATGTAAAATAATTCTATTCGATTAGGTATATGGTAGGTAGGTACCTACCATAACGTATAATGTATTTAAAATTATGTCCATTATGACCATTTCCATCCCAGAATTATTGTTATGTTTTGGGATGTTTTAGTATGATAAATACAAAGTGCATATTATAGAAGAGATGATAAAAAAAAAAAGTACCCAACTCATCATACATAAGTAATAGTATTATGTAGAGTATTCACTATTCACATATGTGCTCTCGCATATTATACATACTAAGATAGATAACGGAATACCGGACCAGATTTTATTATACAGACCAGGTGTGGGGTGACCATCCTGTTTTGCTCGCTTAGGCGCAGGATAGTGACGTATTGTTTTTTGTTTTTTTTTTAAATATATGTGTATTTGAATTTTATGATACATTTTCTTACCCGAAAAGTAAACCTAAAAGTTACGACTCTAAGCGACGATTTATTATGTAACTATTTTAACATTTTAAAATGTTTTTACCGATGGAAATAAATAATGATTAATGAGTTTGAATATTTATAAAATACAGTTGTGACCATGCTACGAGTAACCTTGTATTACAGTGTCAAGTGTCAAACTTAACATCGCGAATTATATTATGCGATATTTATGGTAGGTACTTATTTGTATTTACACTAGCGTGTTATGTAGGTATAGTATAACACCGAATACAAACTACAATAGTGTTATAAATGTTTATCCAATTAATTTTTAGTCTGTTCAACCTAGTTGTTTGATGTACGAATAATTATAAAAACCACATAATCAAACATCTTCTTTCGCATTATCCGACGAAAGAAAATATATTACGCGGAATAAATAATACGGAAAATATTAAATTACATTTCTAGGTATCTAATAAAAAACTCTCGTACTGTTTAAGCTGTTTCGTTTAAGAATGTTGGATTAAGTCTTGATAAAAATAATTATAAATTAGTGAGTATTCTAGTTAAAACGGTTTTTGTTATATTAAAACATAAATGTCCGTATGCATAGTCAGTTTAAAATATTAAGGTTTTCCCTATTTTGATGATATATATAGAATCAATGATAATGTATAAACATACAACCACAATATATATTTAATTTATAAAAACAAAATGTATTTATTTAATTTTTAATTTGGTAGGTATAATATTATTTTGCATTAATTGAAATCCGGTGAATTGGTCATGGCCTATGGGTACAATTTCTTATTGGTGTCCCGGACAATCAATCACCAAACAAAGCTTTTATGGTTTCTTACCCCTTATAGTTGTTGTTTTATCGTACTATATTTTATAAAGAATAATATGAAAATATACAATTGTAAAACTTATAAGTTATACCCAATTATTTGTTGTAAGCAATTTTCCTCGAGTAAAATTATGTAATAATAATTAAAACTGTTTGATTGATCTTCTCCGATGGTCAATAACGACGATTTTGCAAAATTAAACTCCCTATAAAATATGTGGTGCACGTTAGTTGATAAAGTGAACTGCAACCTGAGAGTTTTGATCGAAAAAATTGAAGGAGACCAGCAATATCGTCTGCATCGCATACGCCAAGTGAATCATTTGAATATTAGATTATTAAAATAAGTTCCTATCTGAGACATGTATAATACAACAATTTAGTGGACAGTTTGTTTTTTTCTGAAGTTAAATTTAATACATATTATAATATAGAACACAAAGACTCTTAATACTCAAAAACAATTTCCATAATTTGTTCACAGCAGGAGTAGCTTACCATACACATGAAAAAGTTATAGAAAGGTACAATGTAACACAAGATAGTTCATATGATACAAAAACTTTTATACAACAATTGGCAACGTTTGGATGTTATTCTAGAGCACAATTTGTAGCATAATATATGATTACTTTGTACAAGAATATCAAACCAATCAGTTAAACAAAGAATAACGGACCAAGCTTAGAAAAAATAGGCAAACCATTATTTAAAGTCATCAACGTTTGATAAAGTGCAAAATTCGTAATTTTGAGTCATCATATCGTCGTAATTTTTCAAATACGCAATTATTTATAGATATAGCCTGTTAAGTTAATTGTTTTTTTTTTCATACACAAACAGAAGTAATACCGATAGATCGGTGCATACTCCAAAATATTTGTTGAATATAATAGCGGCTATAGCCCACAGGTATGTTTCTAAAATATATAAAACTGTTATAGTAAAAAAGTCCATTACACAAGTATTGAAACTTTACGTCTTCATGTTCGATCTTCCTATAAATGATATAATACTAATGAATTTGTAACTTGTGATGACATGTACGATGCCAAGTCATCGATATGTAGATAGGTATACGGTATACCATATACATATCGGCATATCACATATAATATATATGCATGTTTAATATTATGTACTATATATAGAATTATGTTTAACGTATTATGTTATTTCTTGGAAAATGTGTGTTGGAATATTAATATTAGGTATATAAGCATGCAAATCAGCAACGGAATACAATAATATTATACATGAAAACATAAAATAGTATAATATCATGATGGTGATTATGAAACGATATAGTGCTTAAAAAAAAAAAAAAGTGCTTAAACAGTCCGGTACCGATTTTCCGAATTTCCCGAAAATTTGATATTATATTTTAGTTAGCCAAATTTATTATGCTACTATTCCACTAGCTAATCTATTACCCGATACCTTGGTGTTACATGGGTTGGTACGGTGTATTTTACTATCAGACAATTCTTCGGAGGGAAAACTCTAACACCAGACTTGTCGGATTTTGATGTTTGAATTTTGTGTTCTATCTAAGAGAAGAAGACTTTCTACATTCTACAGCGACTGCATTGAACTGTATTTAATTTCAAATAATGGTATAAAATAATTTTTTAAAAAAGCTTAAAATTGTTTTTTTTTGCTAGACAAATTATAATGTTTGTAAATAATTTCCGTATTTTAATTTAAAAAAAAATCAACACATTTAGTTGATTCCGCAGGACAGGATCATTATTCCCTGAGAGTGTATTTTTGAGATGATACTAGCACCGGATGACTTTATATAGCCACATTCGGCAACTTCGTAAAGGTACAACATCTACATCTAGCCGAGTTTTCCAATACTTTTGACGTCTTATTCGTCATCACTAACGTGTTTTTTCTCGATAACATTATTCACAGATTTCATAGTTTAGCATAAATGAAAACGTAGCATTTTAAATGACAATGTTTTTTTTTATTTCGCGGTCGACAGGTTATTCACTCATTTTTTTTTACCCTTTCTTCGTGCATAATTTATCATAATTATAAGTTACATTTTCCCTTGCCAGTTTTGAAAATTTAAGATGCATACCGTAGCTCAGAGCCATATAGCATGGGTGTCGTGTCATACTTGAACACTTTCTTTTTGTAGAAAAAAAAAAAAAAGGTGCGAATACGGAAACAAATGTCTAGCGCCGCCGAACAATGGTCGAGAAACACTGACCTAGAGTAGGTATATAATGCATGCGGGTTATTTAGTGTGACGGAGAATTTTCTCGCCGCCGCCGCCACGCACACAAAACTTTATCGTCGTCGTCGTAATCCGCTCCCCGCCCACCATTATGCATCTTTACCATAATATAACCGGCGGTTCGGCTCGATCCGGAGCAAACAAAATTATTATTATTATTATTACCGTCCCGTATTATGCACAACCCGGCGGGGCCTGTTTTGCATAATTACCTACACACTCTGCACACCGAAAACGTTTTCCCAGTGTTATTGTTAAACAGCCTCACGCGCGACGAGACACGCGACACGCGGACGGATGAAAACCGCTGGCCTTTATTTCGGCGTTTTTCCCGCAAATCTAAGTTTCGCTCGATAAAACCGCACGTGTGTTCTGCGCGTCGTCCTCACACACGTACAAAATTACGTCTGCCTGTCGGTCGTCTGTAGTACGACTGTGCAATAGAGAACCGATGAGGCGTATATCAGCATTCACCACTTGCCGGGGGTGGCCTGTATACCCATAATATTATAATAATAATATATACCACCACCGCGGTTCGACGACTGACTGACGCGCATTTGAAATGCAAAAATGTTCACCGCGAGACACCGAAACGAGGTTCGTATAATGTTAAAAAAAAAAAAAAAAAAGCTTCTCCAAAAAACCGTTTCGACGGAGTGTAAAACTGCGGCGATCAGCGGTACAACCGACCCGACCGTTCTAAATTGTATATAAATGTATTATAATATTGCTATGCGTTTGTCGTAATGATATACATAGGCGCGAAAATATAATATTATTAGCACGTGGCCAAGTCGTAAAAAGAACCTTTCGATGCCGTCGGTAGCACGGATGCGTGACAAAAATGCACTGTGAATATTATGTCACGTAATATATTATTATACTGAATTATGTACGAATCGCCTTTTTTACGTGAATTGTATTGAAGTGTATTATAAATATTGTACTTTATTGGCCAACCGCAGTGAACCGCTTACAACGTTTACCATGAAGTAGGCATATTATACGATATATAATAGTATACAGTGTGATATCCACTATACACCATGATCACGTGCTAAGTATGTGTGCTCGATCGAATGGTGTGCGTCATGTTATTACATTTGATTATGAGGCAAAAAATGGTCACGATGTCGTCGGTGAAAAATCTCAATCGTCCACGTCAGAACCTTAAATATAATAGTATATAGTCGCGAGTACCTAAGCTTTTCCGCGGAGTCTTCGAAGCGAGTACGAAGACGTATAAAAGCGCAAATAATAATACGATTTCTATAGTTTCTGCGTTTACCTGTATATAATATATAGATAGGTGTCTACATCAAATAAAACATGAACACGATTAAAACGTAGACAAGTCGCCAAACTATATTGGTGATAGAAAACAGTCGCGTTCAAGACCTGCACGTCGCCCGTACCTACCTACAGCCTGTCTTTTCTCTATTATACTCTATGGTCGTATTCACTATACTGACTCACTATTGCCTAAAGCAGTGTTTCCCAACGCGTGGGGCGCACCTCCCTGGCGGGGGGGGGGGCATATATACATTTCTGGGGAGGCGCATAGGCAGTCAGCGTGAAGAAAAATTTGTATTTATTTGATTTATTTTTATTTTACAAACCAGGAGAAAAATTAGAATAGAAGAGGTCGGGGAACCCTTGGCCTAAATTATTATGTTATTAAATGGAAATCGTACTTAAGAGATTCCCGGGGTCCAGGCGATAGTAATATCTTTGGTTGTTTAAAACAAAAAAAATAAAAATGTTTTTCAAACTTTTATTCGGGGCCACCGCAAATCCCCACCGTAAATATTGTTTATGGTCTTAGAAA
Organism: Sitobion miscanthi; assembly: GCA_008086715.1. Classification (NCBI taxonomy): domain Eukaryota; kingdom Metazoa; phylum Arthropoda; class Insecta; order Hemiptera; family Aphididae; genus Sitobion; species Sitobion miscanthi. The sequence continues at coordinate 4,797,636 of CM017805.1, forward strand.
ACTTATTATACAATAACGAAATGTCCGTGTATAAAAGAGCAAGAGCATTGCGGCTCACGAGCGCAGGTATTCGCCGCTATTCACATGACTTGAAATCAGTACAATGTGTCTGATTCAATTTTATACGGACGGTACGTACTTGGAATGTATAGGTAGAAGTGATAACGACAAACAGACCGTGTCGGTGGGCTTATTTTTTATTCCGTTAAAAACGACGGCCGCGATCGACAAATGCGTTCACTTACAAAGGCCGACGGCGGTTCGAAATTGACGGACCATAATTATATAGTTCTATAGGACTTTGTGCGTTACAAAACTAACGCTTTTTCACTCGCCCGTAAGCTCCCGGAGCTTTTAAGTCTTCGGCTGACCCTCGGTCCACCGGAACGAACCATAGAAGCGGCCTGGCGCGGGTGTCGAAGAAGTGTAGTAAAAAGATATTACCACCGGCCGATGTTTATACGCGTTGAATACCTATATATACTTGGCATTTTTTTTTTTACAAAGTTCGTTCCTTTTATTCCTTTCACAATACGGGTACCCGCTAAATCGTATTGATATTGATTACCGCGATTATAATATAATCGGTGCGATTTCAGCGCGAAGGATTTGTAATAGTATTGACATGGTTAACTGCGTGTTACTCAACACACCAACTGTTGTTGTGTGTCGCCGTAAAGATATAGAACGATACGTCAAATCAAATAAATCATAAATAACTGTGAAAAACGCGAGTTTCGAAAAATATGGAATGTATGCAAATTGAAATCGATCGTGTTGTTACGATTTCATATTATCATTAAAATATGGTCGGAGAGATCGCGCGTTACTATAGATGGCTTATTATAATATCACATAATATTTCGAAAACCTTTCCGAATCGATATTTCCCGCAGCAAAAGCCCGCGAGGTCCTGGAAAAATAATTCGTCTCGTCAATGTCGACCGCGTGCGAAGTACCTACCTGGTAATTAATCAACACACTCTGCATGGTGGATTATCGTTTAACACGCTATTTTGCATTGACAGCGATCTATTATTATTGTTTCCGTCGAAACCGACACGATATTATTTACCTATACCTACTCACGAAACAAGACAATAAGACGTATATGATATAGCCAAATAGCTCCACATATTATACAACAATAGTTACGCCATATTAATATATTTCGAGCTTCGAGATTTTTACTCGACATTTTCGGAAGGTAATAATAATATGTTCTCGTAACGATGTATCATATTATATTGTAATTATATTGTATAGTATTGTTATCAATTTTGTTGGTTTCACAGAATCCAATCAAATGAGCAACACATAGAAATATTATGTATAAGTACTCATAGAATGTAATTAAGTTCAAAGTGTCTCAACTAGGTTACGCGTCTTAATAGTTGGTACAGGTATAGTATACGACTTGTAATGATCACGGCATCGCTTGGTTGTAAAATAATGAAATATAGGTATTCAAGTTCGACTTGAATAAATGTGTATTCGAATTCCAAAGCGTACTGAGTGTACGGAAAAACAAATATTATGATCAAAGTAGAATGTATGTAATTGTATACGAGTTTCGAATAACAACGCTATTGTGAATAAGTGATTATAATATAGTACCGTTGAATCATTTCAGCAATACCGAAACGTAATATTTAAAATTGAAAGTAAACACAAATATTATGTTGCCGATGAGCAAACGGGTTGGTTTATTTACGATTTAAATTGTTCAGGAGGAACAGAATAGTGTTTTTAAAATTGATAACGTTGAAATTGTTTGATCTTGGATATACCTTCATATTCTATATTCATATAATAGGCATCTTTATAATTTGATAAAGATATATATTTTTTATTTTGTTTGGAAGTCTTGTATGAAAAATCAATATTTTTAACCACCTCTTTCACAGAGAATGTCCATATTTTTCCTGAAAATGTTGATGTAGTTAGTACTTGTTTTGATGATGGAAGGGGGTCAAAAGTAAAAATTTCCCAGTACTTAACAAGATAATCGGAAAAAGAAGAAAAACGGGAATATTTACGCAAAATCAATTATGTTTTTTGCTATAAAAAAACTAATACTTTCTTAAATGTTCAAGAAATATTTATTTGTTGGCAATTTATACACATTTTGCAATTGTAAAAAATATTGGATCTTTTGAGCTATTTATAAACATTTTACATTTTCTATTTTTTAGCTTATAATTGATGAGTTTTACTTAAAAAGCAATTTTTTTTTTTGAAGCTTAACAGAGTTTAATACAAGAGTCATCACAAGTTTTTCCTATAAAAATTAAAAAATATCGAGAATACTTGTACCATATTTTTTTTATAAGCGTTTGGATTTCAAATGTTGACAAAATACATCAACATTGTAAACATTTTATAATTATTTTGTAATCAAAAATGCATTAAGTTATAATTTGTATACATAATGCTTGGAAATGTAGTACAAATTTTCACTAAAGTTTTCCATGGAAGAATTTATAAGAAAGTATAGCGTAAACAAACATTATTTTTTAATGGGAGATTATTGAATTTTAAAATTTGGTGAATATTTATTTTATAGACATAAGTCGCGACAAAATGTGTATGTTCAAAAACGGTTTTCATCGCAACAATGCTATATTGGATTATTAAGTTCAAATTTAACAGATCCATTACAGCGACCTACTCTAAAACGAATTAAATTCAATGGTTACATAATAAATGTATAGAAGCCCTCTACAGTCACTTATTTTCTCCAGTTTTTTATTTGTTTACATCTAATATAATACGAACATAGTTGAAGAAAAAATAAATAATTTAAACTCGTCATAATAGTACCTACCAGTAATAAATTTTAAATTTAAAAAGTCTATAACTTACTATTATGTCCTTGAAAAATTGAGAGTGAATAAGTCTTACGAACACACAGAACATTTACTTATACGTATATTATATTATTTTGTTGTATTAATCAACAACTTTTATGTTATTATAAACACCAACGCTGAAATAATTTACACACGAATCTACTTTCGAATAAGCACGACCTGAACGACTACGTTGTGGATTGAAAAATAAAATCCGAACTGATTGTAATATATCTAAACAAACGCACAAGTTTACCGATATAATGAATTACCAATATTGGTTTTACTCGAGCCGTTATGGCCAGGAGGAGTGACAGATATGCTGTAGCTGTCTGTCGGATCGAACCAGAAACACATTTGTGTTACATCATAACAAGTAGGTACAGTTTGACAAAAACAAAGTGAAAATATGACATATTGACGATAGTTAGCTACGGAACACAATACGCTCTGAATGTAGCAATATGCGATCGATAAAATGAAGAGAATCTCTCAATAAATTACGATATTTTCAATATCATGTCCGAGGCAGCTACAACATCATAACGCATTGATACATATATTGTATAGGTGTTATATGGGCAAACAACTTTTGTTAATGAATCCGTCCCCTGTAATGTATTATTAATACCTATCGCGTATTTTTGTCTATTAACATAGAGATTGCGCATGCGTAGGCATATACATTATCCAATAAAGTTTATTTTTCTGTTGCTGTCCGTTTCCGTAGTAGTTGTTATAATGGATTACTCTCGTGTGACTTTTATTAATGTGGATCTCCGTTTTTGCCTGTTCGATCAATGGCAGATTATGCGTCTAAGCGATTGGTTTATGGTGTGACTCGCGGACCGAGGCCATAATATAATATTGTATAAGACACATCTTGCACAGTACAAACTACTAAGCTTTCAAAATTTACGAACGATCGTTCTTACTTTTATCGAATATTAATAAATAATAGTGAGAAAGTACATGTTAATTTAATGAACACAGTTTTATTTTCCATTAATTATTACGTAAGGAGTAGGTCAGCACTTCATCCTGTTCTGGTGTCGATAAGTCTTATAATTTAAAAAAAAGTCTCCACGGAAGTTAAATTAATTGAAATTGATCAAAAGGCGAAGTTTGTAAATGACTACTATACTTTTAATATAATTTTATTTTCAGTAAAAATAAGAAAAGCATAATTATATTTTCCAAACGATGAAAATGCAACTCAAAACATATTATGTAAAAGCAACTATCAACCATCACGTTTGTGATGAAATCATATAAGTAAAAAATAAATGATTATGCTGGGCTATAGTGACAAGTAGAAATATTATAACGTTTATATTTGTTTTATAATAATTATAAATTGATTATTCTGAAAATATTTTTCATTAAGTCTAAGTGTTTAATAGTTGTTGAAATAAATAGCAGTCTTTCTGATGCACAGAGTATACAAAAAAATCTGATTGTTTTAAAAATAATGTGATGCAAATGCTGACGTTTAAATTCATATCATATATAGATCAGCGTCCTATTGAGTACCTAATATTTTAAACTTGTGATTTTTTTTTTTATTCAAAAAGTCAATCCATTAGAGCGTGAACAAATCTTAAAAAAAGGCTTGATTGTTTCTTTTTTTCTGGTAATGTTGCTAAGGTTTACTAACGGACATTGAATCGAAAAAAAAAAACAGAAGAAGTATTATTATTAAGCCAGTAGTCCATTAAGGCAACAAGAAATATAGCTTTGGGCTATAAGTACTTTCTTCAATAGTCTCGAGCCATCACAAAGGCGCATATTATTGTCCTGTCTACGACAAAGATGACAATGGAGACAGCAGAAAACGTAGGTGTGGACACGACATCCTAAATAGAAAAGACAATCCTACAATAATATTCCTATTTGGCTATGATCCTTTTTCTCGTGGAATTCATAAATCCACAGGCCCGACAAAATAGACTACTATTATAGTGAAGTACGACATTGTTTGCCTAATACAAACATGGTTTGTTGCAAAACCATGTGAACCCTTCGAACAAAATAAAGCTAATTAGGGTTTAAATTATAATTTTTTATCTCACCACCTCATCCCATTAAGTTAAGCGAACCCCACTGCATGTTTGGAATAAAAAAAGAGAAAAAAGGAACACTTTAAAGAAATTGAAATAAGTCAACCATGAAATAAAATTGTCATTTCCACGTAAACTAATGTATTTTCCTCTATTTACGTGAACCCATTATACCTATGACTTCTTTAGTGTTAAAATTAATTTTTAACCTACAATAGGTATGTACTATATTTCTATATCAGTGCTCTTTAAATTGAAAAAGTACTTATTTTGCTATTCATTTGTCACGATAACCCTTTTATATTATCAAGAATAATACAACTGAACACTTTTATATAAAAAAAAATTATTATATTGAAAAATAAATTTTACGACTTAATTACTTATAACTTATAAGTAAATATGCACTATAGAATACTAGATACTTGAAAGTTTGTACCAAAAGAATCTATCAACATTCAAGTGTTCTTGGCCACTTGTTTAGTGTTACTTTTTAGCACATTTTAAATGGTTTTTATAAAAATGAATAAAATTAAATTATTTTTACCAACTGGTTATTATTAGATTTCTATAAAGAATTTTCTTATTAAAGACTCCGTACAGATTGTAAATAATATGATTATTGCAAAAAAAATTGTTTTATATTTGTTATCAAACGATTTGTTAATTATAAAGACTGAACCATTTATAGGTCAAACGATAGACATTGGTTTTATTTTTATTTAAGATGATGCACAGCTTTAGAGATAATGTCAAAATGTTAGTACCATAATAGCTAGCAGTACGTAATAAAAAAAAAAAAACTATAACCAGTACGTAACAATAATACACTGTTTGCATTTTGATCACCACCGCCAAAATGTTTTTAATATATTATGTATAATTTTGAGTAGGATTTTATATAATTAGTATACTCTGATTTTTAATTTCAAACCCAAACCTGAATTAAAAAAAAAAAAAAAATGTAGGCGATATTATATTCAAATCAATTTCATGATAAATATTAAAAATTATTAATATTAACATTTGCTAGGTATAATGGGTAATAAAATTAATTGTGTAAATACCTAGCGTCAACAAACGGAGTTCGATTCAATTTTGATTTCAGTAGTTCGATTTTTAACCCGCGACGGTTCTGTATTAAAAATATTATTTTATACGGTATCGATGTTTAAAAAATAAATGTACTGTTTTCCGCTAAAATAAACGCTCCGTCGATTATGATTTATCAATATAATAGTACAGAAAAAATGAACTAATATTTAACCAGTGCATAAAATATCAGTAAATACGTCTGTACTATATTTACTCAATATATTTCTCGACTATAACTCGATTGTACGACGTCGGTATTTTTTTTAAAAAAAAAACCAGCAGCAATGGTAGTTGAAATTTAAAAATAAATACAATTACAATTATTATTGTAAGCAGGGTAAATGTAAAGAAATACATAGCAGTGAGCAAATTATTATCTTGATATCGCTGCCGAGTAATTGCCGTATAAACGCTGAACAACAAAACCGTAAGCACCGTGTACATCAGTTGTGATTACAGCCAGTCAAAGTAAGTATTGTAATTTGCGAACGGAGATTTACGACTAAAATAATTAACTGCGTACCTACGTTGATTTTAATGGCGGACGAACAAGGTTATAGGTTAGGTACTCACCGCGGGTGTTTTATTTTCCAAAAGTAATTCAAACAGTTTAATGCAACCGAAAATCGTACATTGTAATTTGCAACAATTATATGTCAGGGAAATCGTCGGTGTTTATGTGTAGGGTGCGTTTGAAAAGTGTCAACAGTGATATTGTCAGGGTATCGAGTGGCGACGAATTTTAAAAACCATCGCCACTGTCGCATCGAAGTAATTCTGTTTATTGTAGAATTATACCGTAAACATAATATTATAATATGTGCTATAATAATACCAATATTACTTATATATCGTCATATTATGATAGGACCTAGCCAAAATTTACCTAAATCATTTATCATTTTATTATGTGTTATTTTTTGCAGGCGTTTTTACAGGCGGTCGGTAATTGAGCCCCGCAATATATTATCTACCTGCTTCGTATACAACAGTTGTTTACATTTTTTGACAGGTATTAGACCACAAATTAAATGTTATATATTTTTTAAGAGTACCCGTAGATTGGGCCATGAATGTATAAAACAAAAATATATGAATATAGTATATAAGGAGCATAACATTTATTTAATAACAGTTCCGATGATATTATTATATAATTTTTTTTTTTTTTTAACATAAAAATGTACAAAACTAGGTAAACTACATACAATTAATCAAATAGTTATTAATTTTTTTGTTCAATTAATTACGAATACAATTATTTATTTTCTTTAATTTGATACAGATTTCACAAGTTCGGATCTAATTTTTTTCCCTTGTTCGTATTTTGTAGTTTCATCAAAGAAATAATTTTTTCGAATTAAAGTTAGTTTCTCGGCTTAAAATGTTAGAATACTTCTTATTTTAATATACTACTATGCTTAAAGTTCTTCTACTTAACGAATTTTCAATAGTAATAAGTCGTTTAAAATAGTGACCCAATCACTGGATACCTGTTTTAAATATACAAGTTTGGTGGCCTAAATACTCCGTATACCTTTTTAAAAAAGGGTTAATTGTGGCCAAATTCCGTCCCTTCTTACTAAATATTTAGAGTATCATAACAACTTATATAGTGTTTAAATTTCAAACGAAGAAACGTATGACAGAACAACTTGAATATTAGTGTAATATTATAACATTATATTATTATTATATTCATTACACATATTGAATCTTTAATTTAAATAGTAGAATGTATCATTTAGTTAAACAACTCTAGATTTTTGGTCCTTCGTATTCTACTTCGGTACTATATACAGTACTAAAAATAGTTTTACAACACATTATGTATTTGAGAAACATATTTATGTAAATGTTACTACTTATGTGCACCTACTTATCTAATTGTTTTTAAATACTACGTAATATTACATAATACAATTTTTTTATTATTATAATAATAGTATTTCTATGTTTCAATTCATGTTTTGAGGGTTAACCGCGGAATTCGATTATCCATGGATGCCGTGCCACCCTATCCCTCGGATAATTAAGGGTTTACTGTGCAACAATAAAGTGCGACATATTATGCAACTAGTCGAAAATAATAATATCGTACTATGTACACAAGGTGCAAAATCCACACACGAATTTGAATCCGCAACATATCATTATACTTTGTACGAAGGCCACTATGTTAACTACTCAACTACGTCCATTGCTAATATTATAATAATATGGTGAATAGTGATATGATAGTGTGGACACAACGCAACGCAATGATATATTATATAGGTCGTATGATAATACAACGGCGGTTAAGACGACTTCATTATATATTTATACAATGTTATAATATTCGGTTGGGAACGATCCGCTGACACCTGATAAATGAGCGGCATTAGCCAACGTGAAAAAGGTTCCAATTCGCCGACAGATCGTAATCACATAGACACAGAAATAATTTTTATGTGGAAATCTAGAACGTTACAATCTTTAATCAAAATGTTAATAAAAAAAAAACGCAACGATATTATTTTCAGTTAGTGCCTACTTAGTAAACATTGCATCGTTAGTTTGTTGAGTGCTTCATAATATTTAATTTAAAATGTTATGACTTAAAATAATGTAAAATATGTGAAATTGCAATAGTACTGACAGAGCAAGAACCAAAGACTACCTTGAGAGATGACACGTCTTAAGAATTCGAAATTCAATCAGTCATAAAAAATGTATGTGGTTTTATGCTAAACTTTTTTTTTAGTTTCTAAAATAACTTATATGAAGGACCTTGTATTAAATTGCCAAGCCCTTAGGTATATGAATATTACAATTTCTATGATTATCAATTTCTAACTACAAGATAATTTGCAAATTTCATCAATTTTAGCAATTAATTTCATCAAAAAAAGTATTTAAAAAACTAATAAAAATTATTGTAGATTTACAGTTTAATTTTTTTTAAATTCCGCTATCAACAACTTATGATGAACTATGCATTACATTTAAAAAATAAACAAATAGGTAATTGTGAAATCAATACATCTATCGCTCCATTTGGAATCTAATATCAGAAGAAAGATGATCGCCTTGAAACGGAAACATGGCAGAAGAGATTAAAGCAGTTTTGTACAAAGATGTCTGACTTGATTAATGTTCCTTGATTTTTACAAATAATTGACTACCTAATATTAAATTCATGATTTTCAATTGTAATTTAGTAATTAAGTAGTACGTAAGTGTAGGTATAGTAAATTTTAAACTATAATATTATAATGTGTTGGAAAATCGGCTGTCTTTCAATCAAGTTGTCGGCTAATCGGTACGCCACTATATAATATTCGTTCAAATCAAACCGATCCGGTCGTTTTGTTATTATTATTTTCTTTAGAACTTTAGCTGACGGTCAATGTACCCTTCGTCGTTTGTGCGCCGTGCAATGCCATTTAGTTCTTCGACGAGAAAAAGACCTGAGTTTCCTGCTGCTATACTGTGGTGTCGCCGCAGGTCTCTAATATCCACCCTCAAATGTTTCTATCCCCGGGGGCAAGATAAACCCAGGATACTTTTTCCGCCCCAAAAAAACTTTGCCCGGGGCAAATTTATCGTCGCAGGTTATTTTTACCCCCGCAGGAGGAAGTGAAAATATAGAAGAGTGGGGGGGGGGGGGGGGGGCCAAAAATATCGGTCCTCACATCGGGTCCGTCTGATATACATCGTTATCGCAATAACAAGACGTATAATTATACATTTTCCGCTTGCTAGTCAGTGCAATATGTGCCGAGCCCGTTTGTCGGAAAATTTCCCGTAAAAGCGTTTTCCCGCTGCGTAATCGTTTAATAACACTACAATATGCGTGCTCTGCACTCGTTTTAGCGTATGTGGTGCTAAGCCACGAGCTGGGAACCCCCTCGGACAAGGCATTATAATTCCCGTCGCACGTCCTAATGGAAATCGCCCCCACGACGAAAGGCCCATGCAAGTCTCCGCAAATCCGGAAGTTCGCGTCGATGTCGCGTCACCGCAGCCGGAAGTCTGACGCGAATTATTCCCGTCCCCGGACTTCCGGATCGACATACTATATATTATACTATATAGTATGTATTATATATAACGTAAGTACATTTTACATAATACATATATATCTCCAGATCGCGTTGGAAACGTACCTATATACAAAATATTATTATGTGTATATAAGTACAGGTATATGGATACCACGCTTGCTGCCCACTTTGACCTAGCAATAATTATTTTTTAATACGATTTTTTCTGGACGGATGTCTGTCATCTACAGGTCATTAATATACGGTATCTATTTAAAAGTGCCGTAGGTATGTCTTACAATCGTGTCTGAAGGAGGGATTGAATGACGTGGTGGCACACGAGTGCAAACAGAGCAGATTATTATAGCAGCCACGCCGTAATTTAATTTCACTTAAAAAAAAAATTAATTATTAACAATATGTTTTAAAACATTTTGCGGTAAACGGTGATGCCACATCCATACCATTGAGAGTCGCACTAAGTACCCTAACCAATACGTTCTGTATTTCATAAAAATCTTAGTCGTTAAAAAAAAATATTCTGACCGTGATGGAAATGATAGGATTTCGATGAAAAACTGACAATGGATAACGCCCTTTTTTATTACAGGAACAACTAATTAAATACTGAAAAAAATTTGGTCACGCCAATCTTCTTTGGCCGAGTGCTGCAGACACGCACCTATCCTGCCGCGTCGGCAAACTGAAAATTTTGAACCCGAGCCACACGTTGCATGACCATGATAATATATTATAAGCATACAGGCTTAAGTAGTGGACACGTGACGTAACTATAAATTATTAGCCCCCCGTGCAAAATCAGTTTAGGGAATATATTTAAGGTGTATAATTATTTTACTCATCTATTTCGTGCAATTGAAATTCATCAATTTTTAAATAATCGTCAAGTATAAATAATTCAGAAAGGTAGAAAAACCTCTTCGATGGATTCAAAAAGTACCATCCTGCTGTCATGATAGAAAATGTTGACATTTTTTCTCGTAGTTAAAATAACTTGAATCGTTTAAATAAAACCGAAAAAAAATGTACCGTTCTCACTTCCTTTTAACGCGATGTGTATGATTAGTGGATAATTTAATATATTATTATGCTTACCTACCTATATTTAGTGTTAACGTGCCGTTATACAATAAGAAAATTTAAAAATAATCGTAGTTTCTCATTTCTTTAGTTAACGATAGTATTGCACTTGCAGTGTCAACATTTTATCGTTCTTGGTAAAATTAGTTTTTTCCTACCCGCTTTATGACAAGGTTAATGTAATACTTACATTGTATTACATTATATTTTATCATTTGCGCAGTCGGTAATTTTCATTTCACAGATAACTCGAATTATCTCCATATCATGCGTCTCGCAAGTAGACATACACAGTATACAGAGTATACACACGAGTGTATATCGAGAGGATTTAACGTTTTCTCAAAACAATAAAAGGTCAGTGGTTTTGAAATTTAGAATTTATATTTTATTTAAAATTTAAACACAATTCTAAACTTTCCCGTAGAGGCCTCGGGCATGACTAGACTATCTCTAGCGATAGTGTTTTAATGTTAATATCTTCCCCTAGGAGATAGGACTCCGTAGGTACACCTGAAATATGCGTACGGTAAATCCAAAATTGTATAGTTCGCTAATCTCAAACTGCTATTACAGTCGTTATATTATATTACCGGCTCCACCAATGCCACTCGCGTCTCGCACCGAGATAATTGCGCGGCTATCATCTTCTCCCATTCTATTGTCACGACTCTTTCGTTTTCCCTCACTGTATATACATTTACACAAAGCCCTGGCTTAACGCACTGACGTTTGAAATATTACGTTATACTCGCGTTTCAGCTGTGCAAGTAATTATTACAGTGGGTATCAAAATATCAGCGATTAATCCGCAATGGTTATTCCACCTCGATCACGCATGACAAGCACCGCATTTATATTTTAAACTTTCCTCCGTCGTTGTGTTTAACGATATCGATACAATTAATATTGATATGACGTATTGTAGTAACTCCTGTAATTGTCTTTTGTATTAAATTGAATACCGACAGCGAAACTATACAGCGCAAACCTGCTATTTTAACCACAATACGCCATTTAGATTATTTTCATTCGTGTACAGACCATACAACAATATTATAGCGATTGGTAATATCATTATTATGAAAACAATGCAATCATAATCGTTAAATGCAGTGAAATAAATTAGTACAGAATACAATTTATTTGTATCGTCTTCATAAATAAGACGTAGCAAAGATAAAATTATCATGGTCAAATATTTTATTTTTATTTTTCGGCAACTAACTATGAAATGTCAATTTTATATTTCAATTCATAAAAAGCTCTGAACTATAAGCATCTTACGTAGAATTATAAATATTCTATTCATGTTATTTTATTAATGGAAATATTATTAATCCCTAAAGTAACACATAAAGGGAAAACCGAGAGAAGTTCTTTCCATTACGAAAGTCCTTGTTTAATTTAAAATGAACTTTAGTACATCTTATATATATATAATATTATAAATATAATAAATAAAATGACTGGGGCTTACAAAATAGATGTGCAATTTAAACATTTGTACGAGAATTCAACATTTTGGAGCGATTATTATTTACGCTTCATTACTATCAAATGTTTTTGAGAAAGGTTGTTTACGGTACTTACGAATATTAAGAAAATATTGTGTTATTTATTCTAGAGTAAGTTCTGATTGTGACAGGTTTTACTAAAATATATTTGACCATTGACTGATCATATTTTAAAGAATTTAAATTTGTAGATTGATGCTTTGAGAATGGTACGGAGAAAAACAAGTACAATAGGTACTATTTACAATATATTAGTTTATCCGAAATTGTGTAATGTTTTGATAGTACATATAATTTATAAATAGGTACTTGATGATAAATATAAAGTTATATAAAATATAGTTAGAACTTAAAATATTTATCTTAAAAATATATTATTGAAATGGGGAAAAAAACAGTAATGTGAGGTTCATTCTTGGTCTCTAGAGTGTCTCTAAGGTTAGGGTATAGTTGTCTTGAGAGCTCTAGAGGTCTTTAAAGTGGTTGATCCTACAACTATACCTACTACTAAAAGTGGGTATCATATATTATCATATTCCTATAGTACAAGTTAAAAATTCATATCGCGTTTTCTCGAAATTCAACTTACCCTATTCGTTTAATGGTTCCCCTAAGATTTTGAGGAATCGTCTTTCGTCAATTTTTAAGAGTTTTACTTATCATTTTCTTCGCTGTAACTTGATACGCAATAATTGCACGAGGTTAATGTAAACTAGGCGTGTTCAACAAAAAAATCGTGTTCGGAACGGTTCGCACATTCAACTAAGGCTTACTAACATCGGCATATATGCTTGAAAAATGTGCACTGATCGTTACCGAACGAACGGCGAGAACCGACAGACCAACGACACTACCGAAGCACGTCGTTTCGATATAGTGACTAAAAAACCGAAAGGCCGTACAACAGCTATTGTGTGATAATATTATAAATGTATTCGGGTACATTTGAGTGCGGCTAAGTCTCGGAAAACCTTTTCTTTTTGGCAAACACACCGCAGTTAACGGATTATTTATTGCCGGACGAGTCACGTCCCCGGTACAGTTGTCCTCTCCGTGCACGTCTCGGAAATCCGCAAGACTGTTTTCAACATATACACATCAAGTCCGCAGCATGTGTGGTGTGTGTGTGTGTGTGGTGTGTGTGTGTGGGTACTTATGTAATACAGTCGACACCCGTGTATAGTGTGTCGTCGTAAACATAATACGTATATAATACGCTTGCACACACGACTGCGTTAAGTTATACGCATCGAGTTTAGTAGGTACCTACATTTTCGCGATAGAGGTCAACCGCGCACAAGATTTCTATCCGCCGTTAGCATTACGTATACATGTACGTCTGAACAATGGCGATGATAAAAAAGAAATATAAAAACCTCACGACGGGCCGGTGTGTATATAATATAGTGTAGTCGTACTGTTATTATTATTATTATTATTATATAGCAGTGTGCGCGGCGATATGTATAGGCACAGTTAGTCGCGCGGGGTATGCGTACATTGTAGGGGGGGTGGCGATAAAATATTCGGTCGAGCCCGGCGGAGAATAGGCCGCGCGAGATAAGCCGTAAAAAAATAAAAGGGTCTTTGATATGCTTTAATAAACGCATATATACCTACGCGCCGTGACGTATATATACTTAGGACATTTTACGACCGCTAACGTGGTCAGGGGCATGATGTGTACCAAGTCTGTTGGCTCTCGGAAACAATATCCCCCGTGTGGCACGTCAATGTGGCGGTGGCGGCGGCGGCGACACGACATTTCCGCCTAGCGTAATATAATGATATGATATAAAATATTATAGTGTTTCCGGAAGTGAAAAATTTGTGTCCGGAACACACTGTGCGCGCGTTATTCGACAACTGTCACGGCGGGGGTCCAATTATGCGGCTGAAGTGTGCCCGAGAGTGGTGATTTTCCGACCGGCAAAAAGGCACTTAAGTCAATTTGATATTTCAGCGAGTCGTACATGCGAGACTTCGTAGTATATTAATACGACGTATATTTTACATTTTTACCGCTCGACCGACAAGTCGCTATTGGCGATGAAAAAATGTAACATATTTCGAGAGAATATTATAAGACGCACTTTGCTCTTACTTTGCTCGATGTATTGTAAAAATCGACATCAATATTATAATTTTCATAATAACTCACAAGTCAAATATTGATTTTCAACCTTCCGCGAACTTAAACAAGCCACGAGTAAGAATCGATGATTTTCGAAATATGTGTTGATATCCATTATCCATTGACCGCTCTCGGTACCCGGGCTCTGTATATAATAGTATCTACTCTGATCGGCTTTTCTTCCATCTATACTTTTACCGCAGTATTTAAATAGTGTGTTGACACCGCCCGAGTGCAACCGACTAAATTCAGAACCGATATACACCAGCATGACCGCGATCCTTGTTAAGAACCAACAATCGGCTTCGGATCATTTAAATAGTTGTGCACAATAGGAAACCATTTTCGTTTGGGCGCTCAAAACATTACAATATAATTAATATACACTGTCGCCGGCGTAGTCGAAAGTAAACGGTGGCGGCGATAACATTAAAAGCTTAACAATCAACTCTTAATTTTTCACGATAAAGTTTCGACGGGACAAGTTTTTGTGGCGAAACGAAATTATTTAAATGTAACAAAAACATCAATAAAAGACCGAACCGAGGAAAAACTCTGTTATAATTTTATTGGGATGAATTCAGCGATGATTTTCGTGGTAGACATATTTTATCACGAGTTTATATTTTATAAAATATAGGTGCTTACAATGTATCCGCCGAACAATACGCAATATTTAGGGTAACCAAACAACAACAACAACACGCTGTGCGGAGTATTCGTATAGATTTTCGTCATTTACAGTTTATGTTATTCCGAAACTAGAACACCCATTAGCATAATATTAAACGACCGTGGTCGTCACCGATGCAGTCGTAGGTACCTATAGTAAGCAGATGCCTGCGTTGTAAGCATTATATTTTATATCAAGTTATCGCATGATTACCTATACATCTAAATATAAATTGATCACCGATCCGTGAGCGGAACTTAAACCGTAATCATAAATTTAATATTTACATTATAATACCCGTGTAACGGATAGGTACGATATTTAAAGTTTTTTAGTTTTATTTGTTATAGGTGGGTGACACCATTATGAGCACCATTTCCGCCCAAGCCGTAATGATGGCAGTAGAGCACACGTACTGGTATTAAAGACATAGAATGTCTTGAGAACACTAACACAATATTGAGCTATTGGTTAATGGTTTATTATATGCATAGTCCCTAAAATGTACATGGCTAAACGCGGATTTTTATCATTGTGACAACTTGGAAATTATTAAAGAAATAATTCTTCAATTGAACAACGAAGACTCTATTTCAATTAAAAAATTGTAACGGAGTAGCCGTCACCACATAACAACGGTCCTTTTCAGGACCACCGATCAGCGAACAGTATGCTAGCACAAGCCACACAGACTAACGTTAGGGACAATAACTAGGCCCCAAGTAACAGCACAACGAAAACAATAGGAGTTACATATAGGGGAGAGTCAGACGAATCTAACGACACCCTCCCCAAGTCAACAACCCCGAAATCGAATAAACTACAGGACTTCCCGTACAACTAGTAAACACTACGATACACACGGCGGCAGCGGATAATTTACTAGTCGATACGGCAGACCGCTTATATACCGGACGTTTCCACACCATCGATACAGTCTTCAATATATCTTCATACCTTCAATACCTGTCACAGAACGAAGAAACAAGACCCGAAGACCCGAAGACCACCAGCACAGCAGTCCAGCCGAAACTACAGAGAAATGACCGATGCGGTGGCGATACATACTCAATACACAAGACGACTATCGACGAGCGCAGCGTTCCTGCCCACCGCTACAAACGAAACCATCGACACAGCGACGAATGCACTCGTTATACGGAGGGGCAATCGACGAGTTCCTGACTACCCCGTCGTCGACGTGATAACAAGAACATTCGCTGATTAAGGTGATATCCGGCGTCAGCGAACAGGCACATCACCATCAGCGTTGCTAACGCATTCACAGTCGATCTACCATCGCGACTAGTCAAAAACGGTTCTTATCGGAACCGCCAATTTGACCACCCCCACCCTCAGTGTGCCTGCTAAGACATCACTGTGAGTCGGTATCAATCGAACACGACTTATACAAGACCGTGGGCGAGCGATTCCGACTCATCCCTTTCTTATTATATAATTATTATCCTAATAAGTTAGAAACCCCGACATTTAAGTCGCACCTCTACAGGTCTGATACCACCCGTTGCGGTCGCTTCTGCAAGCCAACCACTCGCCAAGGAAACTAACTCCTTTCCTATTGAATATATATATATAATACGCATTACAATAAACAAACGAATTTGTACATAAAACAATCACGTGTACAATTATTTACGATCACGGGACGTCGGTAATCGACGGACCGTATCAAAATCGCAAGATTTGATAAAAAATCCTAATTTGAAAGCTAATTTAATTTACATTAAATCAAATTTTGAAATAATTCCGAGCACGATAAAAATGTTAGATTCAAAAGATTATTTGTTATCAGAAGCCATAATCAAAATTAAAAACGCAAAAACCACATTAAAAAAATTAAAAAACAAAATTGATGGTATTATATAAATGTTAAACTTCAACCGTACTAAGAAAAAACCCTTGATATAAAATAATGAAGACAATTTCTAAGATATTTTGGAAGGAAAAATAAACGGAAACTATGAACAACTTGAAGATTTAAATGCAAGTGATATTGCATGTATGAAGTACGCTCCTATAAATATTGCTGAGGTCGAGCGAAGTTTTTCAATGTATAAAAATGCACTTACATATAATCAGAAGAATTTAACGTTTGAACACATTAAGGAACTTCTGATGATTCAATGCAATAAGGTAAAATATGAATTCAATTTTTGTTTCAGTTTTTATTAATGTGAGCTAATACTTTATAGATTGAAGATACAGAATGTTAAACGGCGACGAAGACAAAATACTTTAGAAGCTTTTTTTATACTTTTTTAATATCATATTAATAAATATTGTTACATAATTTTACATAATACATTTATATATTTTTATATAGTTTTAAACAAAATTTTAAGTGCATAAATATTGTTACATAATTTTACATAATACATTTACATATTTTTACATAGTTTTAAACAAAATTTTAAGTGCATATTTAAGTACATAAATATTTGTTAATAAATATTGTTACATAATTTTACATAATACATTTACATATTTTTACTATATTTCGCATTTCTATCTACCTTTGATAACAAAACTAAAACCGGTTAATTCAAGGTATTTTTGTTACTTAATCAAAGGTAGATATGGCTTGAAAAGTAGATATACGACAATAATTAAAATACCCTTAAATGTTTGTGCAACTGCTACGGGCCTGGAAGTTTGACTTACAGGCGTACGAAATACATTTTCAGTTGTGACTTACCAGAATGCGTTGCAATTTACGATTATTATCTTCAAAATTTATCAACAGTATTATTGTTTGCAATAAACCTAATATTATTATAATTAACACGACATTTATTATTTTTGAATACATATTTTTTTTCTTTGTATTTTCGATATCTTCTTCAATCTATAACATAAGAATAGTTATTAATTATTATTATTTTCACTTGAAAACTTCTATGAAACTTACTGTAATGTAACAGGATTTTTTTAAGTCCATTTCTATTTAACGACTAGCTAAATAATTGAATTGATTTGCTATTTACTTATATAATAATAATGCAGGTTTCCATGTTCCTAATATTTGTTATTAGCCAGTTAAATAAAGTTGTTTAAGCAATGGATAGCAGTTTGTATTATGGATAATATTTCTCCCATTATCGAGTATATTCGATTTAGGAGCTCATATCTAATATCTATATACCGCTTAGATGTTACTAGACGAATCATAATACCGTAACCCTCCCCATTATACCCCCCTACCCCAAGGTTGAATTCAGAACTGGCGACGATATCCACATTTAAAAACTTACGTTCATCGAAATCCAACACATACGTCGTGCAATCGATTAACGGTGACGGCTCTCGCACTTGAAGTTTTTTTCTGTTTTTCATAAACATTTCACCGAAAAATATTATGTTTTATTTAAAAGAATAAAATATTTTATTTAAAATATCTTTCAATGTAGGTAATTGCTCACACCTTATCGGAAATTAGATATAATTAACTGTGTGGAAAGTAATAATAGCTTTAGGACGGACATTTGAGAAACGATTAACTAATGATGCATTTACCCAACTCGGTCTCTTATTTATATATGGTACCGATACAGCGATACACCCCCCTCCCCCTTACCATAAAATCTTAAATACACATTTAAAAGTATATTACATAATAATATATCACTAATGTTATCCTAATATTATTATTATTATTATAAATGTGGTAATGTAATTTAAATTTCATACTAAGGTGTTAAGAAACTGAGCATATCACTCATTCTCTAAAAGGTGTGATGAGGAGTAATATGTTATATAGTATACTATACACTCAATGTATAGCATGTTTTCATGATATTTTAGAAATTATCAACACATATTACGTAATATAACGCTTAAGGTTTCATATTATTACTAACGGAATAGTTAATATATATCACATTAAGATACGAGATTTCATTTGAGAGGGTGCATATAATTATCCAACAGACACCTGTATATCGAACCTACACAGACTGAGAGAGAAAATGGTATGTAATTTTTTATTTTGTTTTGTTTCATGATAGGAAATAATTTTATCTTCATAATTAATGGTTTACAACTACTTTTGTAGTTAGAAGAATTGACGGGTGACACCACTCCAGACATTTCAACGTGTAGGAAAATCATGAATTCATCATCAGAGAGTCGGGAGATAAGTAACTCCATAATATTTAATATAAAAATCTATAAACGTGTAATGGTAAACTATTTAATGTCTAAGAAGAGGGAAGTATATCATTATAATAATTATCCCTTGTACTATATCAGGAGTGGTATGACAACGAATCGAAGTGTGGCAAGCTGACTTGGTTGAAATGATTCCATATTCGGGGAAAAACAGTATTATCTATTACTTTTTCCACTATCAAGCCATTAGCAATGGCCTGCTTTAAATTACGATAGTGAAAAATGTATCTCTCTTCCCGCTCCAACGTAGCCATTAATTTGTTCACTTTTGAGCCAGGGGGTACAGCATTCCGTGGTAAGAAGAGGAGATCGTTGTGCGTGTCATGTAGGTTGTCAGGATAAGCGATATAAACCTCGTAGATAACGTCCAACGTCGGATTCGTCGGTCATACCGTCCAACAGCTCTAGAGAGCGATCCAAATCACCCTCGTACCACTTGAACCCTCCGTAGGGCATATATCCCCCCATGGCGTACCCGTACAAGTTGTTGACTATAAGAAGGTTTTATAGTTAGTGATATAATTAATAGTATAAGCGTTGTATATTTACAATCCTGGTAGACGAGCCACGACGGTGGCTTCTCAGCATCGTATCCCGGCGTCTTGAGGTTGTTTGCCCGACAGTACCGTTCACTGGCCTGGACCGACCCTCTCTTATACCCTGTTCCACGAAAAGTACCATATCGTAATCGGTAAGTAACTCCAGTGAGACGTCCGTATACCTCAACATCGCGTCAAACGTAAACCCCGGCGCCGTATAATAATACATGGGGTCGAGGTTGTATGTTGACATGCAGAGGTCCCGGAAATTCTCCATCACGTCGGCCAGAAGGAGAACGTCGATGTTAAGGTATAGGTCACTGTAGTCACCGAGGGTTGGACACTTGAAATGATACCACACCTCCGTCGCGTGCACGTAGTCCTCGTCACTAACGTGCTTCTCCAGTAACATACTATAAAACTCCCATTTCGGTGGTAGAGCGGTCTCCTCGAGCCTCGACCATTTGTCGGTATACTCGTACGGAAACACGCCCTTTCGCATGCCTAGTGGCATGTCGGGGGGCTGGAACACCTTGGCGGTCTCGCGGAACTTCTCAAACTCACCCGGCTTCGTGAGGAGGTTCCCCACCAACTCGGCCAGGCTCGAGGCCATGAACCGACATGAGTCCAAGAACCTCACACTAAAGTCGGGCATGACGCACTTCGAGAACGATTTATAGTTCTCCTCAGTGTTTTAAATCTAAGTATTAATAAAATTAAATACATACCATGTTTTTTCTGTACGTGATTCACGAGACGATCTCGACGATTGAAAATTTATTTGCAGTAACCGCATTGAAATTTAAATGACTGCTGCTGTTCAACCGTGATACCCACAGCCGAATTGTATTCATTGCTATATTTAATGAAACCTAATAAGGACGAATTATATAATAAAAAGTTGTTCTTATGACTTTTAATCTATACTTCATACTAAATACGTAGTATATTAATAAATTAATATTATATTGATAATATTCAATTATTTATTCCTTAATATTTAATTTTATTCATTATACAATTTGTTATTGCTATAGAGTATTTTTATGGTAATGTTAGTGAATAATTCTCGACTATTAATATAAATACTATGAAATATATTCATTTGAGTAATGAAATATATATTATGGCAACGTTATTTGAATTATTATTATATTCATTTAGACTAGTTTCGGTTATTCATTTGTTTTTTTATCAATATAATATAAAAAATTCGATATTTATTATTCGTAGTTACTTGTTTTATATCTAACCAATATTAAATTAAATACATACCATGTTTTTTCTGCCCGTGGTCAAAGAGGTGATCCCGACGGTTGAAAATTTGACTGCATTCACCACATGGAAATTTCATTTGTTCATGCGATTTTGCATGTCTCAACATATTACACTTAACACTGAAAACTTTATCACAAACACCGCACTTGAACGTTTTTACTGATATGTATAAAACACCGGGTTAAGAATAAAAGTAATACTGCTTTCAATAACTTGAAGAACAGAATGATTCCTTTGAGTTAAATCAGACCTCTTATATATGATATTTCCTAGCCTCTAGCTATAAAACGTGTGATAAATTTCTATATTTCATAAATATCATAATATATTAATATCTATAATTAAGATTTTAGAAAACTTGTTCCATCCTACTAATATCAATGTAATTTTCCCCAATGTCATTTATTTGAATGTGTATATTATAGAAAAATACTAGCTCATTATATTATTGTTATTGCTAATGATATTTAAACAACACTCTACATATTTATTTTGAAATACATAAACGATTATGGTTTGATAGTTAGTTAAAAGAAAAATTGCACCAGTTTATAATTATCAGAGGCTGTTAGCGCTTCAGCAGTCATTAAAGGCTAATTAAAAGTGTGACACTTCACATATCGTAATAACATTTCCATAGGTTTCATTCACTGGTAGTTGTAAATGATATATAAATGTGTAATATATACGTCTGATTATTAAATATATGTATTTTATTGTATTTTCAAATATATACAAGTATGAATGATAGGGGTGGGGGTAAGATCTGACATGGACTAGGCATGGATAGGAGGGGAGTGTCAAGGCCGGGCACGTTCACGATAGCATAGAACTATAGGTGGTGTAATGGGATATGCGGTATATACGGGATTTACGGTGATACAGAACCTACCAAAACATACTACTCTATGACAATAATATCATCTGTTGCAGCCTGAAGTTGCACTCTGTACCTGCTAAATAGTTATTGACGAGTATAACACAACTTTTTACTAAGGTTGAACTTTTGGTTTTAAATTATAATAATATGACGTTTAAATACATACGAGTGGATGGCCATCCAGTAGGTAGCTACAATATCTACATTTAATAATATATTATGATAAGATAATTGTATACAATATTCTAAAAATCATTTAACGGTTATTTTACTGTTAAAAAACGTTTACAGAGTACGCCAAAGCTATAAAACAATATGGTCGCGAGGTCTATAACTCAGAAACTATACATATATTTTTGTTCGAATCGCGATTTGGATGCATCGACGTTTCCAAAAAATAATCATCCACTTAACGTCTTACAGTATATAAGGGAGGTGGTCATTTACAATGAAATTCACAATTAAAGGAATGCGTAGGGATGGACGTATTTGGTAAATGGCCCTGTACATATTATAGAAGGTGATAGGATCATTATTGCAGTTTCACAGATTGAACAGACAGTAAATAATATTATTTCTTACGGAACAACACGTGCCTAGGGCAGTGCTATTATAAGCTAACCTTAGCAACCACCGCCAAACCCGTCCCTTATTCGCCGTACCGTTCGTAGTTCGTTTAAGGGCGAATGACTTAAATAACATAATATTTTGTTTGCCGTAATGCAATGGCGGTGTATAGATTTCAATATTAATTAACCACTGGTGAATATATTATATATTATTATTGTTGTAGCATAATATTATCGCGTGTGTGCCGAATGCATTGTTTATTCTGGTGTATTATGTTTATCACTCAATACTGTAGTTGACGAACATAAGTTAAAATAAACAATACATTTCAGCAGTATCGCAGGGCGACTGTATTGTGCGGTTCACTCGACTGCGTCACTGTGTGATATCGTAAAAGACCCGTACAAAGGCTGGACACAGCCAGTACGTGCTTAGGGTCAGAACGGACTCATAAAAATCAAACTAGGACTTACTTTTGGACAAGTCTAAATGAGAATTTTAGTATTATTTCGCAATATAATTTTACAAGGTCTGGGCCGTGGTTTTATTTTAATAAGCCGGCGCCGAGCTTTTTAAAATCTGAGTCCTGGGATTTAAAAAATACCGAGCTTTTAATTGCGTTCTATTAAATTCATATTATTAACATCATCATAAGTAAAATACTATAATATATATGTAATTTATTCATTTATTAACAAGTAACAAGACATATTGTATAACCACAATATATGTTCAGTTATTTTCACACAACTTGTTTGTTAAGTTTAGTGATTATAAATTTGTATTGTTCAAACCTACAGCACCTTCCTCGTGATAAATATTATTTACATTTTCTGTTGTTAAATTCTTGTAACAAAGCAGTCATTTATTGTGGTCACCTATAAATGCTAAATAACTATTGTAGGAAGAAGATTCTAAAATTTGCGAATAATATAAATTAGGTATTTATATTGAAACCGGGTTGTTGAAAGATGCACTGGTCATCGGGCCGGCGCATCAGACTTCTCTGGATTTCGAAGACATTCGCAATTTTTCCCAGCGTAGATACTATATGATATTGTAAGTACCTACGAAACAGAACAACGACAGCCCACAGCAACACCACTAAAACACCGAAGACTATCTGCTCATACGAATTGATATTATATTGTTATACGACCGCAGCCGATATCGTATTGTTATTAATTATTACAAACAACTATAATATTAATATAATCGTCTGCTGCGGAAATATTATGTAACAGCGTTTCTGCCAGGCGCCGCAGCTGCTCGTGACGTTTTCCCGCGAAATTATCGGCAAACCGCGTATGCTGCACGTGTGGGGGGGGGGGGTTATGCTGATTTGGAAGTCCCCGATTAGTGGTATAACAATATTCTCGTGCCGATATAATACGATATATGCATAAATAAATGTAATGCGTAGTCATACGGCCGGGAGGGTGTGGAATCCTATAGGTGTGTGTGTGTGTACAACACGTGTAAATTTTACCTGCGATTAAATTGCACATGACATCACCAAGTCGGTACGTGCGAACGACAGTATGTATATTATTATTATTATTATTACGTAATACCGTTGGGCACACATCATTTTGAATACCTCGTCGGCAATCGACATACAAAACGTATACCTACACGGTTTACGACAATTACCGGAAACGGATGCGGTCTGTTGCTCAAACGCAATATCCTTTGTTTACTATCGTTTTTCTCGTCAGCGCCCACGACGAACACAAAAATCTCGTCGACGAATTTGCGCGTTTTAATTGCAGCTCTTCGGATTATCGTCATCGTCATAACGACACTATATTTTATAAGACGCATTATATAGATAGATGAGGTACTGCACCCGCGCTCAGAAGCTCGTCCCGTCCCAAACCGTAGTACGGCCACGTACATTTTGAATAAAAGGTTTCTCCGTATATGATTATTGTTTTGTTACACGTTGCTAGGTAGGGGATAACGCAGTGTTTCGATAAAATTTCGTGTTGCGCGGGCCGAGCTGGTTGTATAAAGAATAAAGGTTTGTGCTAAGAAAATCAGTCGAGACGGATATACATCGAATACACAATTCGTGATTTTTTTATACACCCGAAAGGTCGTTGTACAATA
Source organism: Sitobion miscanthi (assembly GCA_008086715.1). Taxonomy (NCBI): domain Eukaryota; kingdom Metazoa; phylum Arthropoda; class Insecta; order Hemiptera; family Aphididae; genus Sitobion; species Sitobion miscanthi. The sequence continues at coordinate 4,822,663 of CM017805.1, forward strand.
TTTACTGTTTCTGCATTTTTTTTCCGCCCCATCGTATTTAATATGAGACACTCTTTCGAATCCCAGGCGGTGGATGTCTATTAAAAACCGTTTAATAAGAAGTCCTGCGGAATCTCATTACCATTTTAACGAGGTAAAATACGATATAATATTACAGTTTACTCGTTTGAGATTCAAAAACATACACCGGCTGAACACGTCTTTCAGTAGGCGCATCTTATCAAAGTGCAATAACGGGTCTGCGAGAGATATATTGTATAGAGTTCAAACACAATTTTTAAAAATATTACAATTTATTTATAATAGGTAAATGAAAAATTAAAAAAAAAGGCTTAGTTTTTAATACATATTTGGTCAGTGTAAAATTCAAAGTGATAATATAAATTAAATCAACGGTATTGTTATAATGATTATAATAATTATAATACTTATTGTATTATTGTGACTACGTGTTCTTTAAGAATATTTAAATGATATTAAGAATACACATGTAGTTGAGCCATTAATATTATTTAGAATTTAATATCTATTTAAAATTTCGAAAATAAACAAATTTAAAAGAGAATATATTAAATTAAAACAAATAATAGAATACATTATTTTAATGGAAAGCGTTGATAGGACATATAAACAAAATATTTTTAATGAATTAGTAATAAAGTATATATACTATGCAAACAACGTTGATTGAAATCATTGATTGAACTAATTCTACCCTTCTAAAGGGGACTATAAAGAATATTTGCATTAAAACTAAAAATAAGTAGAATAAATAAGGATCGTCTTCCTTTTTTTAAATCACTGTGTAAATACTAATTTGAATCCTAATTCCTATAATTGCTTAGAACGAACCGAATACCATATAAATCAAATTATTTGATTGGAGGTGTATTATGTATTTTAAAATAAATAATATTTTAAGTGTTAAAATAATATTATGTTTGTTTATGCATATTAGGTACCTATACTATAACAAAGTATGTTATTTATTATTTAATGAACAATAAGTAAAAATAAAAAATAAAACTTTTTTGTCATAAAATTCGTGACCCAAAAAATGGGTAATTTAATGCTTAGACTTAAAAAATATAACATTTTAAACTTCTATATAATTATTAGTTTGGTATGATTTACGAAAGGTAAAAATAATTTTTTTCATAAGCCGGGAAAAACAATTTCAAAACGAATTTTATCGTTACGAAAATAACAATAAAGAATGCATTATGATAGAAAAACACGTGATAAATAAAAATTAAAAAACGAAAGCATATAGTAGTTATAGGGCAAAAAGGTTTTAGTGTAAAAAAAAAAAAACAATAGTTTTGTCACGGACTCGCGCGTAAAAAAATATTAAAATGCACGAGTAAAAATAAATGTTGACAATAAAAGTACATAAATAAAATATTGTGTGTAATACGATGCACTTGAACGAGTCACTACGAATTATATTACCACGACGAACGATCCGAGCGAGTTGATCCTCCATCATAATATATTTATTTTCCGGAGGATAAATTACCGAGCGTCGTCGACCTTTGCGAAATGACAAGTCGTTTACGGATTGGTAAGAATTTTCAAGAGGTGTTAAATAATTGTTCGGCTGTGCGAGCACAACTTTCTGCGGCCATCTCGGTCGGTCTCGTTCCATATACCAACGCAGAAAACGTCAAAGTTTCGCGTCTAAACAGCTGTGTTGTACGAGACGCCAATGTCGGCTCATATATATATATAGAAACACGTAGGTTGCCTGTGTGTACAGTACAAAATATAAAATGCATGATATAGCCGTATGTATGTAGGTGTGCGATGTTAAAGTCCCACGAGAACGGACTGTCGTAACGAAATGCTCTATTTAAACCGTCTGAATCGATTTTGCACCGATCTCTTTGGACCGCCGTTTACCGATATCTTTGATTCCCGCTGGGAAAATGAAAGCGATGACCTTCGCTCCCCTTGATATTAGGCATATAATTCAATATAACGTGTATTTCAATAATACATGGCCGCACGAATAATTAATAATAATAAATAGCAAAAACTGCATAAACGGCGCTATAACTATTATAATATGACGTGAGGTTATTTAACGAATTCAATATTTTTCTTACGCTATAAATTATTGCTTTAAACATCGAATAGAAGATACCTATCGTGATTTATATTTTTAATACATAGATAGCATCGTAATTATTATTCGCGAAAAATGTATTTGTACTTATATGCATATAAGAATGAATATAACTGCCTAATAATAATAGTAATAGTCAAAATATAGGTATTTTATTTTACAATACTAATCTAAAAGACGGGAAATGCTTATCGATTTGTGTTGGGCATACATAATAATGGAGTTGACGGTTAATATTTGTATTGCCAAGTTCTAAAAATGTAACACGACATCAATTTAAACTTTGAATTACGTCAAAATTGGGTAGGCGTAGGCATTATCATGAAATACGACCATATTATTATAAATATATTTGTATACCCCATTTGACAAAATGTATTACTTTAAACTTGTTTTAAAAAGAACGCAAGGTAATTTTACTTTTTGTGAATACCTATTTATTTTTATATAAATATTCCAAAAATCTTGACAAACCATATTTTCACACGATAACTTTAAATTTAAAATAAGTATCAGGTATCAACCCGTTTTTATAGTATTATCTGTAACTATTTGCTCCTTTTAGCAAAGGTGAATACGAGCGGAAAAATCACCTACCCCTACCCGTTCATCAAACAACTGTGCTGTGCAACCGTAAGATATTTGATTAACAATTAGTATAGTAAAATATATTAATTAACGTGTACAATAATATTATATGTATTGTGTATAATTCAGTTGTTCAAAGTTAACCTTCCTCTCCTCTGCCGCTAATTACATCTGTATCGGCCCTTTTATGATAATTGTTTTTACCATCACTGCAAAGGGTTTCACACAATTTGTATGTTAGTAAACATATACTATGATTTTCATACATGTAGCATAAACAGACTTAACCAACAATCATTTTCGGATCTCAGAAAAACTTCCCTCCAGTAATAAACTTCATAATTCTAGATGCAATATTTTCCGATTGCAAAATGTCTTTATGATAGAAAGTGGAAACCACAGCTATAAAAATTTGCATCCCTTAATAGCGATTGCTTAAAGTCAATCAATAATTTATAATATATTAAATTCAAAACATAACAAGATGATTAGTATTTATTATCAGTTATTTATAATATGTAGGACAACAACATTTACAGTAAATACCTAGGTATGTAAAAATCAAACGTAAAAGATTGAAAATAATAATATTAGTTTATAAAAAATTACATTGTTGAACTATGATAATAGTGTGTTTAATGTACTATAATTAATCCGACGTAGTTGTTAATTATTATGACAGTATAAAGTTGTACTTATAATGTTCATGACCTAAAATAATAAAAGTTCAATAGATTTGTTTGTTGTAATAAGAATGTTTTAGTTTTTCAAGACGAAGGGCTACCTGAGGCAAGTTTTAGATTTCATTTTTGACATGGATCGCTTGTTCTTAATTATGCAAAGCTTCAAAATATTTACCTCGAAGATTACAGCTGGCTGTATTGAAATGATATGATTGCAAACCAAATTTATTTTATAATTATTAATTTATCATTTAAGATCTTATTAAATTTAGATTGAATTCGGATAATTATCATAGTTTAGTGTTTTTTTGCATACGTCATAAATAACCATTGTTATTACAAAATGTATAATTGTTTATTTAAAATTGAATTGTAAATATTGTAATCATATTAATAACTGTACAATAAAAATGCAAAATAGTGCAATTTTAATGTATAACGTTTTCCATCGAAATAATAAGAGTAAACATAGAAATATATATTAAATAATTTTATAAATTGATGAATTACACAGCTGATGATCTGTTTTTTCAATTACCTACATAATGTCAGTGATGTAGTACTTTGAATTATTCATATAAATTGTCATAAAATAAATATTATTTGATTTGACCTTAATTTAATTACTGTACGATGATAAATTAAATTATTTTTATGGAACGTCATTCTTAAAATGCAAATACAATAAAGACTATACCTGCATGTGTAATAATAAATTACTGGTTTAAAGATAAATTTAAACGTTGAATAATACAGCGTTGTATTATTTTACATTTTAAAACGTATAATGCTTAACAAACTGATTAAAAGCTTTGAAATTTGATTTACACATGAGACTATTTAAAGTTTAGATAGGTTAATTTAATCTCTAATATTAATGTAATAAACATGAGTTTAATAATATTATATTATATAATATTAATCTGCAAAGTGCTTTGCGTGTACTCAATTATTTTGAAAATTCTTGATTAATTTTAATGGCATTTGTGCCGTGTACGTTTTCTGTACATTCGGTGAGTAAATAAATAAAATGACGTTATAATTATTAACTTGTAACTCCTATACAATAAATACCAATTTCATATAGTAATTCGGTATAGGTACACATTTTGTTGGTTAGCAGATTAAAATGTACACAGAAGTCATGTTCAAAAATGTGAACACCTAAAATTAAAGTTTCAAATTGGCTTTGGTAATTACTAATTTATCGTGACAATATTTTATATTTAAATTCATAATACAATGACTATTTATTTTTATTAATATGTCCATAGTCAAGAAATCGTATTACTTGGTTGCCCAACAAACATTTTATACAGCTAACTAAAAGTCCCAAAATACTCACTGTAATATAAATTTAAGGATGGGACCACTGCACTTTGGAATAGATATACTAATATCATAATATCATCGATATGAATTTGAAAGTATCACTTTTGGAGAGGAAACTCAACAAACGATGCCTTATGAATACTTAAGAATTTACCTTTCAAACTTTATGGGTACCTACGTGTGAAAATTATTTTATTTTGTCATGAAAATAACCACCGGTTTTTTTCCGATCACTATTATACACTGCAGTTGTAATACCTACTATAGTTAATTTGCAAGTATCCACATATATTTATTTTGATAAAAAAAAATTCAGTTTAGATCAAACCTCATTTATAATAACATCTACTACTAAATGTTGAACATATTTTCGCCCATGTTCTAATTATTAATAAAACGGAAGATCGTCTTTGAAAAAATAGTTATTAAGGGCGTCGGTGCGAGTTTTTCCAATTTTCCGAAATTCAATAGAATTTGAAAGTTATATTTTATATTTTGTTACTACTTTAATTTTTGTTATTATAATACTTCTCCGCTAATCTATAGTTCGATACCTATTTAGGAGGGAGGGGGGGGGGTGATACGGTGTATTATAACAACGAAAATCACTTCATAGGAAAAACTCTCACGCCCTGTAGGGTAGTCGGATTTCGTTAATTTTTTTTTTAGGTCGGATCAAAGGCCGAATTTTCATTTTACTTTAAATAATGGTACAAAAATACGTTTGAAAAAGAACAAATATTGTTCATTATTTAAATGCATATTGTAGCTTCTTTGATTATAAAACCTGCAAAATGTTCTCTTCTTTTAAATAAAAAAAGCTAATAACACACAGGGCGTGAGAATTTTTCCTGTAAGACGAGTTTTTGTACTAAAAAACGCACCGGCTTCGAAGCCCTTAATCATAACTTTATTCGGCTACATTATTTTAAATATCATTATTTGTTTAGTATAAGGGTGGTTATAATATTATCATATTGGATAGGTGGCTTATACCTATATTTTATTAATTAATATATCGTAGTAAAATTGAAAGAAATATTATTCTATGGCGTTTTAAATACGAGTACATTCTGGGCATAGCCTGCTGCAAGATCAAATTAACAAAATCCACACAAAATAATAAATAATTGTGTACCTCATAGTATATTATACAAATGTATTTATTGATATAGGAGTATGGGTAATCATGCTACTCTATGAAAAGTAGAAATCATAATAATTCGATTTCCGTAGATTTAACAATTTTGAGTTTATATTCATTATAGCTACCTACATTACAAATATACGTGCATTCGTTTCAATTGTGTTTAAAACATTTTATACCTTCATATGAAACACTTTTTGACCTGGTTCAACGTTGGAGCGAGGTAGGTATTGGATTAAAATACTCTCAACTGTCTTACGCTCACCTCGTTATTTATTGCTGTTATTCTTATCAAGATTTATTTCTTTTTTTTGTAGATAATAACTCAAGAACATTTAAATTAAAATTTTAAATATGCCAACGGTAGGTAACTATCTAAAACTGTTACATATAGGTACACGTATTTATACAATTCATTGTAGACGCTACCCCATTACGTAATATATAATATATTTCTGTTTAATAGCATATAATATAGCTTAACCGAATATGGATATAATATGTGTTACACACTTCAGTGCGTTATGTATACGCACGGTTACAGAATTAAATTTAGTATATAGATCTATTCATGACTATAATATATACCTACCTGTGTCCACAAAATTACATTAAATGCACGATTGCCGGCATACATACATCAAATCAATGATTGTTTACGTTTAGTGATAGATGAATGGTTCCAAGTTAGAGAGGTTTTTTCCGTTGTCTAAAGTATTGTTGAACACGTGCGTGTATTATTTTTTACTAAGAGTTTCGGTTTAACTAAAAACTGCGGTCAGTAATTGACAATTTCAAACGAAAAATAATAATTTAATAAACGTCAAATCAATTTGATTTTATTTGGTGAACAGCAAAAAATTACACAGATGACGAACGTGGATCGTTAATCAAATTTATCACTAGTCCGAGCTTTTACTAGTGAATATAATATTCATCAATATGAGTATCACACAATCGTATTATAAACTGCGTGTTAAAAACCGTCCCTAGCTGATAGCTCCGAAAAAAAATGCGATCAAATTAAAATTGCACTTAAAAACATAAAACTGTGATCGGAAAAATTTTAGATTTGTTTTAATTTGCTGTCACTTTTACGTTACGACATTGGTTTAATGTTAAACGATAAAACAAAGTATACCTATTATACGTTTATAGATCGTGGAATTAAAACAATACAATACAATAATATCTTAGAGTACCTAAATAAATAAATTCAAATTTTAATTAAGTTGACACTCGAATGAGTATAATATTACGGAACGCGGATGTATAGGTATAGGCATAGCATGTTATAGTTTTTGTGAAATGTATTTTGTAGATTATGAATCAACAACAGTAGGTATATTGCTACAATTGGATAGTAAATCCGGCTAAAATATACATGGATAATAATAGGAAGAATGGGGAAAACAAATTTTCAGTGTGTTGTTTTAGGAAATTCGAAAACGGACAATTTCTATGCATTCCCAAAAGTGACATAGAGTTTAACGCGAGCAATATTATTTGTGTGTAGTAGTTGTACCTACCTATGTACATACGATTATGAGCTCCGTGACCCTGTATAGTAACAAAAATGTTTTCAATTGCATGCAAAGTAGCAAAAAATGGTATTTCAGGGAAACCTGAAAAATGTCATACAATAGACAATAAAATAGCCTTGTTTATTTTGTTTAAATCTGTATGCAAGAATAACAACACTTAAAGTGTCTGAAGCATTCACTTCTTTTGAGGCGCTACCTATTCTTCGGGATCATCCGTATGCATGCAATACACATGTATACAATGCACACAAAATATGTGCACATTTCAATGACAATCCCGAACCTGTATAATATGACTGAACTGAGAAATAGTGGTCTAAATCAAATCCTATAGGCTTCTGGAAAATAATGATTATTTGTCGTCATATTATTTTGTTCTTAAGACCACAAATATTTAACCCAAACGTAAAAGAAAAAAATGTTTTACTTGGTCCAATGAATTATTACATCCAAACTATAATTATTATTATTATTACTATGCAATGAATAATTTCCATAGGATCCTGCTAATATTTTCTAAAAATAAATAAATAATATAGTACAATGTTATGAGTTTATAAGCATACCTAATACTATTGCTAGTCAGTTATAATTTGTAACACGGTAAATTATTGCGCGGTGGCTCTGCTATATAGACTACAACTACTCGTATAATTAAATTTTGGATGAAAATAAAATATTTTACTGTATGTATTACTGTGGCAGTGTGGCTCGGTATTTGCATTTAGTCACGAATGTGCTCTGAGTGTACGCACCGGCCGTTGGCATTAATTCCCGGGATTTTAGTGACAAATCCTTGCCACACATACACATACGTATTCAAACCATGAGTACCCTCCCCTACAGTAACAGGCTAATGACCTCAATTGTCCTAGTCTTAATTTAAAATAAAAAAACAATAAATAAATATTTTATACGTTTATCATAAATATCGTTTCTTGTTAATAATACGTAGTAATTTATTCAGAGAGAGCTAAATTTTACAATTTTATATTCGATTAGTTCACTGAAAACAACGTGTCGATGTGTGTACATAGATTTTGTTTTAAATTTATCAATTTTCAATTGAGAATTATATCCATTCAATTCGAGTTGTTTGGAATTATGTAAATAAAATCTACTATGGTCTATAATATTACTATGTCATATTATAATTACCTATTGATTACATACTATAGTTGATTGTGTTCTAGTTATTATTAGTAAACAGCATATAATACGACTCAAACATATGATTCGATCGGATTTCATGTAAAAATATGAATACTCGGTCATGCCAAACGAATTTTTTATGGTTAGTACCTATATATATATTATTATCTTTATCGTAGATAAATAATTGTGGGTGTACCTTATGTATTTTATATGACGCGTGGACGCGTGGAATAATTTAAACAATATTGATTATTCTAGCGATTTTATTTTCGCGTAAAAACGACACACGTTTTGTATTTTTGTAGGATTATAAAATGACATGGCACCGCGAACGAATTGCGCATTGAATAAAATATTTAATGTCTTACTTATTTACAATACACTGGAAACATAATGCCGTATGACTGTATTAAACGTGTTAAAATGTAATTTGGGCATTTTAAGCGGGATAACTCAACTATATAATATATAATTGTATATGATTATATTATATATATATATATATTGAGGTCGTTGCAGTGTCACTTCGTACGTGTCACCGCTGCGGATGACAATGATTGCAACTAAAGCGTTGCAATTATTATAACTACCACAATTAGTATTAAGTCTATATGTACCTAAACCCACATAGATTTAGACTATTATTGGACTATAATACTACACACAGGTGTATATCAAGAATTGTATATTATTATACTTATCATATATTCGTGATATTAGGTGTCTACATCAATACTTTTGGGCCTCATTCTTCATTGAGGTCCTCACCCAGTCACCTAACAAGACTATATGTAGTGGGTAACGTTGATAAATTATTGTGATTATGAATAAAAAATGATTTAAAATTTACTGAAACAGACCAGATTAAGTTGTTGTAGGTAGTTATTGTGTTAATAAATATTAAACACTACTACTAATAATTATAACAGTTGTACGCGTATTAGCACTTTGCGTGGTAATGTTATGTTGATACCTAATAACAATTTAATCATCTGCAGACGAATGCTTTGTTTGGTAATTATTGAACGACCTTTGAACGCGAGCACCTATAGCTATGTATAAAATATTATAGTATGCGAACGCTATACCGCATTGGTATATAAGTACGTAACCATTTAGCGTCGTTATTCAAAAGGCTTTGTAGGTACGACCGGAATTGCGCCTTCCAAGTCACCGCGGTAAGTAAATTATTAATTATCACTCCCACGCAAACCTACGAATGTGCGTATTATATTCATTTGTCTTTACATTTTATTATATTTATTATTTTTGTGCAGTGACGATTTCCCGCGGCGCTGAGACCGGATAGTGTGGTGAATGATATGTGCGGGGTGGGGCGCTCAGGAAAAGAGAGGTACTATGACATTGCATTATTATTATTATTATTATGAGAGTGACTGCTAGTGATATGGACGAAAACACTCGTAAGTCGTAAGATACACAGAGAGCCATAAATCAGATATGATTTCGGGGCATGACAGATATGCCCTCCGGAAAGTCATCGGATGTAATACTGTCGGATATAGTTGAGGGAGTCGGATACACGGAAAACTAGATACCGTCGACGTTTTTCTTTCTTTTTTTCTTGAAAAACTAATTTCACCGTAATACCGTAGTCGTGACTATATATTACTATTACATACATGTGTCTTATTAACGACCAGTAGTTATATATTATTATGTCATGGGCTCAAAACTAAAAGGTGCAATCTCAAAATATCAAATTGTTCACGATAGGATTTTGAAGTCTTACACATTATTCCGTGAAGAAAGATTTTTTATGATTTTCAAATCTAAAAATCAACAGAGTTGTTCTGCTTTAAGTGCTGTAACTTGGATTCTTACTAAGGAAAACTAAGCCAAATATTTTATTTACAGTTAATACCTTTTGGTTGTGAATATAATATTTTTTCTACTTAGTTAAAACTTTTTTGTTCTCTAATGTTGCCTGGGAAACAAAATTCAGATACACAAAAGAGGGATGTAACGTGATGTTAATACTAAAATAATATTATGATTTTACTATTGTGTATAGAATAATTTCTTTGTTAATATATGGGCAATATTTGTATTGATAATATTGTACTATCATATGAGTATTGTAACCACGATTGACACAATGAATATTATGAGATAGTACAACTTGGTTATTATTATTTTATCATAGGTTGTGACACTATATACCTAATTAAGAACCAATAGGTTATATTTATATAGGGTATAGGTTTATTCAGTGCACTATAAAATAATATACATTTTGTAAATTGTGTTTATTTTAGAACTTGTATTTCTCGTTAGCTCTTTAATAAAATTGCACCTGAATTAATGTTTTGTGATTCAATTATAGATTCATATTATTCACCTAACCTTTACGGCTATATGCATAACAAAGTGGACTTTTAAAAATCAAAATCGCACATTTTGGTTTCTTAGCCCACGATGAACCGTTGTCCGTTGATATTCATCGTTGAATTCCAAAGAATGTCCAAGTAACAAAACAGACTCGAAATAATATGCTGAGCCTAAAACTATATAATTATTATTATTTATCATTTCAAAACTATTATTACGGCCAACCTGTTGAATACGCATATCTTATGACTTGGTAAGGGTCGGTGGTTTATTTAAATTCATAATTTAATTCAAAAGTTTTTCCGTTGTCACCGTTACTACGGTTATTAAACCAACGAGAATGAATACCTCGATGACGTTAAATATCTCATAATATTATAACAATATTAAGTTCATTTATCCTTACGTATACGATTTTTGAATATTTCCATAATAACACAATGGTAGGTGTCCTATTATGCGTAAGGGGTATCATGAAAATAATACAACTACAACGAATGTTTAGGTCGATTTGTTAAATCATTAATGTTGTTTTCATTGTATTATTTTACAAATCCACATCGGTAGTTTGCCTACATAAATACATAATTTAAAGGTAAAAAATTACTCCATTTATTCTGAATAAAAATCTAATCGCACCGTAATCGTCCAAATATATGGTAGACATTCAAAATACATTACATTCGCTTATTATACGTTATAATATAGTGTATAACGCATTCTATCGTGTGATTTCAAAACACTATTTGCTGTTTTATTATATGATGATATTATTATTATTATTATTCTGTCTTTTCGAAGTGCACTATGAATAATAGCGCAAGTCCTGATATATAGATCGCATTGCAATCAAATATTCTCAAGCGTACGAAAAAATAAATAAAAAAAGTATATGAATGCGATTCTGCAGAGACTGCAGAGTGTCGGCACTTGTCATGGTTTGCTAACCTCGGTAAAAGCCAGTGCACTTGTATTATTATTATTATTATTATTATTATTATTATTATTATATTATTATTATTATACGTTCGAGAACAATGATAAACCATCATGGCGTGTGAAATACGATTCTGAGCGGATCTCTGTTTATTCGAGTGTTGATGTGGCGCGTTTTCCACACTTCGAACACACCTCAAAATTATGTTATTGACGATTATCGGGATTTAAAAAAAATAAGAAGAATGTAATGGTACTAATCTTGTATTAAAATGTCAAGTATTTAACCAAGAAATGTCATACTTCGTCAAAATAAATAATTATGGACAATTTATTAATAAACTAGTTATATTATTTTATACCAAATGGTTTATTGAACGTAAGACACTCTCATTATTTCAAAAAATATCAACGTTAAATGTGTTATGAAACAAAATGTATTTAATAACATTATATTTATTACTTTTATCATCGTTTTAATTTTTAAGTTTCACTTATTTTAATGACAACATGCATTTTTAATTCATTATTTCAAAGCAGAATATTTTTTGGAATACTTTGGTATAACAAATTCGATTTTGGATGAGTAGTTTATGAGTTATAAATATTTAGTTTGTTGAGCGAAGTGGAGCGGTACACTGCGAAATGTTATAGTCTACTAGTTCGCTCATCAAAACTTCAAATACTTATAACTAATTAACTACTTGTCCAACATTTTATTTTTATAGAAATTCTGCTTTAGAATATAAAATTAAAATGTATGTTGTAATTTAAATACTTTAAAATGATAACGATATACATTAAAAAAAAGTGGAAAATATTGATTTGCAACAATTTAAAAATATGTAAAATGGATATTTTCAGAAACTTTAGTTAACGAGTATCTTACAATAAATATAACATAAATAATATATTTCAAAGATTCGTACATATGCAGTGCTCGAATCGGGAAAAATCAAGTAGAGGAGCTCAAACTAACGATTTAAAAATTGCGTTCCAAGGGCGCAATTATTCAACACAGACCATACAAAAATAGTAGGGGTACGCAAAAAAAAATAAAAATAGTAGGGGAGCTCCGTCCCCCTGCGCAGCCCCCCCCCATTTAAGCACTGTACATATCACATATATGTCTTTTAGTGGTATTTCACAGTTTCTGGGATCCCATGAAAACTATGTGTATACGGCCTACAACAAGTAAACGTATTATGAGTTATGACATACTGTCTTTGATATCCAAATTGAATAGGATTGCAGCACAACATTATTATAAAACATTTGAAGCACTATATATGTACATGATATGACGTCAACCATCACCGTCGAGTTCCACGCTTGGTCAACGTTTTTTTTTTCTTTTTGTTGCGGTATTTCACGATTTCTGGGAAACTTACAACCATATTATATTCATAAAACAATTTAGGTACGCGTAGTATGAAATGTGTTTGGTATTCAATTCGTGTAGGACCGGAGCACAATATTATTACTAAACATTCGGAGCACTCGCAACCTCGCGATCGAAAAAAAATGATATTTTTTTAAGTGCCTATGTTTGCACGCTCTAAAAGAAAAATACATACATGTATATAATATATTATCCAGTATAACGGAAGACCGCGACGTCGTTGTAAAACCAATAGTGTACTCGCCCCGCACCGAGTTAAAAATATATCACTCGTTTCTGCGGCTTGTTATTCCGATAAACGTCGTAACCCGATGTGATTTTCTTCGACTTCTGTCACATATCCGTTTCGTTCCGATCGATTTACTCTGGCCGTTCGTGTGTACTTACGTTACCGCCTGTTCCGGCCGCGGGCTGTGTACTTATACAACGAAAGCGTAAAGGTATTATTTCCGAAAATATGAGCACGATCCGAACATCACCGTTTTACTAGAAATATATATGACCAATATTCACTCGACCATTCCGGCTGTTAGCTACGTGATAAACAAACTCTTATATATATAATAACGTCCAACGGCTGTAATGCGGTTTGTTGTACCTACAAACGGAGTTCCGGTTTTTTTTTTTTTTAAAACGTTTCGTTGCAATAATTGTTATCGCATATTATCTCGGCTAGGCCAATATCATCATTCGTCGTGGATGGGTACTTTTAGTTAGCGCCACCACGAATAATATATAGTATTCATCTTTAAAATATACGCTTTAGTTTTTATAACGATATTGTCACTGCTACCGCCTGCCGTATTACTTCTACCGTAAAATGCCCGTAAAAATATAAAAATTAAAGTTATATAACGCGAATTCAAAATATTATTAAAAAGTTTGCCCAATAAGAAAATTATCGTCTGAAACTAAAGCCAACAGTTGTGTAAAGTTTATCAAGAGGTGCGCACCGCGCTTATATAAGTTATGTAAGTTGTAATTAGAAGATAACATTCCGTTTAATTCAACTGTATGTGTACCTAGCAATTTTTTTTTATGCATTTGAAATTAACATTCTCGTAAATTGGACTAACATTTATTATGCCATGCGATGTTAGCTTAACTTTTGAAACCAATTAGCAATCTAACGCCGTGCAGTATAATTAAAACTTTAGTATCTATATACAGTTAAGTCTTACTTGTTTATCCATTCAGATCTGCATTAAACTATGTACGTTGCAATTATTTCACGATACTTAATCTCATTAGCTATGATTAAAACGAGTATTTCCATTTTCCACCTACTCCGGATAAAAAACTACTGTACTATAACATATTTTGTGCATAAGTTGCCTTTAAATCATTTGCTATCGACATGTTTGTTAAGCATCCATGATTTATACTATGTAATATTTTATGTAAATACAGTATTATTTAAATGTCTGGGCTTAAAAGAAATCGAAATTTTATTCAGCTGAAACAGAATTATTTAAATATATAAATATATATATAATATATACGACAAAAAGTTTGGCGTTCAGAAGATAATAGCTAGGCTTTCAAATATTTCGCCGACTTCCCACACAGAATTTCATTTTCTCCCTCGCTGCGTCATAATTTAAGTTTTCAAACGACCTTTCACGTCTGGCACGCATAAAGGATTTTAATTTTTGAACGAGGAAGTTGCAGTGCTTTATTTATAAAAACATCAACAGGCAAACAAACTTGACGAATAGTGTGCTAGCCATTCAAAACTATGAATATAAAAAAAAATTTTCAAAGTGGAACTTCTGTCAATTGGAAATGGACTCATAAATCTCAAAAGCGGAAAACACTGATCCGGTTAAAATAATATACATTTGCAAAGGCAATCAAACAATGCGATGCAACTCTATAGTAATTATGTATGCGAAACAGACAAGTGTGATTTAAATGGAATTATATTGACAACAATAATACCAAGAAAGTTTCAAAGCCAATGTTCATTGTCTATGCGTTTGTACGTATTATAAAACCCCAATACGCGACTTGACATTACGAACAATGATATCAGACAATATAAACAGACATAGTTATATACAAATGAAAATATAAACACAATAATATAGAGAGATTAGGTCGACATAAAAGGTCGACTAAAACTAGTATAAAACATGTACAAGAGTCAAAGAGATTTAAAATTACTAATTACAACGTAGAGGGGGAGGTAGTTCGATCCGAAGCGGAGTCACTGTCAAGCGCAGCTCATAATTTGCCATACATTATTTGATTTTTTTTTTAAACATATAATAGCGGAAATAAAATGGTTTTTTTTTGATTTGTAAAGATAATTGGGCGTGTATTCGTTTAAAATTTGCTAAAAAGATTTCACTATTATTCTGGTAATAATCACTTAAA
This sequence comes from Sitobion miscanthi, assembly GCA_008086715.1. Classification (NCBI taxonomy): domain Eukaryota; kingdom Metazoa; phylum Arthropoda; class Insecta; order Hemiptera; family Aphididae; genus Sitobion; species Sitobion miscanthi. The sequence continues at coordinate 4,838,309 of CM017805.1, forward strand.
AGAAAACGATCTCAATGTATTAGACGCTTCCGTCGTCGTTTAGACTTTAGCAAAAGTTAGGACGAGGAAAAAGTTTGTTAGAGCCGGGTAACCGATATATACGTAAGTATAATTATTGCTTAAATTATGTAGTAAATACTTCTTAGACGTCGATAATTATGGCTATTGTTAAAGTATATTACCATGATAGTATGATGTTTCAGTTTTGTTAGACATTCGTGATACAATTAACTATTTAAATAGTAAGTTATTTGGAATATAGTTTTGCGTTACAACTTAAGTTACAAACTAAATTTTAATTTAAAAAACATTGAACATTTGTAGAATGTAATGGTTCAATAAAATTGTGAATGAATAATTCATTTGTATAGGTAATGTTGAAATTCAAATTAAAATAAAACCAAACCCCGAGTTCAGTAGAGTATAACTTAATAAGCAATTTATATTGAAGAGTTCTAGACCTTTAAATCGGATTATTAAGAAGTCGACGGTTCTATAAGTACCTTGCTCAAATAGTTGGATATATACAAAATATGTAGTGTTTTGTATAAATTACAGTATACAAGTGGTCTTTATTAATTTTATATAATTTTAATTTTGCATCATTAGTATATATATTATTATTATTGTAATTAATAGAAAATTTAAAAATTTTAATAAAGGAGTACAAACTTGCGCAGAATAATCAAATTTCGGATAAAAAAAATTACAGTGATTTTACCTTTTCAGATTCATCTGGCATGGCTTCGTGTGATTTATTAATGTTATTTCGTCTAAATATTAGACATAATGGTCAATTGACATAAATTCCAAGTTATAAATAAAATACGAGGGAACTGCTCAAATCGATAATTTCATATACAAATTCAGAGGTGCTCCAAAAATGGAAACACAGCGTAGTTGGAACCAGTGTACCTATATAGCTTCAGAGCGGCTATATTTCAAAGCGCATTCATAAGCGCAGTCTGTTAATTGATATTTGTTTTAACAGAAAAAAAAATAATGTCTCCATAGATTCTGAACACGCCTCATAAAAAATATCCAATAGCTTTAACGAGGTGTAATATACTATATTTTGATATCTTCGATTATAAATTGAACTTTTATATTGAAACTGTTATAAATAATAATTTAATAATTGTATAACACGACCCAAATCATGCAACAGTTTTGTCAAGCCAAAGTACGTACAATTAGTATGATATGTCGATGTATATTATGGGTAGCTGCAGTCGATACAGTATATATATTGTATATAGCGCATGCCATGAAAAACGTATAAAATAATAAATATTGAACACAGGCCACCGCCGCCGAACCGTGTGTCCAGCTGAAAATAGCCCTTCGGTGAGTTAAACAGTCGTCAGGATTGCGTACCATATAATATTATTATTTCGGTATACGTCTTATCGTACTTAAACGATCGTTGCGAACGGAGACTTGATCCCGGTGGGCGACAATCTCCTCGATTCACTGTATAATATTATTGTTTCGCGTCCCGAGTGCGGGGTGTCCAGAGGGGAGGGTGTGGGACGGCGGGACCGAGGACGTTGATAATGTATATAGCGCGCTGATGGTTGCGGCTCGGAAACGACCGCGATTTACGTTTTAAAAGAACCGTATTTTAATTTGGAAATAAATTAAGGTTTATCGTCGTGAGCGGCGAGGCACAGAGAAAGAGAGAATTTAAGAGAGAGACAGAGAGTATAAGAAAAAACGTTACGAGAGACCGCTATTGCTCAACGACAGACTAATAACGACTGCTTCTCGACCTCTGATACGTCGAATCGCGGACTAGCGACGGAGACGGGACATCAATTCGGCCGAATGACGTCCGTTTCCGGGAGCACAGCCGCAGATGCCGTCCGGCCTCGTCCGCCGCACCACCTCCACCGTCGTCGTCGTCGTCGTATACCTACCTGCACGCGGTTCGTATCGCGGACAACTATTACCGGACTTCTATAATGGTCAGTGCCACACGTTTCGGGACCGAACCACGCCTCAGATAAAACCAACTATTTCACTGACGGGATAATTATTGTTCCGACCGTAATGCTATTATTTACGACTCCGGCCCCTTCCGTCTCGCGACGCGTCTCGCCGTCCGCAGTATGATAATATTATGACCGTATAATAATAATATATGATATATGGTAGGCAGGTAGGTAATATTATTATCCCTGCATCCGGTGGACTTCGGGCGCCACGTCTGGACTGAGCCGAATTTTCATCGTCACCAATTTATATATACATACATATGTATTTGTCGAGCATTGCCCACGATTCAACGGTTCTAGTTATATAATAGATGTAAACCTAAGCGGCCAAGCCAACGAAAAGATCGTCATCAGAGCGAGTAAATTGTATAGTTTTATGACATTGTCATTGCCTACCGATGGACATTAATATATGTATACATTTCGTATTTTTAGTAAATCATTAGGCATACGTACTCGAAAAAACTCATCCCAGATGAACATAATACAAAGTACTTATAAATATTATGTACTTATAGCTACATTTGTTATTCATTAATCAGCGGGATTAAAACGGTAATTCGCTTTGGGTATTATTGATTTTGTTAGGTTTCAGTACGGAACATCTTGAACGCTCGTTAAAAAATTCGGAGATTAAATTAACTCACAGAAAACAACAAAAAAATAAAAAACCGTCGTGAGAAATGCCCCTAAGGGTAAATGGAAATTTGTCTAAAACTGACCAAGAGCATTTTTATAAACAAAGGAATTAAATTGTTTTCTTGTTGTCTTCGACTATAAATAAAATATTATTTGTTATCTTCGGTCCTCGGGTATGTACGCCAGTAAAAACGTAATAAAATTGATCATGTCGACGAAAACATGGGAGGTCAATCGCTGTGGCTTAAGAATCAAACCCTTAGCAATCCCTCGGGGTACTATTCAGGAAATGGAAAGTTGGCAGACTATCCTTCGCATTTCAATCGGTGAGTAATATTATATACTGTAAGGTATGTACGAAAAAATATAATATTACTCGAAACCTATCTATAAGATACATACAATATTTATTTATCCAACTGTATAATTTTAAGATCGAGATTTCATTTATTGTTTCTTATTTTGTATAAATAAAAAAGTATAAAAAAAGTTTTGTTTTCTCATTTAAAAAATTATTTTTTATACAATAATAACAATAATAATATTGATGATCGTAAAATTATGTATTAAAGAACTTTTTGCTAAGTATATTATGTTTATAAGTTATAACTCTCCATTTTTGCACATAAAAACTTTCGTGTCCTATAGGTATTACAGTTTATTTTTTTTCTTAGTTGAAGTAAGACGTCACGTAACCTCCTTAAAGAAATAATTATCATGACGCAATAGCGATCTCTAACTTTTAGTAACAAGCATAAATAACACATTCGAGAAACTTTAAAACGAAATTTAAATTTGCATGGAGTGGGTACTGTATTATTAAAAAATATACGCAACTGGGGTTTCGGTAAACTCTTTTAATTCTCAAAACATATTTTTGTTCGAAATTAAAAACTTCGTGTATATACCTATACTAAATGCCAATATATCAGTGTAGTCAGTAAAGAGTTTCGATGGAATAAAGTCTTAGAAAGAATCCGGTCAGATGTGACTTACGAATTGGAAACTGAATTCGAATATTATGTAGGTATCTATCTCACATATATGATACATTGAAATATGCATATTGCGTCGGTATATCCCTATTAAATACGTTCTGAATACATATACTAAATATATATACCTACGTTGTTAAAGAATCAATATTGACATTTTTTGTTCAGCAATTTTATTTTTCACACTATGTTGTTTGGACTTACACGTTATAAATATTGATAGTTCAATTAGTTAAATATTTACCCAATGTGTATCATTATTTATTATTAGGACATAGGTCACATTTAAATACAGACATAATTTTTCTATTAAACTATTTAAACTACATTAATTTATATTTCAAATAAAAATAACATTCATCGAACAATAATATAAGATTGTATACTGTTGAAGGATTTTTAATATTTGACGAATCAAACATAAAAAAAACATGTGATTTAAAGAGATTCTCAGAGCAAAATCAATTCTAATATAATTTTATTAAGTACAAAAGCAAACTCTATATTAGTAATAACTAATAATAAAAAAAAAAATCCTTTAATTGGGTATTGATAACTGGGACATTGTATAGTGTGGTATTGTCAAAAGATAAACACAATTCAATTATGTGATATAGATAATTTGAGTCAGTTAAATGATAATAATTGTCTTAGATTCTGAGCGAAGCGATGGATGTATTGATTTTACAATGATGTGTATTTTTTTTATTTTTTTTTGTGCCTGTCATCACCTTTTAGGACAGTAAAAATGCTTGGATTTTCTTCAATAGTAACTTTTCTGATAGGAAAGTGAATCTAATTGGTACTTTGGAGGGTCAAAAGTAAACATTTCTCAGTAGTTTTCAAAAGCGCTGAGAAAAACAAAAGAAAAATTAAGGAAAAAAGGGAATTTTTACGCAAAATCTGTTTTTTTTTCATTTTGGTTTTTGGTGCAACTCAAAAAAAAAATGAACGAAATTTCACTAAATGTTTATATTAGCATTTTCTATACAAGATAAAATTTTTAAAATAATTTGACTTTTTTTGAGCTGTTTACGGACATTGTCAGTTTTCAATTTTTTTAGATTTTTTTTTTCTATAAACATCAATAAAATTTTATTTGTTAGTTAAAAAAGCTTGAAAATTTAATAGAAGACTCCTGGTTTATTATTTCAAAGGCAGATGAAAAAAATTAAAAATCCTTAGTCATAGATTTTATTTATATAAGCATTTAAAATTCAAATCTTGACAAAATACGGAAAAATCATGAAAATTAGCAAATTATTCTGAGGTGAGATTCATATAAATTTTTCTTTTTAAATCTAAGATTTGAAAATTTAATACAAGATTATCCATAAGTTTATCAACTTTTATCAAAAAAAAATGTCTACAATAAAGTCAAATTAAATTTTTATGAGCGTTTGAAATTCATATTTTTACATCATTTGATATTCACTCGATTTCTCATGTAACGATTTTCTTATTTTGTTGTAATTAAAAAACGTATGACTGTAGATACTTGAAAATTTCACTTAATGTTTATACTAGCATCTTCTATAATTTTGAAAATAATTTGACCCTTTTTGAGCTGTTTACGGACATTGTCAGTTTTCAATTTTTTTAGTTTTTTTTTCTGTAAATATCAATAAAATTTTATTTTTTGGGTAAAAAAGCGTGAAAATTTAATATAAGGATCCTGATATTTTGTTCTAATAGCAGTTGAAAAATATTAAAAATACATTGGCACAATTTATTTTTATAAGCATTTAAAGTTCAAATTTTGACAAAATGTATCAAATTTATAATTTAATAATTATTTTGTAGTTAAACTTTATAAATGTTCAACAATTATAGCTAAGGATTGAAAATTGAAAACAAAGTTTCACGTAAATAGGTTATATACAAATTACTTTATCCACAATAATATCATCAAACATACTTGGTAATATCATAGGCTGACTGACCGTTTTTGCTCAGAATCGTTTTTCTTATACAATGATATTATATCATTGAATTCAAATTTAACACCATCCATTATAGTAGGTAACCCACTTGTAACCTACTGTACAGCAGAACGACATCCACTTCTCCACCTTTTTTTTAAATTTAATTTGTGAATTAGAGAGTTATGTATTAAACATAACGCAATTGATATAGGTATAGATTCCACTGTATATATAAAAAGGAGCGAGTATTGACCGATGAATATACCTAGTTAGCTGTTTTAGATGATTATATAGGTCTGATGATAAGACCTAGAGATGTAAACTTGAAGATTTGATTTCTTTTTCTTAACATAATCGAGGGATTTCTTTGATAAGAAATTAACATGAGGAATAATAAAATTTCCATAATTTTCAACATTTTGAAAATGTTCATGAACATTTCATCACTAGTAAGGCCAAAAGGCATCGTTGTGAAATTAAAATATTCGCTAAAGTAAATATGATGGTTTGTATTTAAAAAAACATTTATCCAAAAGTTACTTTATATTCTGTTCGTTAAAATGTGTTTTTAAAATAATTGATTTCAATCAAGTGTGTATAATTTATGTTTTAAAACACGGTCCAAATCGCTTAGCGTTGAACTCTTAGCGAACCAATTTTATTTTTAGTATACTTAAACTTTTTTTTTCACTGGCTCTAAAAATTATCAATTATGTATTTTAAAACCAAGTCACTTTTATTAAAAACTGTAATCATTAATATTATATTATATATTGATTAAAATAAAATGTTTAAAAGGATAAATATCAGTAGCTTTTAAAAATGATTATATTATTAAAATTAAAATGCATGTTTATAAATCAAACATCAATGTTTGACCTTCTATAGTAAAGTTTGAGCTTTGTTGTAAAGTAATCTAAAACTCAAACTTAAATTATACGTTATTAGTTATTATTACTTTTTTAAGTTTTATGAAAATCCATAGAATCTTTGTCAAGAAATACCTATAATGACACATTATAGTAGATATTTTACCTGATAATAATAATTTATAACGTTAGTCGATTTTCCCAAAAATCTAACCATGTGATCGGAGGCGTATGCAAGTGGTGACATAGGGGTAAGATCCTTCCCCCTAGTTGGCTTTGGAGTGGATAATCTTCCATATTGTGTTTGATGTGAATTTTGAATCAATTCAAATTATATTCATTGTTTCTTATTGTTAAATATTTTATTACCTAAGTAAAACGTTTTGAGAGAGTTTTACACTGCATGTAATGCATTACAAAATACAAATAATAATACATATTTAGTTTCGAGTTTAGAGAATGATAAGAAATATATATATATATATTAAATCATTGGAAATCAGTAATCATAAATTGAATCATTGCGTTTTTATATTTGAAAATCACACTTATATTCTAGTTAATACGAGTTGCCTCATACAGCGACGATAATATGAAAAAGACGATACTTACAATTTGACTTTGTGCGTGTGACTTGAGAACTATTTTTCAGGTATCCATAATGGGTGCCGAGAAAGCAATTGCAAAAGTGAAAGCCAGGCGCCAAGATACCGATCGAGTTCGACCTAGTGATGGGAATAGGGTTTGCGATTGAGAAGTTTTTAGAGCCCCGGAAAATGGATTAGAGTTTTACTTCTGATAATGGATAACGGAATTGCTCTATTAAACTTATAACCCAACTGCACTCAAACAACATTTATCACTTGTAGACGTGTTTTTAATTCATGGTCTTTCGGTAAGTTATTCTTATTACGAGTCGTTATCAAAGTTCCGATTTAAAATCAATTTATTGAATACCTCTACGCGTTGTACGAACCACTTAATAATCTCTACCACGGTTGGTTAAGAAACCGTTTGCTTATAATTTATAAATGTGTTTAATAATTAGTGATTAATTTAATAAATACATTAGTATAGGTACCTACGTATACATTTAACGATTCATTTTGGTCGTAAAAGATAATATTGTGCTTTAGAGTTTAGACTATATTGACCAGAAAATAAAAATCGATAAAAGAAAATACCGTGAAACGATAAAATTAAAATTAACTAAATAGGTATACCTAACCTAACCTTTTTTTTTTTCTTTTTTTTTTTTCGTGTGGTATCGAGAGCCGGAGGAGGAACCGCGTGAGCATTACTTCTCCTCCGACAAAAACCTAACCTAACACGCCTCTAAACTGTACAATAGAATAATTAATATAATAGAAGACAATTATTATTGTATACATCGTCGTCCATCTTTTTGAGTGTTAAAAATTTGACGACAGCAAGGACTAGGATGTCCGAAAATATTACGTCAACAACAACTTTTCAAAAATAAAATTATAGTTTTATAGTGAATAAAATTATCATAAGCTCGTCAGAATTATTTCAAATTGAATATTGTTTATTTATTTAGTTCAGCGTATTATATAATATGCTATTCACAAAACTGTTCTTATTTCTTTGGATTGAGACCTTGTACTAGAAATGACATCGACGAATAACAAATTTAATATTATGAAATATATTTCGCGTTATCGAATCGATAAAGTTGTGCAGCTCGGTAACCGCTTTTTAACACTAACACCGAAGCCGAGCAATTTACGAAAATATATTTAGCTGGATTTATTTTCGTACTTGCCTTTCAGAATAATACCGTTTTAATAAAGTTAATATATCATGACCATATAATATAGATATAATAGTAGGTACCTGCGTCACAATCGGACCTCCTACAACTACACAATCGGTTGGTTCACTTTCGTAGGTTGTTAAATGTAATTTACAATCCATTTTATGTTTATTCGCGCTTACCAATGTGGCCGTCCGATGACCTATATTTCGGTGTTTCGTATACATTATAAAATATATATACATATTATACATATTAGTTTTATTTCGTTTCGAACCAACATTGTGTACTCAGTAATGGTTAGGACGTATGTCTCGAATGAAAAAAAAAATGTACAAAAACACCCGATTCCAAGACGGACTTATAAAAATCGATTTACCGTTTCCTCTCTGGGCATGCTACAGGTATCCCGAAAATGTTTTATCTCAAATGGATAACCTTTGTTTTCGTGACGTTTTACGACATTTGTCGATGAAAAAATATCAATCACATACCAACGTTATTAATTCTTCGATAATAAGCACAACACTAGTTGATCCAATTGACATATATATTACATAATATGTGTTATAGAGACTGAAATAAGTTTTCAATCGTTTTTTTCTGGCATAAAATTGCACTTGTGTGTATTGATTTAAAAATATTTAAAGAATATTTAAAGAATTCTAAAGATTTCTTTTAGTGCTTTGAATGTTTATAATTGTTATGTTACATAACTTATGTATTATAAAAATGAAAAACTGGTTTTATAGTATAGCTACATATTTTAAACACAATGATTTAGTGTAAGTGCCATAGTTTGGGTTTCAATAATTTATTTGTTATTACATTGATTTAGGTATTGTTGAAATATTTTAATACTTAATAATATTTAATAATTATTTATTGGCTCGTAGTTAATACTTATTTAAAATTTACAATAATTAAATAACTATTTATAGAACATTCTCTATGTTTTTTTTCTCTGAAATGAATTCGTTTAATTCTATAGTTATTCTATCTACATAATTAAATGCCAAGTTTCCAATGAGATTATAAAAAACCACAAAGTTTTAGTTACATTCTTATGGTTCAGGTTTTCATTTATATTTTTCATAACCTAATATTACCTAAAAATATAATTATATTAAAATCTACATAAAATAATTTTTGTTTTTCATTATGTATTTAAAATTATTTGAAAAATGTTAAATTATTATTGTTGATAATAACTATTTATTAATTATTCTGTATAACGCATGCAATATTTGATATTAATACAATATGGGATATGAATTAATAAATAGCAAAAAATAGCTGATTCCATTACAAATATTAACCAAATACATTTTTCAGTTACAAACAGAAATTGGATTGTATATGTATTAACAATTCTCTGTCAAGGGTATGATAACCTTTTCATTGAAAATGAGTATTGTTTTTTTAGGAAAAAATAATAAAAATACATTTGACAAAAGTTTTAAACTAATATCTTACTTAGCTAAAGTTCATAAAATGTTTTTTAATTAAATACGTTGTACCTACTTAGTTAATTATTAATCTACTATAGTTTGGATTTATTTGTGAAGAGAAAAAATGTATTTGGCACATTTACAAGCGGTGTTTAATGTAAAATAAAATCATTAGACTTAGATAATTATTTAGGTAATCATACCTATGTAATAATCGTTGTATCAACATTCAGCCTAAATCACTAAAAAGTTACGGTAGAAATGAGGAATTTTTATAGGCAACAATAAAACAATACTTATATTATTTTTAAAACTATCTACTTATTTACTAATTAATATCCAAATGATTTATTTAAACCATATAAAGTAAAATCTTTACTTTACATTTGTATATAAAGTAAAAAAGCGGGAGATGGGTAACACTCTGCCATACATTAGGTTTTTAGAGAAGTCACTCAAGTCACTGTAATGAATGTGTTAAATTTGAACTCAATCATATAAAACCATTGTATACGAAAAACGATTCTGAGCAAAAAGTTTCTGTCAATCTATAATATTACTAAGTGTATTTTATGATATTATTGTGATTAAAGTAATTCTCAAAATCTAAAATGAATATAAAAGTAATATCATTACACCAAATGATGTCAAGATAAAAGTGATAATATATATTCAAACTGTCCATTCATCTTCATATTATTATATTGTAAACACAATCAATAATTGGTGTGAAAATATTACAGGTGATTATATTTGACAAATAAAATACATTTAATGATATTTTTTGGATCCGTTATAAAATCGTCAGTAGGTAGGCCGTACTTTAATGTGTTTAAATTTATATAAAAGTAATTATTATTAATATTATAATTAATAAATAATAATTATAGAAGTAATTAATAATTTCACTTAAGTAACCCGTAGCTTTTGATTTCAATATAAATAAAAGTAAATAAAAAATTAGCATAAAATAAATTTTATTGTACGTATTTTGTATTTTATATAGTTCTTGATTATAACAAAACTATAAAATTAATAATGATTATTACGATTTTAGGAACTGCCGTCGTAATAATTAATAACTTACTAATAAGGTGCATAAAGTTATTAATTAATACTTGTGGTTTCTGATTATTAACCAAAATTCAATATTTTATTAGTTTCATGATTAATGACATGGTTTTACTAAAATTATGTTAAGAAATTAAAATCATTTTGGATGTCTTGTAACAAAACTTGGCCTTATTTTAATACAAATAAATTTAATTATACATGATTAAAAGTATATTGCTAATAACTTTTGGAATACATTCTAATATGTCTGTAGTTACTTATTTTTTCAAAATAGATGCGTAATAACTGTTGTATCTACAAGTAGTAACTAAACAATTACAAACAATCATTAATATAAATATGATATTATGTTTGATTACAATTGTAACATTTCAATAGCAATTTTAAACATTTGTATTTTGAATTAAAATATGTTTTCAATTTGTATTACATAATAAAGATAGGGACGTGTAGGTATCTATAGATCAAGTATTCATTTAAATTATTTGCAATAAATCAGTACGAGGGTATTAATTAAATGTTATAATTTAAACAACTATATTATTATTTATGGAAAAATTACATATTATTCAAACATCTTAGCATTACATTGTACTTATTTTTTTCCATTCGTTAATTGGTATAAATTAAGAATAATATTATGAACAAGAAGTAAACATCAATAGTAAATTGTGTTGTTACATTTATAAGATTTACAGATACCGTTTTACCCAGGGTGTTTATTGAATATTAATGATAGAATCAGAATAGTATACATGTTGTAACTAATAAATCAATAGATTATACTCTAAGCTGATTCGTCCCAAATCAATACTATTCCCTTACACGAGGTAACGCACTTTTAACAAGCGTAAAAAAGAGCTCATTGATGTAGATTAAAATTAATAAGCACAATATCAACTTGTTATGGTAATTATTGTATTGCTAATATGACGGTTTTTATATTTTTATTATAAACAAACACGGTAATTCTGCAGGGTAAGTTATAGATAATTTTAGAACACATACAGTGGGCAAAATAAATGTTACTCTCACGTGTTAGTTCTAAAGTAGGAACTTTGAAAATCATCAACCAACTCGTTATCCAGTCATCTTTCTATAACAGGCATTATAGTGTTTATAGGGAAGTACAAAATTTACCGATATATTATAGCTGCTGTAATATTTTCTATAGTAGTGTAATACCTACTTTTATATTATATGATGTTTCATTATTATTGTTCTAATATCAGTAGTGTATTTACTAGGGTATTAGGGGGAGGGGGTGACAGATCGATCCTCGTTTATATTTTTGATGTTTATGCTCTAGTAAAAACGAACGATTCCCAAATATTCCGCCGTCTAAATTAACAAAAGTCTTAGTCATAAGTTATAACACAGTGTAGTAGAATTGGGTTTGTTGATATTATTTGTAGAAATCTTGTTAATAATTGAAATGTAATAAATGTACGCACACAATCTTAAAAAAAAAACAAACTTTCGATATCTATTGGTTTATAATAGTTTTAAATCTTTGGAATTGGCGAATTCAACAACTATTTGAAAATATGAGGTCACAGGACGTGGGTATGTATTTTGTTCAAAAAAAAAAAGAACGAAATCGATTTCTTAGTTGTTTTTTCTATGTTTTTGTTTACGGCTTTATCATATTTTTAAATTGCAAACACTATTTTGATTTTATTACATACTAAAATAGAATATGTCCATGAAAACATTCATACGTTAGTATCGATAATTTAACCAGGTAAATATAATAATATTTATGGACATTTGAAGTGTTGAAGAGTGGAGTACGACAACATACAACTGTGTGGAAAGGGGGGGAGGGTCTTCACTACGTAACTGACTATCTAAACATAATAAATGATTATTAACAATAAATTAATAGTTCAGCGTTTTTATATTAAAATTTTCAGAAAATAACCTTTCTTTTTCTGAAAAAAACATATATTAGTTGAAAATTAAAACTAAAATTATACATTATATAGATGGATTATACAGTGTAAAAGTTTAACGTAAATTGTATGGATTGCACAAAATAATAATTATTATTAAACCTAAATATTTAATATGGGTCATAGATAACAATATTCTTTTTGTAGAACCATCAAGGCATCAACTATAAGAACTCATTTGAAACGTTGGTATTGTGTTTTTTTTTTTAATATGTCGACACATCAATACACGTGAAACCTTTATGACTAGGTTTTAGGAAAATTGAACAGTCTTATTTTGTTGAACGTCGGGGGTTTTTTTTTTTTAATTATCTGAACAAAAAGGTAAATCTTGATAAATGAATACTCACGTGATTTTCGTTCGTATGACCTATTTTTATTTTTTTTCAATTTAAAATTCAAATATGTATAACGCTCCAATAATTCATGTATGGTACTTACATTTTTTCTTTCTAATGCAAAGATCTATTTTTAAAAAACAAATCAGTGTGATATTTGTTTCTCACTGTTTTCGAACATTTTGCTTAATTTATTAATCCGACGATCTTACCTGAAGTAAATTAATTAATTAAATTAAAGCTACTAAGCCAAATTAAGTTTATTAGTATCCAATTTATCTCGACAGTTTTTTAAAAACGAAAACCAGATATCTGATTAAGCACAAGATAAGTTTAATTTATCACAGTAATACGTTTTATCCATACACAAACTAAGCTTATTTTTTTTTATTACTCTACAAGATGAAGGTAAATTATCGATTGCGCATTTTTACGTATTTTTTCTGTTTTTTTTTTAATTATATATGATAATATATACAGAATGTAACAGATAGAACTGACTTTTAGAATAACTTTTGTTCTAATCAATATTAAAATTTTTTTTATATATATTATTATATAATTTATAGTCCTTTGCGTTTAACATTTATTATACAAAAAATTATTTTTACTTTTAATACTAAAAAAAAATTTTAAATTTGTTTTAAATTTTTTTGGATATATTCAAAATAGCCAATTTGTGAATCCGATTATAAGAACAATTTTGATGGTAAAAACATTCATCTAAGTCAAGTAGTTTATTTTTTAGAATTTTTTAAAATATCAATATTTTTTGATAAAATGAATTTGGAACGTAATAACTTTTTTCGAAATATTTCTTTTGGGAATTTGCTGACATGAGTATATTTCTTAAATTATTTACTAATCATAAAATTATAAAAAAATTTGTCACACGTTTAAGTAGCATATTTATTTTTTTTCATCAGGTATTTCTGTTACACCTTGTATAGGTAACGTCTTGTCACAATGAATAACGATTTAAGTTGAAATAGTTTTACTAAACAGTTTTGTCTTGATTTTTTTTTTTAATCATCAAAAATAAATGAAATTTTATTATTACTCAAACGAATGCACAACGTTCAATACATTAACATTTCGTTTTTTGAAATAAGTAATACCTATAAGTACTGGGACTAAGATACTTTTAGTATTTTTATATATTTACTGTTTCAATATGTTCATGCCACGGCTTGGAGTTCCGTATACTATTTTATTTAAATTATCTCGAAGAAAAAGTAAAGTGGTGGAAAATCTATTGATCTTTTAGGCCATTCAATAGCAAGGCACCAAAACAGTAGCCCAGGAATCCAAGGACTAGGTATTCCCCGGACCAAAGTTTTGTACGCGCTGGCGCACCATATTGTTGGAACGCTACTTTTTTTCCTCCCCTAAATTATAAATGGTTATCGTTGTTTTCAAATTGTTGAACAGACGTTCGTTGTCAATAACCGAGTGTATTTATTATCAACAAATTTAACTTCCGTCCAAAAAACATTGTCCGTGATATTAATGTGTATTACAAAATATATCCGTGAAATTTTTTATTAATATTATCGTTATACTGCAGTCGTAAATTAATCAGTGGGTATCAGGCATCAGCTATCGGCGTTTAAAAATTTTGCGTCACAACAATATTGTGGAGATTTTACTGCATTGTTATCGGAAAGGGGACATAATCTGGTATTATAATATCAACGTTTAAGAATTTAATACAAATACGTCAACAATAATACCAGATTACTAATAAAATGTACGATAAATATTATGTTATAAAAATATGTAGTGCAATACTAGACGCTTATCAGGTTATTCGCGATGAAATATAAAATATTAAAGTAGGTAGGTATGGCCCCGAGAAAAGTTAAGTTGGTGATCAATATAATATACGGGTCTGATTCCGTATTAAAGTTGTAGCGCTTTGAGATTTCTGAAAATTTCTTTTCTTCTCAAAATCAAGATAGGTATGCAGTATAAAGTATATAAAAAAATATGAAATTTATTAATAATATTCGACACTTGTCAGTGGAAATGGAATGAGATATATGGATACACTCTCGTTGAATACGATAATTGTACGACATTTTATAACTATTCCGCGTACGCCCCACCGTGGTATTTTTAATGCAGAGGTTAAAGGAATATTGGAATGCATAGATTTAAGATTTAAATTTATTATTTTAATAATTAATTAAATGTAAACAATTTAGGTGTTATGTACACACTTTGAGATTATTGTAATCAGTTATTACCCTTATAACATTTATTTAAACCGTAACGTCGCCGCCTAGTTTTCATCTGCTATCTCTGCTACAATTTTAAGGATTCATCGCATTTTAATGTATCGCTATCATTGGACTATGATGACAAATGGCACGGCTAAATGTTCAGCCGTTCATAATTGATTATAGTCGTCAGACCTGTGTGATATTATATTATAATAAGCCGTATTCAATCTGCTTTGAAGTCCCGCTAACTACGGTTCTATTGTATGTTAAGACCTTTGACATTATTAATTATGTAATATTGTAATTTGTAATATTATTACAAACATTATGTTAACAACAATATTATTTACTATGATTAATTATCTCGTATACGATTATTATCTGAACATATTTCGGTGTTCTATCTTCTATGAAACACGTTTTCAATAATTATACATCACAAAACTACGCTGGAATACATTCAATGTAGGTACTAATGAACAAATTCAAACATAGTTTTATTTTGTTTTATGATATAGAATAATTAATGCGTACATGTCATAATTTATTATTTTTATACCAAACAGAGTACATAAAAACTCAAAGCTATCTGCACAATACTAGAATATTAATTGAACGATATGATACAATTGTTAATGAAACAATCAATTACATCTCCAATGACAGATTAAAAAAAAATACATGTTCAATTTATAATGACAAAAATATTATTATTATTATTATTATTGGTTTCAGTAAAAATTATAATAACGTATTATTTTAAATTACATTGTCATTATTATAATTTAAACATTGGTCGTATAAAGTTTAATATATAATATACATAAGCAGATTGAATACGAATTATATAGACAATGTGGTTTTATTTGTTTTCAAACAGCATAATATGATATTATTATGCACTTTTGCTCCCTTTTAAAAAATTAAATACAATAAATAATTTATGGACACTAAATTCTGTTGCTAATTAAAATGCATCATTTTAAACCCACACTACGTACTAAATATAATGTTTTAATTTTCCGAGTTGTTATAATAATATATGAAATTCGTATTCGGAGTGGAGAAAATTTACTCGTTTTATTACAAACAAAACTATTAACTTAGGTACTGAATAAACTAATAAATAAAAGTTGGATTTTATTATTGACGTAACTCAGTACACAAGTATAAAAAAATAAACATATTATTAGATACATATTTATACAGTGCCTAACTAATTATAATAATCTGTGTTAAAAATATTATGAATACACGAATAGATCAACTCACAACTCATAACTTAATAATTTTTATCAGTCAAATAATATCAACTCGGAACTATGCCAAACATATTATTATACTTCGTATCGAGCATATTATATTTGATTCGCGATAGGCTGCACCTGCAGGGTTATATCAATTAATATGACAGACGATGTTGTAAATAATATAATATTATAGAGTAACTATAATCTGAATGTCATGAGCAACAGAAACGATTGCTCGAATACAATATGCATGTAATGTTTTTAGCGACTGTGAAAATGTGCTCGGCTCGACAAACAGAAACGGATACTCGGAAGGCAGACGGCTGAAAATACTGGGAAAATTAAAGGGAAATAAAACGTTTGCGCTAACAGTTTAAATGCGCTGGGGGTTGATTCGAAACCACCGAGACACACTGAGTAAAATACAACGGCAAGCAATAATAAATGTCGGCAAGAACAAAATATACATTGTGTAAAATAATTATAAAATACGCGAACCCCCGCCATAGGGTATCAACAGTTGCCCTCCTAGCGATATAATATCGAGCACTCGGAAACACAATCGGTAAACGCGGCCGAACATTCAACACTATAATAATAATATAAACACAATATTAGCGTAGAGTTGTTTTATTGGGAAACGATAAGTCCTGAACACCGAAGAACAACCGGCCCAATAGTAGTATTACGCATGCGCGACATACGAGTCACTACTGACCAGTCGTACGAGCCATGTATTATATATAAATCACCAAGTCGATATCAGGATGTATACAAAAAATACACCTTGACAAAATGGCGCCCAAGACGAATCACTAAATTGCGCATTGTAGTTTATCGTTATAACACAAGGTACCGAGTTTTCCCGGGAAATCTCTTTGGGGGAGACCGAAAACACGAACACACCCTGTAGCCGTATATTTTAATAAAATATATTACGTATTCATTAATATATAATCAAAATTTAAAAATATTACAAATTTAAAAACAAAGGTATTATATAATTATAAAATTATACATAACACGATAGCGCGATAATATATTATGCTCGTAATACACGAACGGGACGAAGCTTATACGCATTCGCAAGGCCAGTTTTGACGGAGGGCTTTAAAAGCACTTGCCCCGGGCAGCTGATATTCAAGGGGCATCCGGATGCCGGAATTGTATCTAAAAAAAAAATGTTAATGAAAGTTATGTACTGGATTTTTTTTTTTATCATTTGTTGAAATTATAAACGACTCTGCAGGGAAAAAATCAAGAAAAGTAGGTACCTCGTTTATAAAAATGCATTTATATTTAAAAAATTTGATTTAACTCGTTTTGGTTGTACTATTTACTGTACATCAAAATTTGAAAGTAATTAATTTAATTAAACTGTAATCATAATTTATTATTAATGTAACAGTGTGAAGGTTTAATTTTAAAAATGTAATAAATAAAATGTTACGAGATTAATATACTTACCTTTACTCTTTAAATTACAAGGGTTTAATACTTTTATTATAATATTAATATCATTAAACTAATGTTGAAAGTTGTGATAGGTCTACAGCGCCACAACGGTATTTCACACTTGAAATAAACACTTTTAGGTAGGTATATAGGTAGTTATAACGTGCAAGTTTGCAACTTTTTTATTTTTTTCCTTAATTACTTAGATACTGGGTTTTATTTACTGCTAGAGACTTCTAAAAAATATTTGCCCCGGGCATCTGAAAGTCTAGATCCAGCCCTGCGCGTTCGCACTGGTCCAATCATATTGTCGGTGTTGTTGAGCCAAACATTTTAAGGAGAATGGCCCAACGAACGCGTCGCAATTCGTTCGGATGACGTCGATAAGTCGTGAAAACAAGTAAAATATTTAAATATCTGACAATCGTTACCCGGAAGAAACCTAACATTACATTGCAATTTATTGTAGTTGTAGTGAGCGCATTTGGAATTTAAGAATACCAATATCATATTTTATACCTACCTAGGTAATACAATATTATTATACGACCAACGTTCATCGCCGGTGATTGTTTCTTGAATCTGTATAAGTATAGATAATAACTACCTATGTAAAAACACTCGCTGCAGATAGAGTTCGCCTCAGAAGTTAGTACAATTTGGTAGGTACTATATATATGACCGCTTATAATAGTATGATACTCATCTAATAAAAAAACCATCTGACGCGCTTGATGATATTTTCGGTACACTGATTTTTTGGTTTCGAATGTCAAACTGTATTATTTACAAAAGTTATTTATTAAATCGCCGAGTACTGAACTACATTTTAATAATACTAAAATGAAAAATAAAAACACTTAAGTAAATTTTACTCATAGAATAGGGTTTTTTTTGTATTTTGTATTTTTTTTTTTTTTGATAAAACAACAACTTTTTTAACGTATAATTATTCACTACTAAACTATATTATTTAAAATGAAATACTCAGTTTACCCTTCACACTCCCTAAATGCAAAGCATAAATCATTTCCAAACTCTTAACGTATACGTCAAAATTATCGTTAAAAATGCATATTATATATATAATGTATATTGTGTATTATATTTATTATTATTTTTTTTTTCAGTTAAAACACGCGAACACACAATCAAATGCATGTAATACGGGTATAATACTAGTATTGTTGTCAGAATACTCTACCCATAACAGTCCATTATTACATAATATACACGCCATGATATGCACACATTGGCACATTGCACATAGACCCGGGGGAACGGATGCCCACACCCGGAAAGCTAAAATGTTTAAAACAATAATTTATATTATTAATTGTCAAAGCTATTTCGGACGAATAGAATAGTTTTTTTTGTTCTATTAAATATTATCTGCTACTATAGTATTACAATATTATCATCTGTCGAGTTTAAACGGCTGTAATATTGTTATCATGTCACCGATAGTGTGGTACCTATACATTGAGCATTACACATTTCAATTTCCACCATCAGATATACGCCATTATTTAGAATTATCAAAATTCAGAACGATTCTATCCGGAACCACCCATAACGTCTATAATACATGGGTTCATGGGTTTTCCGTAGAAACCTCTAACTATGTTAGTTACAACGATAGGGAGTGGAATAGAAACACCTACCTTGTTCCTTATTCTGGAAACGGAAGCTAATAGCAGGAATCAACTGCGGTGAAACATTAAAAACGGGAGTGTTTCGGGTATCTTAGGGAAATCCGTTATTCGCTGAAATTATAATTTCAAGACTTACCGCCGCTTACCAGTAATCACGCAATCAGGATAAGCTCGATTCAATATTAATCTCGAATTCGCGATACACAAACGGGGTTTTTCAGTAGCAGTCACCGAATTGAATTGGTTGAAATAAAAAAAAAAGTTAAAAAAATTAATTATTTTTCAAGTTAAGACGAAACGTCCGGAAACACACTGCAGTGTGCTGTAGCCACCTACAGTAGCTATATGTGTGCCGTCTACGTCATATATAGCGTAGTACCGTTGTAGACGTAATAGTCGAGCAGTCGTGCCCGGAGGATAAACGGATGCGAACCAGGATGTATAGGTACGTATAAAATGTATATATACACGGGGGTGACAGAGACATTTATAAGAAAACGTCATTTCCTTCGCGGTATCCGACTGAACGAGGTAAGACATCATAAATTTTGGCTGACAGAAACTGACGCGAACGCATTAAAGGTTCCGGGTCAAAAGATGGCGGAGATTAATTCGGTTTTTTTTCACATGCTCACACACGCACACACACATATACACCACCTGTACGTGTGCGAATATATATTATTATAGTGTCGCCGTAGACGGTGCACGCGCGTGCTGCACAGAACGGAAAAATCACGATACACGACAGACAGACGACGACGTGTAACAAATTGTTTTTAAATGTTCATTCGCGCACAGTAAAACCTCCCAAACACACTGTATTACTAAAAAAGTAAAAAAAAAAACGGTCAGACGCACGTTTACATACAAAACAAAATAATGTATAATATATATCAGAAAGTCCATCGGACACACTTACACGATTTGGACTGCATTCGACTGTAATAATATAATTTTATATTAAATTGTAATTTGTAGTGCTTATGGGGTGTTGGGTTTCGAAGAGAGAGGAAAATATTATGAAAAAATAATAAATGGACGCTGCCTTCGAATAATAATGATAAGTAATAACAGTATAACACAATTTTTTAACGACTTGTGCTATAATATTATAATACAATGTTTGTGGCTTCATTATACGTGTACATACGAACCCGCGAATATTTATAATTTAATAAAAAAAAAATATATGTATAAAATAAACCGCGTAGTACGACTTGACGTTACAATATTACGTTATTTTTTTTTTACGTTCGAATATGCTATTATATAAAAAAAATAAATATTTAACCATCCACTAAAATCCGTAAGGTTTGTGAACTTTATTAATTTAAAATGTAAATGTAATCCCGAAAGAAGTAATTCAAATGTCAAACTTTAATTGAATTAGCTTCAGTAGAATATGACATTTAATTAATAGATAACATTTGCATGGAGTAATGGAAATTAAAAAGATTCATTACTAAAAATACCTACTCGTATATACACAACGGGTTAATTAATTCTAAATTGTCTACGTATATATGATGGGTTGCAAGGAGATAAAATATTATTGTTTGAATTGAAATTTTCGGTCTGTGGTAAATAATACGGTCATTTTAACATTGTCAAAATAATATAATATAATATAATATTCCATATCGCATAAATAATTGTGTAAATAATATAATTTAAAAATTAATCTTTGTGGGGTTTTTTTTTTTGAAATATTATTGATTTTTTTTTAATATTAATAATATGTTCTAAGTGAAGGTAGTATTGGTCTTACAACGTTGTGTGATTCATTTAATTTGTGTGTGTGTCTGACGTAACGTTTAATTTGCTTTGATCTTCAACATTGTAGACATCTATTCTGGTGTAAATACGAAATTCGCAATTATTTTTTAAATAAAAATACATACAATTCTCAATTTTAATTACTTGTGGTACTTGAAAATGTTTTAAGGTTCTTATCATAAGTTTGCCATACAACAATACAGCCATTTATAAATATGGGAAGTACATATTATGCAGAATTTCTTTTTTATAGACCATCTCTCTTAATCACTGTGATTAATTTTATCATTTAAATTTAATCATCGGTGAATTTAAATTTAACAAATCCATTACAGTGACTCACTAACTACAGTAAAATCCTAAAATACAGCAGAGAGTGTTTCCTGATTTGTAATTCATACTTTTAATTTTACAGAGAAAAATAAACATTTTAATCTTGATTATAATCAAACTTGTGCATTTAACAATTTATTAATGTTATTATAATGATATCATTAATTTTGAGATATTTAAGCTGAAATGTACATTAAATTAATGCCAAATTATTGAATAAAACAAGAAAAAATATTTTCTTTGTCATTCAAATCATCTTGGATCTTACCATAACATCGGTTTTAATTACAAGTCTATTTTTGTGTTTCGTTTTACAAACTTACCTAATGAAGTATAAACTTGATAAATCTGTCAAGTACAATGTTCCAAAAACCTGAAACATAATAACAAGTTGAGGTCAGTAAAAATTGTAGAAGTATAATGTTTTATGATGTTTTAATAATAATATGTCTAATGTATTTTGTTTATAAAATGTTTAATTATTTTTTTTTTTTTTTTTGAAATGTAAAATGAACATTAAAATGATTCAACAAAGGGAGCGTGTCCTCAGTCGACTCGCTAGTCGCTGTGTATTTTATTTTTACGCGCTGCAGTGATGGGATCGTTTGAAAAATGTTGTCACCATTTTTTTTTTTCGTTCATAATAAATATATTTTTCCGCAACTTATTTCCCACACGGCTCACGGTTTACCGATGAAAAATTATTTAGTGCTGAGGACATTGACATAATATATTCATCATTGCGGTGCCATGAGGACTGTACCAAGTCTGCAACGGGTTGAACACGTTCGATTCTGTGGGTCACTGCTTGGCCGCAGTGTCGAATATATTATACAGTGAAATCCCTATTTTCTATATATTAATCGTTTTATTATTTGTGGGTTGTGGAGTAAATAACGGACTCATTTTTGTGCGTGCACCGAGCAGGAAGACGAAGTCGAATGCGGTGTATATTATCATTAATAGATTCGCCTAATATTATGGTCATAGTGTATACACCTTGTCGTCATTATTAAATATTAAAATACGCACTGTTGAATACAAACATGGAGGCAGGTATAGAGTCGACAATATTTAATAAAATAAATGTAGAGCTTTTTTTTCCCTCAAATAGTATAGCTACACGAAAACGATTTATCGTGTCCAGCGCACCCTTTTTTATTCACGAACCCGCGACTGCACATACCTAGCATAATATATTATGTTTATGTCCAAAACATAAACTATGTATATAAATTATTATGGCTGAATTTGCATATTTTCATTGTTTAAG
The DNA here is from genome assembly GCA_008086715.1 of Sitobion miscanthi. Classification (NCBI taxonomy): domain Eukaryota; kingdom Metazoa; phylum Arthropoda; class Insecta; order Hemiptera; family Aphididae; genus Sitobion; species Sitobion miscanthi. The sequence continues at coordinate 4,861,299 of CM017805.1, forward strand.
CGGTACTTACCTAACATTGCGCAAGTGTCTTGTGGCGTATTTGACGAGCGTTTAGAAACGTTCCATAATAGATAAATTATATGGACCGCCACACGAATAATTATTCCAAACTATTCAATTAATTATTCTCGTGAGTGTTTTGATTTTTACGGATCGCGTATTATTATTATTTACTATTATAATATCATGCAATGATATTTATTACAGCCAACACGGTGTATTAGAATTAAAATATTATTATGATGATGACGTGCAATGGGCGCTATAAAGCGGTGGTCGATGACGAGCGAGAGGGAGGGAAAAAGCTTTTGTGTTCTGAATTTCATTCACATTCCACAAATCTATATACATCGTGCTTTAAATAGTCGATATAATATTATATCCTCTGCAGCATTATACTGAAATATGATAATGTACACATACAAAATAATAATGTCCGTGATTTTTATATCCACTATTACTATTATTATTATACTGCACTGAATCATGAATGGTTAATGTTGCGGAGAAGGTTTTAAATCATTCCGGTTTTTACATATTATTATTATTATTATATACAATTAATATTATGTTGTATTTTTTTGTTTTCTTTATTTTAATGATGTGTTGCGATCGCATCGCGTGTTTGAAATTTTGAATTTTGCCACCGGTGTTAGATACGCTCAGTTATTGTTTCACTTATATCTTTTTTTTTTTTTAAACAACATTAAGCTTTAAGAATAGTCTAGATGTACCAGTCTGTTGCCAAATGGAATTTTAAATTATTTTCAAATCATGTGAAATTCGTAAAACATCGTAATACCTTTACATATTATTTTGTTCATTAAATTTGAAATTATTTTAAACATCGTTTTCGTAGACCATTACATAATATCATTGAGTGTATTATATTATAATATTTTATAATATTATATAATAGTCAGTGAAAATGTTTTTTTTTCTCGATAAACTCAATATTATATTCAATTTATCGAAAAAAAATGCACATTTTCGCACCAGTTGCTCAATCCGGTTTATACAAAATGTTATTAATACAAATAATAATTGCATTTTGATGTGACGAGAGGAATACAAGTTCGACTATTTTTTCGATTTCCAAAATAAATATTAAATAAAATATTATTGCCAATTAATAGGTACCCAAGTAATAATAGCACCAAGTTCACATTTGATCAAAGATTAATTGGTTTGAAATGGACCATTTGGCATTTGCACTTATGTTTGTGTAACCCAAACAACCACTGACAAACACCAACATTTCAATCAATCTCAAACCCGTGTCCAAAACACTTGTTCCACAGCGGTTTCGTTTGACGTAGGTATAAATATAAAATTACGTACATGGTCTCAAATATTCAAACTAATATTTTATGATTTGATTTATCAAAATTTAACATTTATAACGGACGTAAAATGTAACACAATAAAATGTCTGTTTGCAATAACCACAAATGTAGATAGGTATGGCATTTACAATATATTTATTGAAAATTATTTTTTTGTTTACAATCAAGACCCACGAAAAAGCGTATTATGTTCAAAATTATAAATAAAAAATAAAATCTTTTGGTATTTGGTTTTAATTTCAATTGAATTAATTAACAAGCTGAACGCCACCAATTTCACGAGTATGTCATTGTACAATTTGCCATTTGGAATGATTTTGTTAGAAATATAATAATTATTATACGACCGACTGTGCCGCTGTTTCAGAGAGATATCTAAATGATCGGTATACGATACTTTTAAAATATTCCATTCATATGCGGCCATGATGGATTAATGGTCGTATGAATAATATTATCGTTCTCACAATAAAAAAAATAATGTGAAAAATACAATTCTCGTTTGTACGAAACGCCATACAGTACGGTGATTATTGGCACTTGAAAATTACTACACATTCTACTTAGGAACTATTTATTTTGGAATTTTGAATACTTTGCTGTACGTTTGTTACAATTCATTTAAAGAATTCTGTTAGGACGCATATTATAATTATCTTACGTGTTACTCTTTAGTTTTCAAACCGATTAATTATATAGATATAGACAACATTTTTAATTTATGTTTTTGAAATTCTAATAACAACTTAATATATTATACAATATTCATATTTTGATTATGATCAGTATAAAGTATAAAATATGCACTCACTACGTAAACAAAAAAATATATAAATATTATACATTTTTGACATTTGGCATTAAAATAAATTATGCAGAGATACGATCATTTCATACTTGGTGTGGTAATTTTTCGATGTTAACTCTAAATAAAAACTGACTGTTTTTGAATGCGTTAATTTATTTAAAGAAATAAAATTAGTACCTTAAACTTATAAATTGTTTTAAAAGAAAATTCATCCTCTTGAATTTAAATGTTTTGAATACAGTTTACATAAATTAAACGTTCTAGAAATTAAAATAATTTTTGCTAAATGTATCTTATGGTTTATAATAGGAGGTTTACCCCATCCAATTATTATATTGCGGAACACTATAAAGAGAATGATAATTTTCATCTTATCAAACGTTTTAGATTAGCATTAAATTATTAAAATAAGTTAAAATTCTTACAATGTATTGTACTATTATCTAATATCTATTTAAAATTAATTTAAATACTAAATTCCATAAAGTGTACTTTTAATTAAATTTTATCCATCGAAAAAAAAAACCGTCACTATCGTTTCATAAACAATTGTTTAGCGAGAAATACGTCTTAACAAAAAAAATACATAACTATAATACTAATAATACGGTTATACAATTCACCGGAACGATGAACCAAAACGAACTAAACGACTCAATTTATTATTATAATTATTATTTTAATATAATTGTTATTATTCCATCGTATTCCACGAGATATTTACCAGAAAATTTAAAAACAGCTCACGGAACATCCAACATAATAATAATAAATTGTCATAACATAGGTGGTAGATAATATATTGCACTAACAATTTTATCGTATTAATATTGTCACCGTGCACGAAACGAAAATTCGCCGATGACTCGACGTGTGTGAGACGTCCGTGCATTTTGTGCTCTTAACTGACACGAAATCGTTTATCATAATATTAGGGGAGGGTTTTGTCTTTTGCTAGTGGTTCTCTCTGGCTATACGACGTTCGTTTCGGTACGGATTATTGATAATCATAGTTTTTCGCGACAGCATTTCATAAGCGGGTCCACGAATTGTTTAACATTTTTGGGACATTAATGCAATTTTTATAGGGAACCTTCATAGGTTATATTATTTTTTTTTTGGTCATCGAATTCCCAGCCCTTATCATAATATAGTTATGACATTATATCATTACAGGGCACGAAGTTGTAATATGTTAGTCGTGCAAAAATCGAGTCGCACCGCAGCTCCACGGGGCGGGAGTACACGATGACGCGCGGGGAGGGGGGGCTATTCGTTTCGGGTCCGAATACTTTGTACATATTATTCTGCTGTTGTAATATTATATAATAACGAACATGGTTTTGACGAGATATTATTATTACGTCTGGTGCCAACGGCAGTCGGACGGACGTGACGCGCGTGCGCACGAGTGTGCAGCGCGTTATATTATTATGGAGAGGTATGATAATATACGGGAAACGAAACGGAATACATTTTTCGGGAATCCGTTTCGTATTATTCACTTGCATGTTGACAGAATTCCAAATGGGGTCCTGAAGTATAAAGTATTGGGAAAAATGTCCGCGTGACGGTCGTCGCGACTCCGCAATTTGTCTCTCGAAAATGCGCAGGTACATCTATATACACTTGCATTATCATAATATACGAACGCACAGCGGGAAATCGAATATCGAAAATGATACCGACTCGTCTGTCGGCGTGATAATATTATGCGCCTTGGACTCGAAATGCAATATTGTTTTCCCGCGAAAAATCTATCGCTAGTTACGCGTGGCGTGTGACGAAACGGTAAATACGCAATATGACGTGAAGGTGATATTGGAATGTCGACGGAATAATAATAAACGCCCTACGAAAAAGCGCGGAAAACCTTCTGTTCAAGAGTAGCAGTATTGTAGTTTAACCAACAGACCGTTAATGTGTGAGGTATTGAGGTAAGATGACCGCCAGACATTAATCCAGATATGTATATAGTAATAACGATTTTATTTCTGAGGCGGACCACGCCGAAGTTACAACTATATTAATACTTTACGATATTGCATTTCGCGCTGAACTACAAAATACACTCCATCGCATTAATTTCAAAATTAAACGTATGCGTCTCAAGTGCTTTATTATATTATTAATTACTCCACGAATTATAACGACCAAATAATTAATATCGAAAATTAATATCGTTAAGAATTTAAGATTGTTTTTATGTCCATAACATTATTTTACTATCTTAAATTATGTATAACATTTTACAGCATTTATTTTAAATGCAAAATGTATCGTCATAATGTTATACTGTTATGCAAAAGTTGTTTAAAAGTACCCATATTTATCAGAATTAAAAATAAATAAATAATTGATAATTCTAAAAAACTGCACATTTTTACTTTCACTTAAATTATAGCTAGGTACATAAGACAATTGTATTTCAAAAAAAAATTGATTTCTTTTTTGCAATTCACATTTAACGTTTATCTAAGAAAATTAAAAAACAATAATTCAACTATACTATATTACTATTATAATATTTCTGTAATATAATATATAATATATTTTATTGTTTTGAAACGAGTATTATTATCTAATAACTGACTATAACCAAACTATTTGATACTCTACAATAGCTGCCTCCACTTCTGTATAATTTACGTGTGCAATAAATTTGTTCAGAGATGGAAAGATTGTTGACTAAAGTCAAATATTAATAAATATACGAATATACATATTAAATATATACAATTTTTTCATTTACTCTGGGATAAAGGTGTTGTAGATATGCATTGGAGTGTGAGTGGATCAGGAAAATATTATTATCACGAATGGTAGTGGATATATCGTATTTTTCAGAATGCTCAGAGATGCCCTTTTTCACTAAAAGATCTTTAATAGTACATGGATAGCTTTTATAAATAAATTTAACAGAGGAACTGACAATATATATATAATATAATATGCATCGTAAACAAAAAACGAATGTTCAAGTAAAAACGCATTATGTTGATAACTAACGCATAAAACAGAGATTTTTGTTGATTTAAATTTCAACCGTCAATTATTAAGAATATTTATATTAGTAGGTATTGACGAATTCGTAAGAACATACTAATTTATGTTTAAGCTTTATAATTGCATAAATGTTATACTTATACATTATAAAATAATATATTGCGAATTTACTATAAAAACATATTTTTTTTTATAATATCTATATTGACTTTACCTTAGCATAATACATTTTTGCAGTAGGTACATCATGTAATGCTAACCTATTGTTTTTAATAAAGAATAATCGCTGTTTGACTGTTCTATCCTTTAAAACACAAGATAATTTAGTTGGGCTAATCTTAGATCATGGCCCAGAGTCAGGCGGGGTTGCATGGTTCTATTACTTCTATTCAAGTTTCTTAATCTACTTACTTGACCTAATTGTTGTAGATTACAATCATTGTTTATGATTTTAATTATGTGATGCATGGTCGAATCAATAATATTATCAAAACAAATTACGCTTTGGAGTAGGTCATCGTTAGATAAGATTTTCCTTTCATATAATAGCATAATAACTAAAATAAGTTGTTAATTAAAACCAATTGCTTAGGTTTCGCATTTTCCATACGCCACTAAGAAGCATTCGATTAAAAAAATTACGTTTGGATAGTTAATGATATCATTTTATTGGAAAAACACAATATAATATAATGTCACCTCAACTGGCAACCGTAACTGTCAAAGACAATCGTCTTAACGAGTCGGAGGAAAAGTGCATATTATTATATTTTTATTAAAATACAATAATGTGGTTGTCACTATAATATATTACGCGATACGATTATATTATTAAGTTTACGGTATACACGACAGAGATTAAAATTTAGCATTTTGGGAAAACGTCGCCTGGAAGGATATAATATCACAACAATAGGTGCTTATCGCACAGACGTTTAACCGCGAGATTATGAGCGACGGACAAGCGCGTCTGCCATAAAAACGCGTCTTCCCGAAACCATTGTCTCACGAGTTGTCTGGAGGCGATAGTTTACGATTAATCGTTATCACACCTTAAGTATTTTATTTCAAAGGCCGCGTTCCCTGCAAATGTCCCCGTGAAATTATGCGTCGGCGATTGTGCACCGGGACAGTTAAATACGATTTAATTACAGCCATGATATCGTGGTGCAGCGGACGACACGGCGGACGGCAGCAGTACAACTCAAAAACAATTTTAAATACGAAGTAATGAGCTTTTCAAAAAAAGTGAGTTCAATTTTTTTCACGCACAATAACACAAAACTGTATTCAAAATGAATATTCTATTATGGAGCGTCATTCAAGAGATTGTCACGATAGGATATATATATATATCTTTCTGTAGATTCTGTCTTTTTTAATTGTTTTTCGTTTAATATCTACAGGAAAAAAAGCGTCGATAGGTACGAGAAGTGCAATGTACTAATGTATTATGTGTTTATATTTTGAACATAAAACATTTTATAATGTTGTATTGTTCGGATTGAATAGTTGTGAACGTTTTATTTATTATTATTATTATTGTTATTATGAATTATTTAGAGTTTTGAAAATAAAAATAAAACGCATGAATATGTAAATTATAATAAACACAAACAGAAATTCCAAGCATAATAATTTTTTTGCTTGTCCATAATGGCATAGTATATTGTACAGCTTTACATTCTCACATAAATTATATTTCCTGCACGTGATTTCAGCAATTTGAATACAAATCGTTAACAGTATTTGGTCATTAATATAAAACACTATATAAAATAGTAAACTATTGAGGATTAAAAATATAATATAGTTAACATTTTACTGTATTATTATTTTAATAAATTTAGGTGAACAAATGTAAAGTTTATCAGAGAAAAATTTAAATCCTATGCATTATATAATGTAACTTTCAATGTCTCTACTTTGTACCAAATGTGCGTTTTAAAAATAAAATATTTAATATGCTAGGAATCACACAATGTATTATGTTTTTAAAAAACATGAAAATAACTCTGCAATACAGTAAGTTAAAGTTTACATCATCGTCATTGTGTAGGTAAATATAATGTGTGTGTTAAATTTAATTTAAATGATAAAACATTGAATAAGTAAAACAAGATTTATGTCTCTATTTCTAAGGATTTGGCTTTAGTTATTAAAGATAAGTTTTTAATTAAGACAACTTATGACGAATCTTGTATAACATGTCAAGTATATTACAATTTTATGAATTTTTAACTATAAAATAATTTATAATTCTTCGAACTTCAAACATCTATAAAAAATTGTAACTGTGGATTTTTTTTTGAAGTCTTTAAACTACTGTAAAAACAATTTGTTAGAAAATGTTTATTACATTTCCAAGATTTCGTAAAAAATCGTAAAAAGAAAAATAATAAATGGACAATTTCAAATATCTAAAAATAAAAGAGCCAATTTTTTTTTTAAATTATCTTATGCTTTTTAAATTCTATAAAAAATATATTATTAACGTTTCATTTATCAGGGGTTGTTTGTTTTTGAATTATAACAAAAAAACATTAGTCGAAAACTAGTGTAGCAGAAAACTTGGGTTATTATTTTAAAAAGTACTGGGTATTTAAAACTTTTGACTTCCTGAAAGTCTACCAACTATATCCAATTTTCTAAAAGAAACCACCAAACCATCAAAGTTGAAAATTGACGCATTTTTAAAGCTCCGTGTGGTGTTGAAATTCGCTGTACAACCAATACATTCACGTCCTCTCCGTTCAGTTACAGAAATTGGAATTTATACGTACACTCCGATAATTGTACCTACATTTTAAGATTTAACGTGGTGTACTGTTGTAACATGTTTCAACACTGTTCGAAAAAATAAATGATCGATACAAATATCTTCTATGCCATTTTGCTATTGCTAATTGATTGCCCATTGATAATTTGAAAAAAAGGCTTTTTCTTATTGCTTTTGCTGTTGAAATTCTTAAAAAATACCTAGCCATCAATATAAATAAATTGTAATCTATCGGACAACAGTGCCTTAGGGGTTTGGTTGTTGGATAAAGGTTGAGGGGCGTCTGACAATTGGTTTTTTTTCTAGTCCAATCCATCGAAAGATTGATACGCCATGATTCGAGAATGAATTTATTTTCAAGCTCCAAGAGGAGAGTGCAAATACTCGTTTTTCTGGATTTATTTCTATCGCTCATCCATCGGGCGATATATCGCACTACCCGATCAGTGAAATAAAAATAATTAACTGAAATACTGATATACGGCATTTTTATATTTATCTGAATTCGTTGGGGGATTTTGACGTCTCTAAAACAAATGATTCTTTCACCGTTGTACATAATATATTGCTATCGATTTATCCAATACTAATGAGCATATTATATTTTGGGTGTAACTAAAACTTATCTGCGAAGATAGTTACACTGAAAACCCTTAATTTATAAAATATTGTACACTATAATATTATGTTATAATCGGGTCATACGCAATCTTTAATAAAAGTAAAATATTACAACACGTACATACATCATTAGGAAACATAAAGCATATAAAAGTCAGTAGGTATTGTCGTATTGACATATTGACGTATTGTAGGTAATTTGAACATACAAAATAAACCTGATTCATTGAATGTTGTTCCACAAAGTATTATATCTTGGCGCTATCCAAACACGTTGTACAGTTAATAATAATACATTGTATAACACATTGTTATCTATAATAATTGACACGTGAAATAAAAAATATTTTAAAACATTAAAAAATAAGTACTTCAACAAATAAGAGTAGAAAATATTAAAAATGACATATTTTAAGTATAATCTCCATGTCAAATTTGCAATCAATGAAACACGTAAGTCTTTTTTAACAATCAATCGTCTAAAAAATTAAACAACAATAAGCATACAGATTAATGTTTTGAATTAAATGATAGCTCATTATAAAAAACAGTTTTGAGCAATAATGGTTTATCGATCTATATTTTTAAACCATATATGTGTGTGTGTGTGTGTGTGTGGTGTGTGTGTGTGTGTGAATATTTAATAACTAAATAAAATAATTCAATCGATGACAATTAAATTCTATTTTTAATATGATGTAATTGGTCAAAATGTAAACAACGAAGTATAGTTTGGGTGCAGGAACATAATTTAAAGTACCAATACCATTTAAAACAAACATTTTAGATGATTAATGACATTATAGTAATATTTTACACACTATTGACTTTCTCTTCAAAACGTTACCTAACCTTTTTCGTTATTAAGTTTCAAACATTTATATTTACGAATAAATAAGAATTTATATTTGACTTGAAATTCAAAAATTAAATAACAAAAATGTATAAACGAGTTATCCGTACTAAACCTTTTGATCAAAAGTTATTATTCGTACTGAATATATTGCAATTTTGTCTGCAGACAACAAAATGTTTTTTTTTTTTTTATATATACACCTATTAATATAGTATTTACAATTTTAATTTCAAACAATGGATTTTATCCTTTATATGGATTCCAAAAGTAATTAAATTCATTCCCCGCACTTAATACATGTTCATTGAAAATGAATTAAGCTATTCTTCCAAAAACACATGTGCCCGGACATCCCTACAACCTTAAATTTTAAACTTAAACTGTATAATATACACGATACCCATTACCTGCAACCTAATAATTATATAGTCTTTATAAGCGGAAAACATAATTTGCGATTTACGATTTGTAAAATAGTATACAATAATATTATAATACTAGGACTTCATACTATTACAATTATATCGCATTCTGTGAACTAAACTATTATTTTTGGAATAAAAATGAATTTGACTTATTTCGACAGGTAAATGGGCCGGGATGACTTCATACCGATCTCATTCAAGAGCAGTCGACATTATAGAAGGTTGTGCCTCGTTTATAAGTGATGATAAGTGATGATGAGGGAACATAAATGTATAGAAAACTATATTGTCACCAGAGGAATCAACGGAGTTTATAAAGTTTTAGCTCACCAGAAGAGCACCAAAAGTGGGCACAACTTGAAAACGCTGAGTTGAATAATTTCATTGCATTGTAATATTACGTGTGTAGAGTGTACTTATAACTTATATATTAAATTATAATCCAAAATTATGTAGGTAGTAACAGTGTTTAATTAAAAATCAAAAACCTATGTGACTGTAATAATATTTTAAAATCATCGGAATTATTCGTGTTATACATTATGAGTTGAGGGTGAAACTTAATGGCTTTTCGATGTAATGTAGTTTTATTTTATGTTTTATATCGCTTTTCAGTGGAGATGGATCATTTTTCAAAATGTCTGAGTTTCGATTGTTTTTACTCTTTCCGAATAGAGGTAGTTATCAAGGGACAAAACATCTAAATAATTAAGTGTAAACTATTTAAAATATCTTTTGAACGTGAGCCATAACGCTTAAACTTAAACACAACTTATAGTTATTAAAAGACTTTGCGCTCAACTATTATAACGTTTTATGAAACTTAAATTAAACATCCACTCTGCAAGTTTTTTCATATAAAATATTCATGAAACGATTAAAAAATGTAATATGATACGACAACGTTCTATCTTTGATGGCATCCAATATGTTCAGTTGCATACAACTATTTACCCGTAAGAAATATTACTTATTTTTTTTTTTATTAATGGTATAAACCAAAAACACACAATTTAAGGTATGTTACGTAGTTGTGTAACGCCTTTCTATATGACAAAATAACAATTAGTGTTTTAAAACGACTCTTGGTCGCGTGCCACAAACACGGCCGATTTTAAGGTGTCGATATTAGAGGAAACCCTTATTATTACAGCATAACAGCGATTTCCAATACGCATTGAGTATAATATTATGTCAAACGATGAAAGAGCTAATTTATTACTGATTGGACTTAATCTCTACGCACATATTATTTACAGTTACGATAACTCGTTTTTCAGTTCAACCCTTAGCGAGTAAACACGCCGAGTTAATTAAAACTATGATGTATTATGATGCATTACGGAAACTTACAGTAAATCAATTATTTATATCGAATATTATATACTTGTTACCAATATAATATGATAGGCAGTGGAATTTCATTTTGACGAACTATTTCGGTTTAGTAAACGCGACGTCGTACACAAACCAATATATTGGGATACGTTTCTGGTAAGCGCTGTCAAATGTAATACTGTATATAATATTGCGTATAAATGAAAACATTTGGCTCACAATATTTACAGCAAGAAAATGAAAATATATAAAACGATTTCCCAAATTGTATAACAGTTCACTCACTCGAGTTTACGCCTCGGTCGCCACGGGCTAAACGACATATAAATACCGTATATTATATTATATTATATTATAATCTTGGATCGCGTATTTTTCAGTAAGCCAAGCATTTCATAATACTGTGTAATATCATATTATTATGTAGAATTTCGTCGGACTATCAATAAATTACGAAAACCCAATACGATATCCCTTTAAGACGTGCCTCCTTCGATTTAGCGATTAAAATAAATTTGAATTTTTATTCAGTTTATATTTTATTTCATTTTTTTTATTTTAGATCATGCCTACGTTGTCAACGACCGTCCTCGCCCGGTCGAGACGTGTATTCAAAGCACATCCGAGACGACCGTGACCAAAATAATTGTTAACTGAATATTTTACAGCTTCGGCTAATTTACGACCGGCCGAGAGAAGAATAAATTGTTTGAACGTACCATTTAGAAAACATAAAGAGTGGCTGCCGTCGTGAAGTCCGGACGACGTGATGAAGAAATCAACTCGAACAAAATTTTACCGACTAATCTTCCATTTTTAGTGTTTGAAAAATATTCATTGTGTCCATTCGACCGTACACGGCTATTGCGCCGTATGATCAAATTATCATAGATATCAAATTTATCGTTGTCAAACCTCTCGGATATAGTATTATTGTGTATAATACCTTAGAACCGGAAACCGTAATGGTTATTCCCGTGCGTTCTAAATATTTAAGCACGGAAATAATGCGTGGCATTTATAATGGATACCAACAATTCATTTGGCGGTTTCATGGTTAATCATGTTGCCCGAATAAGCACCGTACTAACATATTATGCTTAAAGATAAAACTTTGTGCCGATAAAACGATATTAATTTATGTCAATTAATAGGATTTATTAGGCTAAAGATTATTTTAAAATAACAAAACTTTGTGCTGTATTCATTTAAAGCGCAGAAAAGGGCGATTAATGTGAAGATAACGCAATTATAATATTAATCCACTCCGATTTGTCCGGTACAAAATTACAGTAGGTGTTCCAATTTAAAGTGTTCTTTTATTATACATAATACATATTATTATTATTATTATTCGTTGGACATTTAATATTGTTGGGTTATAAGTTAATTTGCTTGATGTATGGCCACACGAAGAACATACCATGTTGTTTAATATTGTGTGATAACCATAGGTACCAATTATTTAGAATAACATGTAATTAAATAATGTCTACACCGTTATTGAGCATAATAATATACTCCTAATAACATGCCATTTACTACAGAATTTCAAACCTTAACTGTAAACTATATCCAACTATTATCATGTTATTAAATTAATGTAAACAAAATATTACACCTCACAGTTTTTTATTAGGTACACTTTGTACGTCATTGTTTTATGCAGACAATTAAATACATTTTTAGCTAACGAAATAATTCTTAAGTAGACACCTATTATGAAAAAATAATACAATTTAACTCCAACCAAAAAAACGATGTAATGGTTAGTCACATCAGTCTTCAACGATATGATAATTGAAAATAAAAAGTAAAACTACAGCAGGGCCTGCCATTGTAAATACCACCACAAATGCAACCAATCGGAACGTCATTTTCACTCGTTAAAGCGACATTTTATTGGTTCGAGGTCGGTAACCACAACCAGATGACCGTCTTAACGATTGAAGTTATTGAAAAAATCTGAAGAGCTTCAAAATGTTTATTCAGTAATTTCATAGTCCAAACGAATAATTACTATATATATTATATTTATATTATGTAAACGTTTATCTATAAAAAAAAACCAACCATATATCTGAAAATGTGGTACGTAAAATGTGTATACTTCCTACCGAAAAAAATGAATTAATAAAAAAACATCATTGTAAAACACCAATTCATCCCACTCAAAATCTAAAATGTTCTCTTGTTTCTGATTATTATATTGTTATTTTATAGGAACGCAAATCTCTGGGAAAACATTCATTTTCAATAAACGCAAGACTTGAGTTTTTTTTTCTTTTAAACGAACGTTCCTTAAAAAAGTTTAAAAAATAAATAAATACATTTATGTAGCGTAAAATTACACCATTCTGAAATTGTTGACGATTTTGTGTACCTACATAATATTATATTTAACTATTTAAAATGTAAATATTTTACAAACTTGCATAACTTAAAAAGGAATTGACAAATATTTTTCAGATATAAGAACGTTTAATTTTTATGAAATTCTACCGGAAATGAATTTGGTGCCTATTCATTGTGAGGATAACCAATGTTTATACTTTGTTCATTTCTGAAAATTTAAACAAAAGGGTTCCTATGTAAGACACAAGTATGTTAGAGATTGATTTGACATCAAAGACCTTTCATGACGTCATTTTCGAACGCTCCTTAGCCCTTTTCCCTTTTATTCATCAACCTCCTTCATCAATATTCGTGTATTTGTACAAAACCATATGTGTTCATGTGGAACAACGAAATGTACAATATGCAATTCATGCGTAGCAGGTATCTGGTATAATATTGTCAAAGTTGTCTCGTTAAAAACAAGTAGTTGAGGGACTTATATGCGAGCAAAACAAAACACACGGGTTACCGACATATCATGATTGCATGCAGTAACAATTTGTTTAAAAAAAAAAAAAAAATCCAACACGCACAAGTTAAAATTCCGATTGATGATGGTCATTGCAGTCTGAACGCCTAGGTACTCTATAATAACCGATCAAATGATAATGTCATATAAAAAAATCGTTGGTTTTGGGCTTTGGTAGGCTTATCAACAAAACATGTAATATCCGAGATAAGAAAATTTAAGCATATTATTTTACCCCTTTTGTCCGCTCCGGTTACGTGAGTAATTAGTTGGTGTACATTTCAGAAACTGGGCCAAAGGGAGTTGCGTGTCCGCGATCGTTTCCCAGAAACTAAAAACCCATATACCATATATACATATTATACACTATATGTATATATGTATATGTGTGACCTTCCATCAGTTTGGACATGGCAATAATTAACCTTATCCGGAAGGAAAATCCTCGTGCTACAGTATTAAAATCACAATTTGCCAGCGAAGGGTCTTCCGTCAGCCAGGACATGTGAACCGACGAATTAATTGGTTGTCTTCCGGTCTCCAGAGCAGAAGGGACACAACGCTAAACCGGAGTTTAATTAAATTTAGATTTGTTATTTACAATTGTTATTCTTTTTATAAACGCGTGTATTTATGTACGTAATGGAAGCACGAAATACACCTGTCCGTATTTGACACGGATTTGTACTGTTTAGTATCGAACATTTGGGCAACAATTCGAAATGTTTTTGACATAGTACTGTCCCTAATTCCATTAATTAAATTTGCTCGGGGAAATTTCGCTGCATTTCATCAGATCTCCGTACACGCGTTTAAACTTTTCATTAAAAGTTTCAAATCGTTAAAAACGTAACTCGAATTCCGAAATAAAGCCAATGAAGAGTTTTAGAGACCCTTTAGCCAGAGTTGTTTCTCTTTGAAAAGGAAGTTTCAATGAATAGTGATAGTAAATTAAAACTATAACTTGTTCATTATTGTGTATAATTTGTTATCGTTAATAGAATCATAAAATATACCACTATGTTAATAGACGATTTCAGAATCGTTTGCCAAATGTTTACAAAGTAAGTTTAAAAAACTAACTTTCTACAATGGTAACCATTTTTAGAGTAGATAATATTAACTATATCATTAACTTTATAAGAAATAGGTGATGTTCGTACTAAAAAGATGTAATTTTAATTTCTGATTATTTTACGTATTATTTAATTTAAAATTGATATAAGACCTAAAAATTAAAAAGAAGCAAGTCAATAAATAAAATATCTAAAAAATAATTATTAATTCCTACCGAGCTTAAGATATGTATTTTATCTGAACTGTATTAGCATAACAAAATTAATTTTTATAAACCGACTATCATTTAAAGTGCATGCTGTATACCGAAACTATGTTATTTTCGGTGTTTAAGTTTCTCAAGTTCCGTACATAGTACCTATAACCTAATTTATCCAAGAACTCTTTAAGCTATACATACACGCTTATTTCATAGCAAGGAAACATGCGTTTTTTTTTATCTATAACAGATAATCGTATCATGATATTATACAAATAATAATATAGCTCATAAAATAAATGCATAACAAAATATACATTAGCAGGCAGAAATTATGATTTTTCGATTTTCCTAAAAGAACACTGAAATAAACCATTCGACAGCAAACACGATAAACTCACTATACCGACGATAGTTCTGTTATGATGAAAAAAAAAAAAAAAACAATGAAAAAAACGCGAACCGCTTTTCGAAAACGTTTCGAATTATTATGCCGTCCCGAATAACCTGTATACAGACCGAACTTCGTTGTGTTCGATAAAACAAATTGCAACACTATTTGTACGCAAAGCTCTTTTATATTATGTACATCAAATCTGAACATCGAAACATCGGTTAGTCCCCCGTGATTCTGAAGCATGAATGGGAATGATGTATATTATATTATTATATACGTATTTCGTATTCATCCGATGTAATTGAAGGCCTCCATTTGAATGGCTGACAGTCAATATTTGCTTTGAACGCGAAAACAACATTTTTTTGGTTTTTTTATTTTTCCGAAAGGGATCTTGGGACGACGAATCGTTATTGAAACCAAAACCGGCCAGCGCGTTCGGCGACGTGACCGATATCGCATAATACACCCACCTACCCAGCCGACTATAATATATAACCTACCTGTGTATAATACCAAAATATATATACCTAACATAATGTCACGTCGTTTACTTTCGGAAACCTACTGCGCCGGGCGGTCTCATTAAGCAGAGTGCCATTATTGTACGCGTAACGGAGTTTTTTTCACGCGAAATATTGTCGGGCACATTAAATCGAGCATCGGGGATAATAATATTTTTCGGAGGTGTCGATGGGTTGACGCACTATACAGTAGCAGCAGCTATTCGGAAAACTGCCGGAAAACGTTCGCGCGACGACGCACTTTGCGGGTGCACCCCGTGAGGCACACGACGACTAATACTGTGCACCGCCCCCTAACATCGCGACCGCTGCGAAATGGAAATAATGACAACAGCAAATAAAAACGGTAATAGCTGACGATAAAAATCGTATCGAACCAGTGATATTTCGGTACGGCGGAATAATAAATATATCGCGATATTATACTTCCTGTGGATTTCGCCGCGCTGACAACATTTTATAATTATATAGGTACTCGATACTGTGAACGCAGTCGCGAACCCAAACGTTTTGAAATCAGAGTTTTCGTTTTTAACGAGCCATTATCGTGTCGATGACGAAATCTAAACCTAAACCTCAAAATGTAAATGTGACATTATGTAATATATTTTGAATTTATTACTCGCGAAATATTGTTCATCATTGCGTGTATAGTGTATCTCCGGTGTGGATGTATACGAACGATATGTCGCGGTGAGACATTAATTTATTTTTTTTTTTGCGTTATTATTTCTTAAAATTTTATACTGTTTATCCAAACATTTCTGGACGGTTATTGAAACGTTGAGCCTACCTATAGGAATTACCTACATATCTTCACGTTTTGTTTATATTTTTGTTATGGACCAGGTAATGTTTTTGTAACAGCAATTACAAATTATTGTTATAGCTAGGTGTGCAAAAATACATTCCCGGTTTGTACCGAACCATAAGTTCGTAATGACTAATGAGACTTATTAAAAGTTAAGACTATTCGCATACACCATCGTAGTATATAATAATATTGTATTTATATACAAAAACGTTATGCAACGATATTATTTTGCCAATGCATCATAATATAATAGATTGTAAAGTTCAGTTCTGTTTGGCAAACATTTCGTAATAATTTGGACTTTTTCACATACGTGTTAGGTTTGAAAGCCATGACGCACTGCGCAGCTTATGATGAATGAAGAAATGAACATCGATATTACTTTATTAGTTGGTTCTCAAATACCAACCTACCGGGTGTTTTTATACTTTATAATAGAATACGAGAGTAATGTTCTAACAATGGCATTCAAGATGGCACTTTAGAACGAGAGTAGATTCAATGGACTTGTTGATCTGTAGGGCATTTTAAAGTGTAATTTAATTTAAAAAGTGCGAAACAATTCAAGTATATAATATATAATGACACCATGCTACTTGATTACCACCTACCTAACATAAACTTGCCGTTTGCGATGTTTGCGTGTAAATCTTCAATTATTTTTAGTGACTTTTCGTTGAATATAATATTGGGTGAAATATTAAAAAAAAATACTGGAAAGAAAACAATCATTACATAGAGTAGACGGTAAGATGAAAATTGTAAGAAATAGAAATAGATAAATAGAACGTAACCTCAAGGCTCAAGTTGAATTCGTATTTTTAGAACTATACAACACACACAACGCACATCTTGTAAAGTCCTATTCGCCCATGGTGCAGTAAATCAGCTTGACATTAAGACAAATTAGATTTCCCTATATAAGTCTTTAATATTATACGGACCGATGATAAATGTGTTTAAACAGTTTTTTTTCTTACGAGAATGGTATTTCAATTGACACGCGACTGTGTACGTGCTGCTTAAAAGTATCACATTTTCAAAAATAAACGCCGTTTAATATTATTATTTTATTTGACAGTGACAGTTAAATTCTTAGAAAAATGAATAAAATATGCCATGGAGAAAATTATATTCATTCTTTAAACTCCATTAGAAAATAAGAATGCGTATTTTTTTACTGTAGACATTTCTTTGGAACAGAATTACTGCATAGCAGAATTTTTAATTGTTTTAGGTAGGTAATACGATTTGAAAAAAAAAAAACAATCAAATAAAACTGATGGTTCGAGATGAAAATCATATTATCTTCGTTAAAAAATCATTACAAACAAATGTCTATAAATAATTTCTTCATGGTTTCAACACCATTATTTTAAAAAAATTGCTTGATACAAAAAACACAAGCATACTTATTGTAATTTTACCAATAATAATTACATTAAACTTAATTGTTTAGATTGTAAGCGTCATGATATTCATAGTACGCCCGAATGGTCACAAAATGCTGTTGTTGTGTAAACGCGTAGTACAAGAAATTGGGGAATGTATGGTTTTGTAATAAAATCGCATACTTGTCGTTAACATTTTTGGATTCTAAACTTAATCGCATAAACTTTATACTTGTGGAATAACGTTTATTTTTTAAGTTCGCATCAAAAGTTGTGTAAAACACTCTGTGAAACACCACAAAGTTTATGAATTCGGCTAATGAAATTGTTCTGCATAATATTTTGTAAACTACATAATATGAATAAGACGTGTTTTATGGATACATATACGTACGAATAAAATTACAATATTTTGATTACTATTTTAACGTACAACATTTATGTTGCTATGTTTCTATTGTTTTATTTGGATTTTTTACATAAAAATTTTTTAAAAACCCTAAATAATAATTGTCTATTATTTTTTAGGTCTTATGCACAACTACAATACTTGTCACCTACTGACCTACAAATTATAGTGTACCACGTTTATATTGTGCACTATTGCACTCGTCATTGCGCATTAAAATAAATGTGCATTAAGTTAATTCAGAATTTAGGTGCGCGTATAACGTCTTTTTAATTTACATTAGGCTAACGCGCATTAACTATTTAATTTGATTGATGCAATCGAATTAACACTATCGCCTGGATTAACAAATGCATATAAACAGCTTAATGAGAGTAAAGACTCCAGCCGGTAAACTAGGATAAATAACTATAGGATGATGTCTGCTTTAATCATGAATGATATCTTATAATAATATCGTATAGAATAAAAAATATTCTAATAAACTTTGTCTGTAAACCATTACTTACTATATTTTTAGATGCACGTGAGTCAGATATTAATGCTTAATAACTTAATACGCATTGACCACTGCCTATAAACGAAGTAGGTAGGCACATTCAAATATCCATGTTTAGTAATAATATAAGTATTGGTAAAACATAGATAAAAAATAACCATAGCACGCTACTATAATAGACATTTTATAGACATTTTTCCTCTGCAAGGAAATTCTATGAATCATAAATATAATATTTTTGTTAATAATTAACCATGACAACGAAAACCTTACGAAAAATTGGTCAGTAAAACACAAAACGCGTATCCAGCCCAAAATTATATTTATATGTAAACATATGTACATGATTTATTATAGGTATTTTAATATATTATTTCATATTTGTTATAAACGACATACAGGCAACAGACTCACGTCTGCTGGTTTGGTGAATAGATAAAAATATTTTATATAAATAAGGCATGTAAAATATTTAGAATTTCGTATTTAAAAACTAAACAAATGTTGTTCTATCTTTAAATCGCAATTTAGTCCACACATAGTATAAAATATATATTATACTAAATGCATAGCTCGTAAAGAGAGATACGTGTTGTGCACGTCGTCAAGTATCAGAAATAGGAAGATGGGTACCTAACTGTACGTAATAGGTCCGATGAAACAAAGTCACTCATATAATATTATATTGTACTAAACTTTGTTTTAATTTTTTTTTATGGTTAAAAAATACCGTAGTGGCTGACATGCACTATACGCTATACAGTACTGCTAAAACAGCATATTCTATAAAAAAATTCTATAAGCGTTGATCGAGAAAATCTTGCCGACCATGAACTGTTTATATTTATTTTGCTTGGCTACTAAATGTATTAAAATAAATTGTAATCAAGAAAAATGAATGTGAAAAAAATTTAAAATATGTACAAATAATTATTATGCTACCTTTCTACTTCTTTCATCCCTTTATCGAAGCACTAAAAATGCGAGTCATTATTAAACTATAATGTTTTACGATAATTTTATACAACTTGAATGTTATTGTGGAAGGGTATTACGCAATTTTTTAGTACGAGTTTTAATCATAACTCATTTTTTACTCGATTCTGAAACGAACATTATTTTTATAATAACAGTAACGTATGATTAAAATACCAATGCATTTTTACTATTCTAACCATAAATTATGACATTTAAAATTGAAATAATTTTTTAAAACTTAATGCATATAATAATAAAAAAAAATAATATACTACCACAATGTATATAATCATAATTTAAGCGTTACTGCGCTAAAAGCCACAAACCAGGCGAATAATGGTACGTACTATAATTCCATACACAACATAATGAAATAATTAATAACCACATTTATAATATATTGTTGTACCTATGGAAAATTATTTAGTTTGATAAATTAATTAAAGTTGAAGCCATATTCAATTTACTGAAAATTGTCAATTAAAATGCGTGAATACAACGCAGGTCATAATGTATAAGTGGATTAAAATTTTTGTACGATCGGATCAGAGAAATGGTTGAAATTTATTAAATTAATTCATGCATCCCATGGACTACTCGGGCTTAGGTCCGAAGTATTCTTTATGTAGAAATTTAAATTTACAGGAAGGGAAGTTTTATTTTATTTTAACATAGCGTTTAGGTAGTTTTATGTTATATAAAAAATATAAATAGTTCTATTTAAATATAATATATTTACCAGAGTAACTTGTCAATTAATTAATTGTTTATACAAACTGCACAATTTACAATAGTATGCATACCGCATAGGTACAACAGGTATTTTACCATTTCATTATTTCAACAGTTATTATTACGATACATTATTATTATCTTTAAACAATAGTGCCTAGCTCTTGATACTATCGTACAGTTTGTGACTATTCCACTATTCTGATTCGATTTATAAGCTACGTGTAGGTACATTTAAGCATAAAGAATCATGGTCATTTATTATGTGTATTTCAACAGTAAACAAAGTATTGGTAGGTTGCAAAAATCATGTCTGAGTATAGAAATTATTATTATGTAATTATGGTAAGGTATACCTTTCGAGAGCGTTAACGTTATGTGAAATATTTATGAATATAAAATATAAAATATAAAGGTACTAAATATTTTGTAAGACCTTAACTTTTCTATATAACTACCTATATACAGAGTAATATACAAAAAATTCTTAATCGCAAACTATTATAGATTTTCCTAGAAAAAGTAAATAGGATTAGTCTCAACTCTTCAGGAATTCGATGTCCATAACAGATATATTACACGCTGACTTACATTTTTTCGGACCACAGTCGATAAATACATCGCATGGTGTTTGTCTTTACCCCAAAACTGATATTTCCCCTTTTTTTTATTTATTATTACATTTATTTTGCGTAAACAATAACTTATGAAAAGGGTATACCCACGTCGATTTACTAGCACCAACCTATTGGTACCACTTTCGTGGTGCGCTAGTTTATCCTAGTGAATTTCTAAAATGTGTTACTTAAATTACCATAATGATAAGTCATTAAATCCATAAGTATGAAATTCCCGCGTGTTTGAACTTAGTTTTTTAATTAAATATTTTGCTATATATTAAGTATTATTTAACGAGGAAACACAAGTTGCGTGATCATTGTAGCACGGAAATATATCCAAAACTTGATTATGCAAATAACTATTGATAATAATTATTATTGTATTACGGGCCGTTTCATTTTGTCACGATAACTATACTGTTAGGGCGAATAGCAACATTAACTTTGATTACATGTTCAGTAAATCGTAACACTAATATGGGTTTTGTGTAAACGTGAACGTTTGGTATACAAAAGAAAAGTTAGGTGTATGGTATATATAGGTTAGGTATATCCAATAAAAGTTATTAGGTAATAATTAATGAAGTATTTTTTTTTTGTTTAATACAACTTAATTTCTCGAAAATATAGAATCACACCACGAGAGTAAATAAATATATGGTCAAAAAACAGAAGACTGGCTTGAAGACCAAGTTTGCATCTTAAATTGAAAATGTATTTATTTTTTTCATATCTTTATTTTATAAAAAAAAAAAATAATAATTTGGCATACAATTGGAAGAAAATATAAGACTTAAGAATACTCCCTTGAGATAAAGCAATACTCGCTTTCTTCGTGCAAAAACGTAGTGCATTAAGAACTTTGCTATATATATAAAAAAAAAAACCCATTAAATTCATTGAGAAACTGTGTGCAGTGCGTTTAATAAGGAATCACCTTGTTCACAAACATATACATAATATATTGCTATATGAATAATACATTATTATCACAATAGTAAATAGCTATAATATTTTTTTCGTTTATTATTATTTTCTTTAGTTGTAGTTTTTATTTTTCAATTCCATTTCGGGCAGAACAAAAAATGACGTAGTACAATCAAACTCGTTTTTAATTATTTCAGCTACATCATACAATTTTCACTTGCCAGTTTGTTCCACACTAAAAAAAACATAAGCTGTGTGACAATATCAATATTTTATGACAAATATTGCAAATTAACGAACACTTATTTATGCGATTGGACAAATGTATTCGAATGCATTTACTAGTAACTATTAATTGTGTGTTACCTGTAATCTGTATGTATATAATATTTATTTTGTTAACTCCTTACTCGAGCTTATATCTACAATGAAATATATATTATTTCGATCAATTTCCAAAATGATTAATTTAACTTTATATACAGTATGTTTCCACGAATCGAACCATTCACTGTGCTCATAATACACTTTCATTGACAGAAACTGTTGTTAGTCGATGAGTTATTTAAATATTATTTTTTTTCTGTTGATACGTCATATATCGAACGACGTATTGAATAACAAAAAAAAAAAATAATAATATATTTTCATAACATACTTAAGTCAGTTTTTTGCATTGAATACTAGGTATACTAAAAGTAATTCGGGGTAAATAACATTCATAAACCTGCACTTTGCAGTAATTGGGTATTGTAGATATTACATTCCGTGTTTCCAATGCACATATGACTGACTTAACATATTATTTTATTGTAAACCTGATCGAGCTAAATCCGAAATTGAGTTCTCAAATAAAAATAAAAAAACGACACCGAGATGAATACGATTATTCAGATTCGTCACGAGCGATAAATAGACGTTGACCGGTCAGTTAAATTTCGCGTATCCAACACGTATTTTTATCATATAAATAAATTGGTACAAGACATCAGACAAGTGAAATGGGGTGACGCGTGAAACTAATCGTCTTTTCGATTTATTTTCGTTTGAACGATACGCTGTTTGGTTTACCGCGGCGCGCCTACTGCGTTGACGACGACGATGATGTGCGCGTATCAATCAAAAGGCGGTGAGATATGATGGTTCAATTTTCAACCCCCCCCCCCCCAAAAAAAAAAAAAAATAAAATAAAATAAATATACATCGGTCGAAGTAAACAACCGCCGCCGACGGAGCGCGACGATATTTAAAAAAAAAAAAAATCTGTGCTCTTACCTCTGTGAAATCGTGTGACGGCGGCACTGGTCGACGGGGTGTCGGACGCGAACTTCGGACTCGATAGCGGTGCACGGCGTGCGCTTGTGCGCGTCACCAGTGGTATAGACGACGACACCTGTACGTGTGTGCGCGTGTGCGCGTCGGCTGCGGTGGCGTGGGCACGCGTACGGATCACCACCACTCGCCAGGAACCGCGGCTCTGGAGTGTGGCACCAGCGGTAGCGGCGGCAGCACCAGCACCAGCGGCAGCAGCACCAGCACCAGCGGCGGCGGCCTTGCGTGTCGCCGAGGGTTGTCAACAGGTGCCGCGAGAGCGCCAGGCGGCTGCAGGGGGTCCGGTGTGCGCCACCCGGTCGCGGGCGGGCGCAGGGGGGGGGGGCGCGGGAAAACTTTGAGGATCCGCCGCCGCGGGTCGTGCCGACTGCGCGTAGACCCGTACTCGGCCACCATCCCGCCCTCCGGCCTTACACGCAGTTTCCCAAACTACCAACTCCTCCCCTCCGTTGCGCTTCAACTCACCTCCGAGCCCCGGAAAACCCGCTCGAAAATTCGTGTACGCACTCGCGGGCCACGGCTCCCCCCCCCCCTCTACACGCACACCTTGTTATAGGCCCGATCAACGTATCTTATCTCTCTGGTCGTTATCTTAATTGTGTGTACGATAACGATTACGTGACAATAGGTATATTATTATCATGGGTACGTCGATGTACTACGGCGAGGTGATTCACTGGGCTTTGGAAAGTAGAAAAATTGGGACGGATCAGCGAGCGATTATGAAATGAAAATTAGTAATCTATTTTTTTTTTCAAAACTGTAATTTACTGATTTCAAATAGAATTTAGTGGAAATACCCAACTGTTGCGAAGAAAGACATCGTGCATTTTGAGTATTGTTCACGTCCATATTATGGGGTGACAGTCAAATGTGTCCCTGCAGTCAACCACGGTAGTAATATGATTAATATTATTTGAACTGT
The DNA here is from genome assembly GCA_008086715.1 of Sitobion miscanthi. Classification (NCBI taxonomy): domain Eukaryota; kingdom Metazoa; phylum Arthropoda; class Insecta; order Hemiptera; family Aphididae; genus Sitobion; species Sitobion miscanthi. Next base: position 4,886,168 of record CM017805.1, read on the forward strand.
TATTATAATATCCATCTCTATATATTTTTTTTCTAAATTTTAAATCAATTCGCCGGGCGGTAACCAACAAAGCGCTACAATGTACCAATAATCAAGTCCATGCACTTAAATTGCACTTAATATCGCGGTGAAACAACTGCCTATTATATTATTTACGCGCTGAAAACGATAATTCCATTCAGTCGTAATTTATTTGAAATGCGTTGGCTTTAAGATGGGCATTTCGCGTTGTCGTGTTGTCGTATCAAAATTTACGTTGGAACACAAAACGATTGTAGTGTTTGTGGCAGACAATCGTTATTGCGGTACCAACCGACTTACACAAACCATTGACATTTTATTATAATGTTCAAATCAACTAGAAAATATTAATAGCCATTCAACTCAAACGAAACCGCAGATTATGAATCTATTATTATAAACTAATACCATAGTGTAGAGCGTCGTCTGTTTATTGTTGTCTGTTGAAAAAATAATGATACGATTTCCTCTGAAACGATACTGTTTTGTAATTTTCATTTATTTATTACAGATTAAAATATGCGACACATAACTTTCGATCAAGTATCTACACCGGGATAACCGGGATAGTAGGATTCGATACTCAATCAAATGTCGATACTCGGAACTGGTACGAATTTTTTTTAACGCGATTTCCAACGTACGTCGTAAATTTGGTGGACATTGGAATCGGCGAGTTGTTTAACTGTTTTTGGTTGAAATCCTCATCCATAAAGCTATCTGCGCAAAGTATTCGACGGCGTTCGTTATGGCCTCTTAAACAGTGTTAATGTTATCAGACGAGAGTCGATATAAACTTACTTTATCGCTGGACATTATACGGACGAGTAACATATTTTATGTATTCCAGGTTTTAATGTTTGTCCTCACATTATTATGTTTTTATCACTCTCATCTATTCGTTCCGATAAATTGTACAAACGTCTACAAAACAATGTAAATAGGATTTGTGTACTATGTGCAGTTTGAAACAATGGTGGTAAAAAATGAAACTGTTAGTTACCATTCATCAAGCACAATTTGTACCCAATATTTATTTTAAAATTCAAAATGGCCACCATTATTTTTAATTCCGAAATCGTGTTGAAAATATGTTTTACGATACATCCAATCGTTATACATGTTTGAAAACTAAAATAATCCGTCGACTCGATGCTGTGATAATTTAAATATTGATATTGTTTCCGCCTGCATTAAAACATAATATACATATTACTCTAACCAATAAATGTAATTATTCTTGTTTTACGACAATAAATCCAATACACTTTATGAAAACTAGGCAGCCAGTAAACAATTTCGAAATTATTATAATTTAACTAAAATCAAAACGTCAACAACATCGGGATTATTCAATGTAAAAAAAGTTTGTATAAGTATATAGAAATATTGTTATCTTAAATTTTTCTAAAAATGAGAATACATTTTGTAATTTTATTATCAATATGAATATAAAACAAAAAGGTTAAATATGAATGATATTAGATTTACAATGTAAATATGTGATTAAGCAATAATATTTAATTATAAGTTTAAACGATATAATATACCTAATATATAGGTTATGTTAAATATTTGTATTATTGCATATTATCATTTATTTATGTATACAGGGTGATTATTCACAAAAATCATGGGTAGTCATTTCCCCCCCCCCCATATAATAATGAATTTATTCAACTTATTTTTTTGGAATTTTTAACCATTTAGGTAGTGATAATTGGTGGTATAAATTTATAGTAGAAAAGGGGTTTTCATTTAAATTAAATAAGATTGTAACGCAGTATGTCACTCACTAGCAAAGTAGGTACCTACCATGAGTTAGATAAAATGTAAACATATAAAAATGTATGGAAGTATTATACCAATAATTTTAAATTACAAAAATTAGAACTTCATATTACTAATGAAAATTCGGGGGTTACCCTTTTTTTACTGTACTTGGTCATTCCCAAAAAAATATTTAGTGTAACCTTTAACTTTGGACCCATTTTATTTATAAATAATAATGTGCCATTCAATTGTTCAAAAGCTTAAACAATGCAGTTTTAAACCGTTGAAAAAAATGAAGGTATAATAATTAACTTTTTAAACTCAAAACGAAAATGTATATATGGCGTGCTATCGATTTGCATTTAATTAATACTATGGTTATAATATAACTAAAATAGGTTACTAACGAGCCTTGTTTAGCAGCATAATCCTATACTACTATCGCACTAATTTATTTAATATCCATTCAATTTTGGCACACACGCACACGCACACGCACACACATATATACACATACACACAAACTTAGCCACTTTAAATAATTTTGTGCCTTCACCGATAAGCATCTCTGAAGATATAGGTACTTATTCGCCCTGAACATCATTACTACAATCCTAACAAAGATGACGTGTAATATTGTTCACCATTTTTTAATTTTTATTTGTGACTGCGATTGCAAAAATGGAAATGTATCCAATGTATGGAATGTATCCATATTTTTTGTTTTTTATTACCAAACGTTTTTATTATTGTGTATAATCTCGCACAAATGCAGTTACATAGTATGATAACTAACTACTGAGGCCAACATAATATTTCCAATATTAAAATGAATGGTTATGAAAGTTTCTTTTTTTTCTTTTTTTTATCTCTGCATCGCATTTTGCTTCGATCGGCATTTATTGTTACAAACAGAATGTTCGTTAATAAAACGTTATCGTTCATTTCAGAATAAATTATCATCGTAGCATTATTTCGGGTAATATCCATAATGGACGGTTATTATTTTGTTTTAAAAACTACTATAGTTGCTTTTTTTTATCGTGTTCACTTGATCGATCCGAACGAATTTCGATTTGTTTTCAACAGACGTGACCAAAATTTTTGATAATGATACTGGTCGAAAAATGACCAATATTGAGGCTGAGTCGTCCATTCTGGTATTCACCAATTGTGTGCTACCCGGAGGTCGCAAAATGTTCCTGCCAAAAATTTAATTAAATTATTAAGATAAATTTAGTCTTGTGGGTAGTGGTGGGGTCGCGATATATTTATCGTAAAATAATGTTGAGGGTCGCGGTACTAAATAGATTGTGCACCACTGATCTACAAGACGAGAGTTTCGATAATTCAATTGTGGTGGCGATGGCGGTGACTGTGGTGATGGGGGTGGTCTCGGTGGTGGTTGTGGCGTCAGCGGTGGTGGTTTTCGTAGTCAGCTGGTCAGGCTTCAGAGATGAGACGCACTCGTATAATATAATAATGTTATGTTCACTATTAGTCTGGTTGCTGGATGGCATTAGACGTGGCAAGCTGATGAGAAACGCAGGGGAGCGCCGCTACGCAGGTAAGTAGGCACTATTATATTATATTCGTATAATACGCCCCCAAATAGATTAATTCCAATGATTTCGTTATAATAATAATAATAATATTACTGTATGGCTGACGTAACGGCAAGTCGGACGAACGACGTTCGTATGTGTCACGAACACTGATAGACCTCGTTATTATAATATATACCATATTATAATATATTTTGCTTACTACATTAGCATAAGGTCCGCATTGTTGATACGACAAACGTCACGGCCACTTTTCGTCAAAATCCATTGTGCCCTGGACAATAATATGTATTATTATTGCGCAAGCATATTATATTCAGATACCAACGACCTAATGTTCAATGGGCAGGGCCTTATTTACATTGGGGACATTGTGGGTATTTGTCCAGGGCCCACGCGAATCAGGGGCCCACCCACTGGATTTAATTCTATTAATTTTAAATAATCCTCAAATTTGAAAAACACCAAAAAAAGTATAAACGTTCAAAAATATAAATATAAATTATATTTTCACTGTCGTATATAAATGTATACATAAGATAACAATACTTAAGTAAAATGGTCTATTATTTTAGGATACAAGTGTTATTATATTAATATCATTGATTGAACGTAACTTACACAGATATATGTATAATGTATGATTTTGATCATATACATACATTGTCATATTGATACAATAATACGTGTTATATATATTATGTACCTATATAAGACTGTAGTATAGCCAGGTGGTACATATACGTTTTGTTCAACTAACTGATAAACTTTTTTTGGAATATTTGCGATACTGAGCTGTAATAACAAACATGAATAAATTAAAAATGTAATACAAGGTTCTCATAAATTGTTGTAAGTGGAAATTAAAAAAAGGTGGATAAGTGGATGTTGCTCTGCTGTACAATAGGTTATAAGTAGTCACTGTAATGGATGGTGTTAAATTTGAATTCAATAATATAATATCATTGTATAAGAAAAACGATTCTGAGCGAAAACGATCAGTCAGCCTATGATATTACTAAGTATATTTATATATAATTAAAAAATAATTAATTATTTTCAAAATTTTATCGTGTATAGAAAATACCAATATAAACATTCAGTAAAATTTTCAAGTATTTACAGTAATACGTTTTTTAATTACAACAAAATAAGAAAATCGTTTAACTACTGGGAAATTTTTACTTTTGACTCACCATAGTACCAACTAGATTCACTTTCCTATTAGAAGTTACTGTTAAAGAAAATCCAAACACTTTTACTGTCCTAAAAGGTGATGACAAACACAAAAATAAAATAAAAATAAAAAAAACACACACATCATTGTAAAATCAATACATTCATCGTTCCACTCAGAATCTAAAAGTTTACTTGAAAGTCAAATACAAATTTTTTTAGCGTTTAAAATTATTTATTAATGGCTACCTATATTACCTATACTAATAGCTACCTAATAGTAAGATAAATTGCTTTAACCACAATAATATTATAAAATATACTGATCATATTTGCTCAGAATCATTATTCTTAAACAATGATTTTATATCATTGAACTCAAATTTAACACATCCTTCACGATTAATGGTTACTTTTCTATACACGTAATATACAGCAGAGCGTACCCACTTGCCCGCTTTTTCGTACCTAATTTATTTTATTAGTTAGTACATTATCACATTGATTTAATTTTCATTTAAAAAATAACACTTAAAAATACTTCAGTGGCTCAGCTAAAAGAAAATTAAAATAAATAAGAAGGAAAATTAAAAAATTTTAATAGTTGAAAATAATATTAGATCCATTAAAAACTACATTACTGCGAACATATTAGTTTCGAGAATGTTATTGATGTTTTTTCAGAACAAAAAGGCTAGTAAAATTATAAGAAGAAATTATAAAAATCCTACTTTCAAATATTGTTTAATTTACTAATTATCTTTTTATCTAAAATTTATAAAATAGGCCCATTTTTTTCTTTTGTCCCAGGCCTCAAAATTTCTAAATCAGGCGCTGTGATAGTGGGTATTATAAATGTCTAAAATAGAATAACAAAATAAATTACAATAGTACTTGTATATTATTCAAACGGATGCACTTAACCGCCTCGCTTGACCATTATGATTTTTACCAATGAAATATTAAACGCACTTCAGACATGACTTTATTTTCTGAGAAATAAAATTTCAATTTTGGAACTGACTCTTTATGTCAGTTATCGCTACGATCCAAAAATAGAAAATATCACTAAATTGTTTGCTGTGAGAAAAATCCGTATAGATAAAAGGTAAACATCTCGATTGATATAAAACAAGCGTATTGATTTTTAAATTTTTTTTTTCACTTTACCATTGTAAAAAAATCGGAAAAAAAAGCTTATGGAACTAAAAATATCAGAGCTGAAACCCTTATTTAATTAATTCAGAATATGAAGACTGGATTTCGATAGCAGTAAATGTATTTGAACATATGACTTTGGGCATTTTGATTTGATTTGGTTTTCTAGTGACGCTTGTTTATCGAATACTGGTTGAAATCTGTACTTATAAATAGGTACTTACCGAAATATAATTGTTGGTTTTTCTAATTTTTCTAATTTTTCTAATTCTCACACCATAACCAAAATTATTGTTTTCCTCTCTGGAAGCAAAGCAGTAAAAATCATTCACTGAGATTCCCAGTTCCTCTGATAAGTCCTAATAACCGACATGTAGTTCTCGGTATGACAGAAAAAATAAAACATGGCTATGGTACGACGTATGATTGACACTATCGGACTACTATTGTCTCTGTTGTTAGGAGCTTTTTAGTATCAGACCCGTATGCAACAACAAGTATAATAAACTTCCTTTAGGGACATACATCATTATTGCTACAGCTGAAATGATAATTTTTTTCACTACATTTATATGATTTAAAGCAAAAAAAAAGTTTGGAATTATACTTTTATACTTAATGCAATAATTTATTGTTATGTTTTAAATCACATATTTTTATGTCGACTAACATTTGTTTTGATATTTAATAGATACAAGAGCCAAATTAACAATCTTACTGAATTGTTTGTGCGTAGGTAAAAGTACCAAATATTGAAGTAATAGCTATTTTTGTGAGTGGATATTTAAGTGACAAAGGGTACTCCATAAAAAATTGGCAGTAGTACACTACCTGTTTCATGTTCATTTTTATTTTTTATATATATAAAAAATTTGACAGAAAATCATTGATTTAAACGAATAACTTTTTGTTTAATGTACCACCAGTAGCAACAGACGGTCGGTCTTATTTGATTATGATTATAATTGATTGGTTAGTGATTGAATATTTACTGGTAATAATATACAAAAAAAATGAACCGACCAGGATCGTCGTGTAATGTGTATACAGTGACTCGTGGCTTAGCTAGGTATGGACAAAATAGGTTTTACTGGAAAAATTGGGATTTCTGTGCTGAATCCCTGATTTATATCACTAAGTCTGACGACGAGAGCGGTGGCGACGAGACGGACGGCGTCTCGTTCTCGACTTGGGCGGCATCGGTCGTCATGATTACGGCGTTCACTGACGAAATGTGGTGGCGGAACTTTGGACTTGCATGATTTGCTACGACCATTCCGGTCGGAGACCACTTGACGGCTCCGCCGAAACCGTTCGCGTCGAGTCGTCAGCAGACGGCCACTCGTCATCAGATGCATCTCACCCTCAAGAGCCGTCTGCACTACGACATTTGGCATTGATCTCCATCGCCTGGTCGCCGCGGACGACATAATACTCTGAACTGCAGCGATATTCGAAATGACTTATACGAAAAGTGAGTTGTTTGTTCTTCGTTGTGACGTTGTATAATAACGATACGGAGTTATCAAATTGTAACGGAAACTAAAATGTTATAAATTGTGTTCCAATCACTATATAACACTGTTCATATGCTATCCAAAGCAACAAGATTCTTACGACTCTTTCTAGGGAACAAATATATTCGCTTATTGACTATTATTCGATTTAATGTTAAATTCGACCAAAAAGATAGTCAGAAATTTAAAAAGCGCATGATGTTTGTTGGAATCAAAATTGGTGAAACGATAACGGATGCGTGATAATGCGCGTTATGTTTAACAGCCGTCGCTAGAGAATTTTATAATTATAATTGTGATTTTCTCTTATAATCACCCGGAAAACACAATCCTAGTTCGGAGACGACCGCCGGGTCGCGCCACCGTCGTCACGTTATATCATATAAGAATGGCCGGAGCATCAATCTTATAAGTTATATTACAATGGCGTACTTTGAGTGTAATTTATTTTTCATTAAGTAAACACTGATTGTTTTTTTTTTCTGAAACGAATTAGAATAACGAGGTCATTTAGTTTATGACTTACCGATATTATTGACGTAGCCATGCAGTGTTATTTATTCACTATTTTTGTCACAGTTTTTGATAGACAGTTCACCTACGACTATACATATACCTATAATATAATAGTGACGATGGCGCACTATTCTACGCAGGCATATTCAATCATAATAATTATAATTGATGGCTTTGTGGTCAAATGTTTACTTGGGATACGATAATTGACTGTCCGATAAGAATCGTCGCCTATACAGTAGTGACTGTCTGCGCTATATATTGTGATACAAACAGTTCAAATAAACATTCAATTATTTTATTTCAAAAATACTGAACTCGATTCGATATAATATGATCTCTTTTTTCCCAATGAACGGACATTCTAAGTCATACACTAGAAATGAAAAAATACCCAAAAAATAAGTGTCTAGACACAATCGTTGGGTATTCATTCATATATTATGATCATTTTAGTTGTGAGACGACAATTCCAAATTCCGAGTATACAGAGGAAGACGTTGCGGAGATATATGAAATTCAATTGTTGTCTGCAACGTTATTACGTCTTACGAGTAGAAAAAGTGGTTCCCCGACGAGAAAATCTATTCAGCTATAGTATAGATTGCCAAAATATTTTAACACAAGATGGTACTTCAGAGAAATAGTACTTTATTATAATAGTATCAACTTTAATGATAAACCGTTTGGATGAACAAACACAATTAATATTAATTTGACTTGCAAAAATATCATTTTCGGAATTCTAGACGAGTTAAAATATTATACATAACTTTAATTCGTTCCATTGAAATAATAGATATAGAAACCTAATGATAATAATATACTTTATAATAAATTCATTCATATTGATTGTCGATGATTATAATTTATATTATTGAAATTAATATATTATATTAATAAATATGAATTTTTTAGTTAAAAACTCTATTTTAATTAACCGCTAAATAGGTATGAAGGTCATGTCGATTGTTAATACTTTAAAAGTGTGGTAATAACAATGTCAGGATAAAAAAATATATCCAAAACTCAAAACAATGAGAGTGCAGAGAAAGATTATAATATATACCACACGTGATGTCGTACAATGCACTCGCAATTATATTGATATTGTGAACATACCGTTAAGTCAAATACAATTTAATCTGAACTCGATAATTACAACGGAAACTTTTATAGATTATTTTCACGGTGACGACAAAACTCCGACGTGCATTGGTGTATTATAGGGGGGGGGGCGATAGAGAAAATCAAGGGAAACCTTATCTAATCTGTAACTTCTCAAAAGTATCTAGCGTTTGAAGTCATATTTTTACAATATTGGATATTCAATCGATTTCTCATGTAGCGATTTTCTTATTTTGTTGTAGTTCAAAAACGAACAACTTTAGATACAAGAAATGTACACCATAAGTTTGTTTTATCAATTCCCATACTTGATAAAATTGTCATATATCGGCACTTTTTGAGCTGTTAGCGAACGTTTTCAATTTTTAATTTTCTTAATATTTTTTTTCTAAATTGTCAATAGAATTGTATTTGTTGGGTCAAAAAATATGAAAATGTAATACAATGCTTCTGATATATTGTCACTAAAGCAGTTGAAAAATATTAAAAATACATACGCAGCATTTAAAGTGTTATAACAAAATTTAAAAATTATTTTGTAATTAGAAATTAATAAAATGTTAAATTTTTATAGCGAAGGATTGAAACTTTAAAACAAGGTTCCACTTAATTTTGTTATATATAAATTAATTTATTCACAATAATATCATCAATACAATATCATGGGCTAACTGATTGTCTACGCTCAGAATCGTTTTTCTTATACAATGATTTTATATCATCGAATTCAAATTTAACACCTTCTATCACAGTGACCCACGTGTAACCTACACAGAAAAGCGGCACCCACTTGCCCACCTTTTTAAAAAAAAAATTTTACTTCGATGAAGTTGAACTATTTTAAAAATGTATCATTTTATTGTTAACATTTTCCTAGTTAGCTGGCTTGTTATCAAATAGTGTTTTAAAAACATATTGATTAGTGAGAATCGTTTTCTAAAATAGATACAATAGCGGGGCTCAGTAGTTTTTTCAATTCTATTTTGGCGTTCTTTATTGATAACACATCAAACAGAAACCGATATTGAATTTTTCAACATAAACATATATCATTTGTCATCAGTTCAATTTAGTGTAGGTATAACACAATCTAATTTTTATATAAATGTACAATAATTATCTAATCTACAGTAGCTGTACCACAGCACATCGTACGCCAAAAGAATTTTTGGCGCGGGACCAAATTGTTCGGCGTCTATGCTGAGCCGTTTTTTCGGCGACCACCGTGTTCGTTATTTTAGCATCCATATCCCGATGCTGCAAGTCTGCAAGTCCAAAAAAGGGACCAGTTGACACCTCCACATTGACTTCGTGCTGCCGGATTTTAGACTCCGTCTAACGAACACTCGAATCGGACGGCACATTGTTTTCTATTTCGAGGGTCACCGAATTTTCGGCTAAAAATGGTATAATATTTTGATTCGATTGGCAGACGCGCCGCCGTAATAGTTTGCTCGTTTCGTGCCGACTTCCTCCAAAACAAATGGGTTCAACGTATTCGAAGACATAGTCGTTATAAGATACGAAACGAGTTATAATTTTAATAATTGTATAGACAATAATCTGTAAGCAATCTTTAAACATTCGTGAAACGAAAGACGGATGTTATTTTAACAGTAATTGACCACTGTCATGGAAACTATATATGTTTTAATATGGTTAACAATATGTATGGAATACGTTTTAATTTTGCAAGTAAGTAAAACTGTGCCAAATAACTAAGTACTGGAGTTTACAAGGTGATTTACCAAGCATGCTCACCACCATATTTTTTCTTTTTTAAAGGCAATAAACTTTAATATTTTTGACATTGGCCTTTGATTTTGGAAGCAAAAATATAATTTGCAACCATGTTGTAATCAGTTTTAGTCTTATCTTAGCTCCTTGCTATTGTAGACGTTTGCCATAGATTCACTATCTTGTAAGTTGAGTTACTAAAAAAAGAACCAAATTTTACTTTGATCTGAACGGGAATATAGGCCAATAACAATTGTCTACTGACATATATGACGTTTGGCTTTGTTGTGTGGAATATGATATAGCAAAGGCGTTTTCATTGGCTGCCTTCATATCTAGCAAGTATATTAATGTTTAACGACATTTTCAGAATTATTTTTTTATTATAATATGGAGAAAAAAAACAATTTTGAAACCGATTGAAATTTAAATGAATGAAAGTAATTGATATTTACAAAAATCATAAGCATAATATTGTAAGATTGTTTGGTTTTCACACATTGATAACTAATTCTAATGGTTATCCAATAGGTATAATAAAGAACACGCTCCCTACTCGTTGAAATTGTATGTAATATTTTTATTTTTATGTTATATTTTTGTTTTATTATATTGTTTAATATATCCACTACGATCTACTAGGTACAACTGTACAAGTCAGTTTTATAAGGCCGTGATCTTTGTAACGAAATTAATGCTTATCCTAGTCAATTGGATTAGTATTAGTTATTAAAGTTTGAAAACGATATATTCTTATGATATTATGTTGTATTTTTGAAAATATAAGTTGCCTTCATTCATTATAAATTCAACAAATATCAAAATCAATTTTTTCTCTGTATTATAAATAACTAACTATAAAAATAGCTATTTTCGAATTTTTAAAATTTTTTTTGTTTAGCGCTGGTAAAATGGAAGCTATAAGTCATATATTACATTAAGAAAAACTGCACCAGAATATCTGCATTAAATTTTGAATTAGAGAGCTATTAACTTCCCAATAAATTAATATACAGTTCCATACTTAGTTGCAGGCCAATGAGGGCCAATAAATGTGTACAAATTTGAATTATTATTATTGCCTATAGGTATAAAAAAAGCATTTCCTAATGCAGATTTTCACGCTTTAAATTGATATGAATTAGTATTAAATACCAAATTTTAGATTTTTAGACATTTATGTAAGGCTCCATAAAAAAATTCTTTAAATTGCTTAATTACTATGCTGTGTTAATAATAGATTACAAAAAATGCTGACCTTTTTCATTTCAGTTAATGCTCTCCTGACTTTTTGTACTACGTTCTACAATCTACACGCATGTCTTCTCATTAATCACTTCATACTCACTCTTATCTTATGTACGTCCTTATTTTTTAAATCTAATTACTACAAATTACCAGTTTTATTATATTTTTAATCGATATAAAACTTTGACGAGATAAAAAGGGGTCTAAAATGCTTAACGAGTTTTACATTACTTAAAATGTATAACTCCATCACAGTATAATAAAATGTTGAAGATGTTATTGACAAACATTGTCTAGCATGAAAAAAAATAGTTTAGATTTTGTTATGCACTTATGTAAATAAAATTGTGTGTTATCACGTACATATGTCAATTTTATTTTTTGGAGGTCTTAACTTTTTAATTACGCCTCCCCCCCCCCCCGTGACAAAATCTCAATCTATTCCCCGCCAATGTCCAACGTGTAGTATATACGCAATTATCGGAATATAAAACGAATTTCTTAACGACCCGTTTATAAATTATACCCTCACTGTTAAGTGTCGTGATTCTAATGACAGACTTGGTGCTACACTTAGAACTCGTCTTGTTAACTGTTTTATAACTGTGGTTAGGGATTTTGCATATAAATTACATTTTAATACTTTATGTAATATTAAATAAAGGTTAATTTGATTTTGAGCGAAATAGTATTTTTTTTAATCATACAACATTGATTTTTTTATATTAAAAAAAATCAAATATATAAACTGTTATGTATTTTATAATGATCATATTTTTTAGTTCATATCGGAAATAATATCATAATTATATTATTTTAATAACTTACTTACTATCCAACATAATATAATATGATACAAAAGTTTTACATTCTACACACGAATGCCCCTAAATTGCCAATTCAAAGCGCCGTGCAAAACGTATACGTTATTTCTTATAATAATATAATAATAATGTTATCGTATTATAATATCGGTAAACGTTAAACTTTATTTTAATAAACCACTTATCTCAAAAAACGTGTGCATTTTGAACAATGTTTAAATTTGGATGCCTTATTGTATAATAGTTTCCATATTTTGGTTGTGACAGTTACTAAAAATAAAACAACAAGCAGCCAACAGATTCAATGAATTTGATTAGGACGAATCTCATAAAAGTTATTTCAATAAATAATAATTATAATCACGTAATTATTCTTTTTGTCACTTAAAAATTAATTTTAAATAAATCTAACTATAACATTAGGGCAAAAATGTCTTGCTCAATATTTTAGTATCAATAGGATCAGTGCTTTACTAGCCGTGTTGTATTCTTATGAATCATATTATTTCTTCATTTTTTTTTTAAGATTTACAAGAATAGTTTGTTAGAAATAATGCAATATTGACATTATATATATATATATTTTTTTTATTGATCAATGAGCCGCAAACTATGGTCATTAGTTGTTTGTTTGTTTGTAGAGGAGGATACTGTTAGTTGGTAAACACGTGTGTTTAGTTTTGGCAGATTTTCAAGTGGCCACCCGTAGATATCTGCCAAGCCCGGGGGGGGGTGGGAATGGTGGCACTTTTTCTTTGTACACCGTGACTTGCCCGAAGAAAAATGCTGTCCGTGAACCGAGGTTCAAATCAGCGCCGGTGTGCGTCACAACCGACGCCTTAGTCCGCTCGGCCATTCCGTCCTCCAATATTAGCATTATAATGTAAATTGTTTTCAAATATTAAGACGATACAATTTAAAAGGATCAAATTATGTGTTTTTAAATTATTTCTTCTTTTTTTTTTGATGCATACATATAAATATTAAATATATAATAACACAATATTATGTAAGTCATTGTGTTTATATGTGGCGATAATAATATACCTACTGTATTCATTAAAAGTCGATGTGAAACATACTGAGTGTAACACACTTCATTTTTTGTGACTATTATATTTATCCCTTTCAGCGTACAACATATTTCAAAAACAAAACTAATTGGTTCAATGTTTTCGTATAAGTGAAGATATTAAGAAAAACATGTTTATACAGAATACGATGCATAACAATTTATATATTATAGTATGCCCCCGACCCCATTCGAAAAATGATAAGAAAATGTAAAAACTATATTTGTTTTGTGAAAAAAATTTAGAAATAAAAGCACACATCAGTTTTGCATCTCAAACTATATATCCATACAGTACAAACAACAAGGCAAGAAACGCCTCACGTTAACAAATCGACCTGACTATAAAAAATCGTACACCTTCTTACATATTATATCACTCTCTCTCTGCACTCTCTGTATGTCTGTCTGGCTGTCTCTCACTGTCTGTCTGTCTGTCTGTCTGTCTGTCTGTGTATGTCTCTCTCTCACTCACTCTGTGTTTTTTATAATTTCTTATACATTATAATATTCTCAAACCCTTGTAGCTTTAAATAACTGAATCTTCGAGGGGAGAGGGGGGGGGGGGTTGTACACGATAATATAGTATGTCGGGTAAAACGTTATTCGTCGTAGTAACATAATAATATTATTACACGCATATTATATCACCGATCGACAAAACCCTTTGTTGAAATTGATCGGTATGCGTGAAGTCCATTGCAATCGTCGTGATCGTACATGCACGTCCATTGCGGCTATTCGTTTCTCTCATTCCGTGTATATATATTATAATATATATTATTTATATAATATTATTCTCGTACGCGAATTCCATACAGATTTCGGTGCCGGTGGCAATAAATAATAATGTACGGCGTAAAATCTGTACGCACGGACACGCACAACCATAACCAACGGTTGTTTTGGCGTTCATAGCGGGGTGAAGGGGGGGGAGGGTGATCGGATTCAACGGTCGATCGAAAATTCGCCTTTAATACCAGTATTATTTACTGTTTTAATTGATGACATGGTTTTTCTAAATCGCACTAAATTAATGTTTGTCGATGATATCAAAATATTCTGTCAAATAGACGCAGATTTAATTCGATTAAAAATACTGTCTATGAATGGTGTAATAACGATATGTTTGATAATGACATTTTCCAGAACTCTAGTGGTTTCAAATTGTATACGTCATAAATGGTGAAGTATTGGACTTTGGGGTCTAATATTATACCCAGATATTTTTTTGATTCTATACTTAAACTTGAATGTAACTTAAATAACATATCAAATCAAAATCCAATGTTTTATCATGTGCTTGCTTTATCAATAAACATGCATTAAAATCCTTATATTTCACTTTAGAGCATTCTATTTGTAATTATAATTCAATAATAATAATACATTATTATGTTTTCCATCTCAATTAGGTCATAAATATAAATAAGAAGCAATTAAAGAAATTCAAAAAAAAAATGTTTACGTTTCTTTTTATCTAAATGTTCCATAACTAGGGACTAGGGAACCACATTATTTGTACCTGCTTTCCTATTTTAACTATAATTATCTTAGCATACTGTATCAACATTGTTTAAGATTCGATTTATACTTTTCATTAGAAATATTGACTGTCCTGAAGTCCTTTTTATTTCTATATTCCTATAGTCACAATAAGCTTCCTCACCCTCCAGTTTTTCTGATCTCCTCTGATGTTTTGTCGAAAATACTTTTCATACTTTATAGTAGATGTAAGTACAGTATTTATTTTTTTATTTTTTGTTACTGAAATTAGAATACACTGCATAATTTAAAAAAAATAATTTATTTTACACCTATTATAAAAATACGTTATATAATATCATGCACAATGCACGTGTGCGTCGATTTTATCCAGACAATTACATCGAAACTCGAATTGATTCTTCCGTAATATTGCAGTTTCAGTGTTATTTTTTTTACGAAACAAGTTTTCGGGTACTCGGATGGCTATATCGTACGAAGTATTTAATTGCCCCCGAGCATCGGTCGCGATAAATGACGTACTCCAACAACTCATACTTACTACATATTCTGTGTGAGTGAGTTCGAGTAAAGTTGAACTCTGAAGTCGATTTTCTCGCAGTAATTTCTGAACGTATCGTAAGACGAACCACGCAAAACTTCCACTGGCTTTTACCTAGTTGGCTGGAGTGTTGTGAGCACTTAAACCTATGTAACACTGAAACTTAAAACATACATATAAATGTACAGCGAGCTTATTTTTTATCAAAGAAAATTCATTAATTTAAAAACCATAAACGTCTTAAAATTATAATGCATTTATTTTTTACATTAATTTCTCATTACAAAACATTTTTACTATTTTTTTTTATCCTTTTTATCTTTTTGTTAAATTATTTAATTTTACGAGTAACAATATAATTTTTTATTTATCTTTCCTTATTTTTTATTCAATTTTTTTTAGCAAATACTATCTGTACACTGTTGCAGTTCCCCAATTACAGATATTAGAGAAAAATATATATCGGTAATGCCTCGGGATGTATAAGCCATTTCTATATTCGCTAGTTAAATAAATCAATTTGAAAATAAGTATATACGTCTTTAATATACTGATTGGTAATTAGTACAGTTTGTCAATATGGAAACATGGAAATTAATATGCCTGCGCCACGAGACCTTTCGATTCGTCGCTGTGAGAGGAGAGCTAATCAGTGACAGAATCGGGAGTGGTTGTGGACATTTTTACAACCTAGTCGATCTATGTTTTAAGGTGGATTCTTGGTAATAGTAGTCTCGTAATAGTACATATAGAGATGCACGTAAGAAGCATTCAGGACACAGTACATATATATCGAACTTTAGTCCTACGAGCATTTTCAGCTCTAAAATCTATACGTCTAAGCGATGTTAATAAGTGATTCGTTCGTTGCTAAGTGTAAATTAGTTTTGGCCTGTTTGTTGATTAGTGGTTGATGGGTAAAAAGACTGTTTCACATCAGTAATTCAACACCCTTCAGCCACTCTGTGTAGTAATAAATCATGAAAGCGCCAGCTATATATTACTGCTATACTAACCAAATCAATGTATCCGTATTTAAAACTGAACAATTTAGCTGTGACTACTGAAATGCACAAAAATGTAATTAAAACGAATATCGAGTTAATCGTAATGTTTCTAGCATACAACAATATTTTCGAACATGAAATTCGTGAAAAAAAAGTGGTATAAACAAAACGCATCAAATAGACGGTTCAATTCAAGGTATGGATTTTCGGCTTTATAAACTATTTGGTAAATAAGCAAATATACATCATACATAGATATGCTGCAAACGTATAATATAATAATGGTTGTCGCAGTATCGTTAATCACTTCCAAACGGAAAATAATAATAATAAAAACAATATTAATATAATATATTATTTTACGAAAAATATTTAAGAATTAATATATTTTTTTTAGATTCTGCGATTTGTTGTTTTATAAAATATTGTATTCGTTTAGAATATCATCCTGCACGTTTGTGTTTAATACGGTTCGGTGGAAACATTATTTTCTAATATTATGAAGTTTGCAATTTGCTAATGTATGTTTAATGTTTACAATAATATGGAGCGTTCAGTCCATTGTAAATATAGAATAACGAGGGTTTATCGCTGGATAGACTCCCACCTCAGGTAAAAACAAACGAAATCGAAATAGTATAATAATAAATACCTAGTGCGTCGAATGTATGCTCATCATAATTAATATTCAAACAAAGAATGAAATATTATGCAACAATGATCGTACGACGCGACGACGATGGTTGAAAGTGAATGAGGAGGCTCCGCGTGTGCCCCATGGCAGTGAAATAATAACGCATTCTCCTCAAGCCTGGGCATAATCTAGTTAATAAATAATAAGTTGCAGTTAAGTTAAAAGTTAAGTCAATATGTTTCAATTAGTTTAACTTTTTAACTTTACTTTTAAAAATTTAATTTTTATCAACTTAATTTTTGACTTGACTGATTTTTATTGATATAATATTAATAAATAACGAGTTACTTTTAATCAAATCTAAATTACGATTGTTTATAAATAATTAAATAATAAATATAATGCAATATTATTATTGATGTAATACTGTTGCGTAAACATTTACTTTTTATTATTTCAAACCATATTACTAACTATGTTTAGCAAATTCAAAAATAAATAAATAAATAACTCAACTCAAATTAATGAGTTAATTTTAAGTGTCCATAAAACCATTAATTGAACCGGTTAAGAAAAAAAATGATTTTTAAAATATTTTCTATCAACTTAAGTCGAATCGATTAAAAATCATCATCGACTTGCCCGGGCTTGATTATTTATCTCTCCTAGCCAGTGGCGGCAGTCGAAAATATTCAGTGGCGGGCATTTTCCACACGTCGCGATCGAAGCGGAAAAACGCGCCGGGCCGATTGATCGATTCCCTCTTCGCGTCTCTCTCTCTCTTCGCGTCTCTCTCTCTTCGCGTTTGATCATCGCCGGAGTACGCGGTGAACGCAGTCGTGCACGCATGCGCCAACCCGTCGCACGCCTCCTCTTCCACGTCATCGTCATCACTGCACGGCTGTGCGCCTCTCAGACCGATGGTTTATCGCCGTTTTTCCTCTCGCAAAGTACAAAATATATAATATGATGGTACTTCGCATCTACCACACCCCTCACCATAACCACCGTCGTTCGGTTATTTTTCTATCCATTTACTATTGTCGCTTACGTCCGCCGAGCAAGTATAATTTATGCGCGTTCACACACACACAAACCACTGAACTATAAAACGAGTATTATGTATAATCGTCATAACATACGTGAAACGTGCCAATAAACGAGAGCCGCCGTATGCATTTCAGTTTCATTTTAATAACATTAATATTATTTATAAGTTAACTTGTATATATTACTCTATATTATTCTATATTATATTATATTATACTTTTATATATTTATTATTGTATCAGTCACTGTTACTTAATTATAGTCAGCTACGGTCAGCGTAACTACTACCAATGTTATTATTATTATTATACTCAATATTGTACATATAGTATATATTTGTTAATAATTTATATCTTACTGATTATTCTATTTTTATTATTCTAAATAATTATCATGTTAAAATTGTTAAAAATTGTACCATTGTAATCATCAATAGATGTAGATAGCCAAGGCTAGGAACATCTTATTTAAAATAAAAAAAAAAAATATTATGATGATGATAACAGTTTTCACGGATAACATGATATATTGAGTATTGACATTTCGTCGTGTTCTCCCATGTTCGAAACGCATATTATGGCGACTTCGCATTCCATGTAAAATATTTCGGTGACACGCGTACACACAGAAATACACATGTCATCGACCGCGAGCGAAACGACAAATTTGTTTTAATCAACATAATAAACGAACTTAATTTATAAACCTGTTTAGAATTTGTCGTCGGGAAGTTTTATCGGACCTTAAAGTATACGAAAACTCCGCCTCAGCCGCCGCCTCCGCTACCGGAGTACAAGTTTTGCAAACATTCCTCGCGGTTGTACATAATGAATTTATAGCAACAATGTGCGTGTACTTACTCAACGATTTATTATCCAATGAAAGCTGACGACAATCTGTCGGCGGTACTGGGTGTACGTAGGTAGATATAGGTATGTTTAAATAGCGATGATCGGCCGGCCGATATTAATACGTTTTAATTAAATTCTTTGGATTTCGCCAGCAACGGTAAAACAGTTTAAAACAATTTGAGTTTAAACGAACGTCCGAGAAAAGGAAATATATCCAAAACCGTGTTTGTTTCTTTTAAAACTCGTTGTTTTCTCAGCGCATGTACCTGGTTTGTGTTGTATTTAATCGCGCGCTGCCGTCACTGCGTGCAGTTACGACTACCGTGGGAAACGATCTCGATTAACCACTTGTTGCCAGTTATTTTTTTTGAATCGAATTTATTTTTCGGACATAATAGTAACAATAATACGTCGTGTTTTGTAAGACGTAGTTAAGAGCGTTCGAGTATTCGAGAACGGTACTGCTTACGCGAGGCCTTCGTTTTAATGCACAGTTTAGCGTATTTTTCGTGACTGTAAAATAATCCGGACGAGTATTTAAAAATTAAAATTCTTGTATTTAAAATTATTTTGTATACAAAAAAAAATACGTTCGCTAGAATACGACCAAATGTTATGGAGTTTAATGGTACACTTAATTTAACTAGAGATAATATATTATGGACGTAGACAGTTGAAATAAAACAGATGTACCTATTGAGAAAAAAATTGCCTTTCAATTTGTTTTCATAAATAAATAATATCCCGGTATTTATATTTTATGTATATATTATAAAAATTATGCATGGTGATCAGATTCCTCGAAATATTTCAAATTGAAATATTTTACATTGCATAATAATGTGTCATAAGTTTAAATCAATCTTGAACAAACTTTAGTAAATCTGATTGGCGGTAGGTCGAAAAGGATGGAACACAACGGGTTTTTATACACTACACTGATCTTTAGTAACAGATAACATTCACAAGTTTACATGCAAATATGAGAAATAACATGCAGGGAAGGAGTATATCCAATTTCCAATCAACTGCTTGAACAACTCTGAAGACATAAGACGCTTCAAATACCTAAAGCCATACAACTTAGTATACGTCGGTTTGAAGACACTTTGCTGTGGGTGTAACTACATTGTAAACGTGTTTCGCATATATCTGCTGCGTACGAAAATACGTGCATTTTATTGCAAAAGTCTATTATTGGCCGCTTTAATAAAACAAAATATTTAGTTACTTAGTTTAAGATGAAATGATTACGGACGTCGGGTACCGCGGTAGACATCCAAGACTAGGAAAAGTAGGGAGATTGGTTGTTCAGGAAATAGGAATTCTCAAATCCAAGGAATGTTTTTGAGGTGTAACTAGTTATTGAAAATTACTTTAATTCGTATTTCTGTAAACTCAGTTGGTTGAATAAAATGAGTAAATAAGAGAGAATTTTAATCATTAATTTAAATACTTCATTGTTTTATGATAGGTTTGAAGTGCTTATGGTAATTTGGTAAAATTGGCTGATAAGTTAAGAGAAAAAACAAAAAGGAAGTATTTTATATTGTATTAGGAGAATATTTATGAGTCTGGATGATTGTATTTAGGATGGAATTACTTTTTTAATTTAAATTTATGTATGGTCTCTTTCAACCCATTTTATTCAATAAACAATTGCAATTATTATCTGCATAAAGGGCTTCTCAACTATAGACGTCTCCAAGACTTTAATTTAAATGAAATTACTAATTAAACTACCAATCTGGTCTACGCGTCAAAAATATAATCACAGTGTATATTTTGAACAGTAGTATTTCATCAAATAGAATTTTTAGTATTGGTGCAAAATGCAAATATTGACCTAAATCATTTAAAATAGAATATCACTATCATATCATAATATTGAAACTTGGAAGTAACTTTCAAAGATTGTTGTTTCTTAGTCTTAGAATTATTGAAACATGTATGTGAGTTTCGCATATTAGTTAGTTTGATAACATTTTGTTTAGTTTACATTTACACTAGTTTTTTTAACGTTTTCATAATTCATTGATATATCCTCCGTTAGACCACTGAAATCCTTCAAATGTTTTTGGAAAAACTTATTAGATAAAACTAAACAGTCTATTTTATACATTTTACCAAGGCAATACTTTCAAAATGTAACTTAATATATGGTCGAAGAAAAAATACACTGAAATAAATATTTGAAATCAATTGTTTAGGGTATCAACGTCATATTCAGATACCATGTAGGTATATTGAATATTATTACAATATCAGTTATCACATTTCCAGCCAAAACCAAATTAATTTATTGAAGCAAATAGGTATAATAAGTTTCTACCATAATAATAATACCTACGTTACATATAGGTAAATATTCAAAGTAGGTGCGATGGAGATTTAAATATTTAATACCTACTATATTATAATACGCTTGGAACACGATTTTACACGTGAGTGTAATACAAATTATTACACTCACAATATTATTGTGTAGTAACTAGTAGGTGCAAGGATTAAATATGATCTATAGCCTGTGGAAAAAAATCACATAATTGTTTTAAATGTATAACATTATCATGGTATCGAAATATAATGGTTTTTAATGAATAGTAATTATATTATTATGTTACGTAAAGAATTTATATTATAGTGTCAAATTAGTATGGTGAACCTATAAATATAGGTAATAATCAGTGTGTTTGTGTGTGTAGGTGTGTTTATGCGTGTCCGTCGATTTTAAGTTATTATTATTATTATCCTTCTAGTAATCTGTGTATATAATAAAGGACGGTTTAATTACATAGTTAAATAATTAACATCAATTAAATAAATTGTATTATTATTTTCGCTGGCACTAGCATAATGTTATCGACATATCGCAGCATGAATTAACTTAACATATTACCAGACCTTAACAGGCAAAACAACATCACATACCACTTTTAAAATCGTTTCAATCAATTCATATAAATAAGAGTAGAGTACCTATTCGTTTTTACAAGATAATATAGTCATACTTACCTCAAGGCTGGTTGCCTTTCAATTAGTGACATAGCCGTGGTACTCTAAGTAACAACTGTTTCTCAAATCGTATATAATATTAATTAATTTTATAAAGTTTAACGTAAAGACGTAGTATAATACATCATCAGCTATAAAGTGTTATATTATTTAAAAAAAAATTGTAAGGAATTCAGTCCTAAACAAATTTAACTCTTCTTTACTACAGTCTTGACTACAACTTAGTTGATGAACGTGTGATAAAATATGTCGTACGATAATATTATAAGACGTGTCACGTGTAGGGTCTTGTCTGGCGTATTTGGTGGAAGTCAATAAGTAAAAAGTGTAATGGCATGGTGGTGTATAAGTATCTATTCGTCAGTCACCATAGATTAGGTTAGGGTTTTCACTATTATGTAGGTACGTCACTTGCTGTAATTTGGTTTCAATGAATATCAAATAAATCCTGATTAAATAAAAGCGACTGTTTAGAATACATGAAAGTGAAATAAAATAAATATTTGCGTAGAAAAAAAACCATCTCGTTCGCTGAAAATAAAAGAAAAAAGTTTATATGTATAATAATATACAAGCAATTAAATAAATTGAAAAGAGAATCAGTTATTTTACATATTAAAAAAAAAGTATCTTATATTAGAAGGTAATATCGAGTGGAGAAAAAAATTGAATAAAAAAAGGCTTTATATGGAAAAAATCAAAAAATTCTACTAACGAGATTCCTTAACGGAATTTAGTACACTAGAGTTATATCTATTTAAACTGTAAACTTTCATTATCTTGGAAAAAATATTAACGTTTTTGAAAGAATATTTTTTTCCACGACGAGCAGTTATTACAAAAAAATGTGAAAAAATTATATTTTTATATTTTTTGTATCGTTATCAATTTTTAAATGACAACAAAAACTCAAAAAATTAGAAAAAAACAAATACCTTATAAAAAAAACCTATTATGTTAAAAAAAATATTTTTTTAAATACATTTATACTTATCGAGATATTGAGTGTTTACTATAAAATAATCACCCTGTATTCGCATTAAGACATTAGATGTACTCATATACACAATATGTGTTATTGTAACATCATATTATATTATTATGAAACGTATCATTAATTTTTTCGCTTTAGATTTCGTAGTAAACTTTATGGAATAATTTTTAAAAACTCAGAACCTGTAGCTTAACCTTTTTTATACGATTCATCAGATACTAATAAAAGAAATTTACATTTAACAGTAGATAATAATAATTATGCATAATTGAACGTAATATAAATACTGCAAATGCATAATGATAAATTGTTTCTTTTGACAGGGAATAGATAATAAAACAAATCAAAACATTTATATAATACGTATACCTCATAAAAAATGTATCATATGAATCGATTATTTTAATCATTTGATCGAGGTAACAAAGTTTTAGATAATAATAATATGTAGAATGAAAATAATATTAAAATATCCATATCTATAAAAATTATATAATTTATAACTCAATAACGTTTACTTAAATAAAGTAATTTATTTTATACAGTGGAGAAATATTTTCTTGAAACAAACCACCTTTTTCAAAATTGTATAATCAAATTAAATTAAATTAATAATAATAATATGTAATCATGTCAAACATTATAGCTGGTCTTATTATTAATTACAATGGGTTGAATTAGTCATTATTTCTAGAAATATTACTTTTCATGTCCAAATAACGATATAAGAATAATATAATTAATCAATATTCATAGTATTATATTTAAAATGACAATAAACATTTTCAACAAAAATGTGTAAGTAAGAGGTACCTACTCTGTACTTATACACTGTCAACAACCAAAAAAACTAAACAATTAATTTCAAACGGAAATCAATATTATTTAATATCATCTTGACGGCGAACATCGAA
The DNA here is from genome assembly GCA_008086715.1 of Sitobion miscanthi. NCBI lineage: Eukaryota > Metazoa > Arthropoda > Insecta > Hemiptera > Aphididae > Sitobion > Sitobion miscanthi. Next base: position 4,910,415 of record CM017805.1, read on the forward strand.
TAATATTATTTATAAAAAATATAATATACATATATACATATTACATAGTTTGTACCATATTGTTATAATCGATACCTGCAGAGCTAGGAAGGTATATTTAATGTGATATTGGTTTAATAATTTCCCACCCGGTGTGAAATCTTAATTTTTGTTTGGATGAAAAAAAAATGTGAATAAAACAATCAATTTATAACTAAATCGCAATACACAATGCCTTATAATGATAATAGTAGGCATTGTCATAAGTATGAATCGTAAATGCAGTCCAGAAAAATTTTACTGAAACGGTGTGTTTTATATTTGTTCACTCCATGGTCCATTATAATTATTATATTTTACGATGTACCCAATATTATCACAACATGAACGTACCTCGCAACACAACAAGTCTATCATAAATTGTACCTATGCGTTTTATATGGTTATAATTTTATTACGAATATACGTACAGCATGTACATTATACGTATTATATTTTATGCTTACACAAACTATGCGACGCAGTGTGTCGCTTTAAAACGTCATTCAATTAATATTATATGGGTTTACATGCTTTTGATATTTGTCGACTGTGATCCAGAATGTTGGCGTATAGGTACTAAATTATTATATTATACTTAGGTATACGTTCGCACTATCAAATATCAAAAGGGAGTAAATGTATATTAATTAAAATTGAATATACCATAACATGGTGACACATATATAGTACGTATATCTAGCCATATTGTTTTGAAATACCATTTTAATCAAATGTTCAAATTATTGAAACGCGGCTTGATACTGTTTCATTTTTTCATAATACTGCATTAATCAAAAAATTATAATAATATTAGGCATATAGAATTTTCGTATCATAAACATTAAATATAACAATTTTATTAACGATTTAAAACTAAAGCTAACACAATATTATTATGTAATAAATAAAATAATATTATTCAAATGATAATGTTCATTAGATAAAAAGTAACGTTGTAGCGTTTGTTCGTTTAATTTTGATTTTATATATAGCAACGCAGTCACGCTTTTTGGTAGAATATTATTTATTTTAGTTCTAAATATTTAATAATACATTTTCAAGGATTGATGAATTGTAATAGTTAAATGAGTTGCTTAACTTTTAAATTCAGCTCATTATTGATTAGCTACATGGATATGTAGGTCTGTCTGTTATGCTCGCTTGGATATCGTGGTTTTTTTTCATTAACAAAATTCGTTTGACGATTATTGAATTTTGGATGATACCTTTAATCGTACATATAGAAATCATCCCAAATTTCTTTCTGATTTTCCTTCGTTAGTTAACCCCTTATTTTCCCTTTTCACTGCTATATTATACATAACACAATATCACCCACGGCCCAAAATAATTATATCTCTGTCTCAGTACTGTAAACTATCAATAGAAAGTCATTAGAATACTGAATAGGGACTTAAATATTGTATTCGATGTTATAATAGTCATATTATTTATAACTAGTATAATGATTAATTAACTGCATAACAGATAGTGGATGGCTTCTTTCATTACTTTTCTCAGTTATTTAATGTCATGCTTTTTATTCAACTATCACACATTATATGCTTCTATTGGTCAACTCAACATAGATTATTACTTATAAAAAACAATTTTTTAATTAAAGCTATCGAATAGCTTGAAAGGCTTCAAATATACATTGACAATTTAGGTCCAACTTTTTCGACGCTCTTTTATTCACCTATGAATAAATATGATTAGGTATAATTTGTATATTTTCATCATAATATACATTCAGCCTTAATAAGTGCGTAAATTCTTATTTACAAGATGTATACAAATGTACAAAATATATTTGTAATAATAAAATTATGACCTGTATACGAAATTGTATAATCAGTTAAATTTATAGGATACCTATAGTATTATAATATTATCTTTAGACATAGTGTCATTTAATATACATTTAGTATGTATACGTATTTATTAAAATGTATATTGTTTATTGTACAACAAACATATTCTAATAAATAAAATTGAATGTAGATATCGCCAACAATTGTTCTGACAACAAATAGTTGCATACAATTTGGGAATTAAAAAATATTGTTTGTAATTACCCCCACTTGACCCTATCACAATATATTTTTATATTTTAGATTCTGAGCGAAGCGTTGAATGTATTGATTTTACAATGATGTGTTTTTTTTTAATTTTTTTTTTTTTTTTGTTTGTTTGTTAGGTTAGGTTAGCTTAGGAAAGTGAATCTAGTTGGTACTTTGGGGGGTCAAAAGTAAAAAATGTCCAGTAGTTTTCGAGAGCGCCGTGAAAAACAAAAGAAAAATTAAGGAAAAACGGAAATCTGTTTTCAAGAAAATCGATTTTGATTTTTGGTTGACTGAATGTTTAAATTAGCATTTTCTAATATAAAATTTTTAACATTTTCCAAATATTTTAATATTTTGACTTATCTTGAGCTGTTTACGGACATTTTTAGTTTCCATTTTTTTTAGTTTTATTTTCTATAAATATCAATAAAATGTTATTTTTTGGTTAAAAAAGCTTGAAAATTTACTAGAAGGCTCCTAGGTTATTGTTTCAAAGGCAGATGAAAAAAAAAATTTTAAATCCTTTTTCACAGTTTTTATTTATAGGCATTTAATGTTCAAATCTTGACAAAATACGGAAAAATCACGAAAATTAGCAAATTATATTGAGTTGAGAATTCATAACATTTTTTTTTTTTAAATCTAAGATTTGACACTTTTTGAACTGTTTACAGACATTGTCAGTTTTCAATTTTTTTAGTTTTTTTTTTATAAAAATATCAATCAAATTTTATTTGATAGGTGAAAAGTGTGAAAATTTAATATAAGGATCCTGATATTTTGTTCTAATAGTAGTTGAAAAATATTAAAAATACATTGGCACAATTTCTTTTTATAAACATTTAAAGTTCAAATTTTGACAAAATTTATCAAATTTATAATTTAATAATTATTTTGTAGTTAAACTTTATAAAATTTTCAACTTGTATAGCTAAGGATTGAAAATTGAAAACAAGGCTACACGTAAACAGGTTATATATAAATTACTTTATTCACAATATTATCATCAAATATACTCGCTCAGAATCGTTTTTTTTTATACAATGATGTTATATCATTGAATTATAATTTGATACCATCCATTACAGTGACCCACTTGTAACCTACTGTACAGTAGAGAGACATCCACTTACACACCTTTTTAAGTATAATGAGGTGTTTAGTTTTATTAAAACCAAACGAATTTTTCACAAGCCAATTATTCTTCTTTTTAAAATGTTATTTATCTGCATAAAAAAATGTTTAAAATATGTAATATTATATTATTTAACATCTTAAAATGAACAACAATGTTTTACTCGTTCTATATTTTTGGTATCTTTTTAAATACCTTGCAGTAATTCCATAGGTTAAGACCCGAACAAAAAAATTATTATAGTAATTTGTAAAATATAATATTATATTATTACTGGCAAGTGGCAATAACATATTTTTTATAACCTTAATCATATTTGAATACACATTTTTTGTATGTCATATTTTGATATTTGCTTGTCAAGTGATGTAAAATAAAAATATTTTTTTTTTTATTAAACCATTGTTGCAAGCAAATATGTTATTATTGCCCATTTTTTTGAACAGATTATCATTTATCAATATCAGTTAGAACTCGGAATAGTTGAATAATTTCGTGTGGTATATTTTACTATTCATATTTAAACATGATATTTGATAAATCACCACCGTAATGGATTTGTATTTTAGGCTTTCCAAAAATAAAGTTTTGAAATATTATGTTCTTTTGTGCGGTGACTCACAAAAATAACAGTAATTTTATTAAGTCTTAAAATAGTCTTTTTTTATTATTAATAGTCCTTAAAGTAATAACACGAACACCCAAAGGAATACTAATAATGCCTACTATAATGAAATTGATAATACACTTAAAATCTACATAATATAAGAAACTATAATAACTGTATGTAAATAGTAAAATCTATGTACCTATACCTATTTAGTAGGGGTGGCCAAACTTTTTTCGATTAAGGTTTACTAATGACCAAAAGCAACAAATAATATGTATTATTATTATTTTAAGTCTTTCTCACTAATATAAAATATTATAGGGGGACGGAGTGGCTGAGTGGACTAAGGCATCGGTTGCAATGCGCACCGTCGCCGGTTTGAATCTCGGTCACGGGTGGCACTTCTCTCCGGGCAGACACCTGTCTAGTGAGAGAGGCCGCCATCCCCCGACCGGGCATGGCAGATACCTACGGGTGCTCAAATCAAAAATTCTGCCGTAAACAAACACACACGTGTAAACAATCAACAGTACCCTCCCCCATAGTACTACATGCTAATGTCCTTAGTAGTTGAAGCCTCGACCCTAAAAAAAAAAAAAATATTATAATAAACATACTTACATAAATGATACAATTAATGTGTAAAGTTATCTAAAAATGAAATGTGAGTGTTTCATATTATATCTCTAAATAATTTAAAAATAAATGAACGTTAATAACGTATATGTATATATATTTTATACTATTCGCGTAGAAGCGTGTCATTGAATATCGTTGGCGTTATAATTGTAATCCGGAAAATACATTTGCTGACTGGTAAACGAAGACACTTCTGTAAATGATCATCAGAATGGGCAGCTCCGAGCTGGTTAGGTATTCAGTAATTCGGTTTTTATAACTTTCATGTGAGAAAATGCCATTTCACACAAACAGTCTGGTCTAAAATATTACGTACGAAACTGTATTTACTAAATATATTATATTAAAATACATTAATACCTAATGAAGGGAATCAACTTTGAAATCGTGTCGTCCGGTCCCGGAACCACAATGGCTCGATCGATCGTAATAGTGGCGGCCGAAAATCGACACTTCTAGATTACCAGCTAGAAATTCATCGTGAAGTATCTAGGGACCCGACGGCCACGAGTACCCACCAAATCCTTCGACGTATAAGAATCGCGGACATTGACCGTCCCGCATTCGTCATGAGCTGTCCGACCAGGCGTTCTCGTCGCAATTTCACCCGAATTTTCCACGCCACCGCCGATTTCCGAGGTCATACGTTTATATTGACATCCTTCGTAGTGCTCCGAGACATAATATTATAATATGGGCTTACGTATAGAATTTGGAAGTTCCTGATATCCCCGACCCGTCACTGCAGGGTTTACGCACCCAAAACGTTTGTGCAAGCGAATGAAATCTACGAAAAGACCTTTCGCAACACAGATTGGACCGACCGGACAATATATAGGTACCAAGTAATAATTACAGACATAAAATCATTCGGGAAAGTTTAAACTCGACAATAACCGCCAGCCGGTATGTTGGGCTTCGCATCCGGCCAACGGATTATTGCAACCTGACGGAAAATTATGTAGCCACTAATCAGTTGCCTTCAGTACTGTTCTGCTCTCCACTTCGACCAGTGGACTGGCTACGTGGTTGTTATTATAGAGCGATTATCGTAAAAGCTGCTGCACGCCACTGGCGAGGGCAATCATACTACGTGTACTGTGAGAGTGAAATGTGGAATGTGACAAGGATAACTCAACCACGAACCCAACAACTGTTTGAAATTAATAATATTTGTAGGTAACGATTTTGAACTTAGCTCAACTTATTATTTAATATATTTAACAAAGTACGTTTTTGACGTTTGAAGTCGAACACTCTTATAAAGTGTTCACGGAGTGGTAGATTTCTATGTTACTGTGTACAAAATATTATATTATTATGTTTATAGTTATACCTAACTATATACTTTTTTTTTTTCGTGTGGTATCGAGAGCCGGAGGAGGAACCGCGTGAGCATTACTTCTCCTACCTAACTATATACTGTCTGTACTCCTACTATATTTATTAAGTGCTAATTTTAATTTTTACACTATTTTTAATTATTAGATTATAACTCCATAACTATATACTCTAAAGTGGTTAATGACTATTGAATTATTAGCAGTATACTAGTATAAAATTGTTAAAAAAAATGTCGTTAAATCAACAACAATAAAACATAATTTAAACGAAATTACTGTTTAATAAATGATTTATAATTATTATGGTAACCACGCTAACGAATTTTGCCATGAGGGTATTTGGAAAGGACGTATATAAATTTCTCATAGTATTTTATTTTAAATATTAACGATATCGGTGGTTTGATTGTAAAAAACTCTGCAGAGACGATAAGAGCGACACGAAACAATACAACTATCAATGGTATAGAAACTATAGATACAATAAAATTAGGTTATCCATAACTTAGGTAGAACACAAGCTTTGTGAGTGTTGGATAATATATCATCTAAGATCTACACGTTACAAAATATTATGATATTTTATAGTCATAAAATGATCATAATGATATATGGTAACATTCCAAAACCTGAAAATTTAAAAATAAAAGTAATTAATTTGGTAACCTAGAATTATTGGTACACGGACATAATGAAGTTGTACTTGAACCGTTCAAATCCATCAGCAGCATATCGCAATATCGAAGATATAAAAATATAATCACCAATTACGTGAAAATCAGATTGTATATTTTGTGGTTTCTCTTAAAAGGCCATTATCCCATATAAACGCGAGGAATATTGTTTTTGTCGAAACAGGATTCGGCTTCCTTATCGAAATCAAAATCTCATTAAAGCCCCTACTTTTCCATCTCACCGTCCTTATAAACGAACTCACAATGAATTCCCAAAACTGTTAACAAACCAATTATCAATATCTTATCTATTATGTATTTATGTAAGTTACAACAAAATAACATAATCTGTATTATTATAATTAATCCTTTTTTTCTCTTTCTCCCCCAAAGTTTGTATAATGGATAAAATAGTGTGTTCAGTTGTACATAGTATAATGTTGTAATATAATGGCTATATTACATTGTAATTGCCAATTATAATGTAATAATTAGACTTAATCTATTTTAATTGTTGAGCTGTAATAGGTAGTCTACACGTTCATAATAATTGTCAAGATATTATAATGGCCTTGTTAAAATCTTATTAATAAAAAAAATTATTGTTTGTGTATTTTTAAATTGTACGTATAATTTTCTTCACGGATTTCTCTCCGTAAAAATCAGCATATTATAATATGGATTCCTCTAAATATATTAATATTTAGAGGAATCCATAAAACTCACACAATTTCCAGGTAGGGCCCTACATGGTAGGCCATATAAATCCATGGAGACATGGAGTGGTGCATTTCTGCTTTTTGTTGTTACAAAGACATATACAATAGGTATAATACCTATAATGAAAAGGCTCTTTAAATTTGTTGATACACGATCTCTGATACACACTGTTGTGTATAAGCTGGGGCTATCATCTTTTTTTGTTAACAAAATACAACTATATACTTAAAATACATAAAAAATAATACAAAGATGATACCTCCTTAAAATACATATAATACCCAAAATGAATTATTAATGATATATTTTTTGACAAATAAATATGTTTTAACTTACAAACTAGAAAAAAAACAATTAATTAAGTTTTTTTAATGATAAAAATACTATAAATAATATGTAAAAATGGTTCATATTTGCGACGAATATATATTTTTTAACTTCGTACAAATTTGAAAATCAAATGTATCCAAAAATTTGTCAAAAAATATATCTATATTTCCGATATTTGAACCTTATAAGAAACCGTGTATTTTATTTTCATGTTTTTTGACTGAAAAATAAAGTTTATAAACATAGCTTGATCGATCAACAAACTGAAAGTCGACAGTTTTCAATGTTTAGAATTACCTTAAAAAGATCTGAAATATTTTTAAAACTAAATCATGTATAGAAAATGCTAATTTAAATACCAAAAACCACTTTCGAAGTTTAAAGTTGAATCATTTTTATTTAAGCTCTAAAAGATGATAACAAAAAATATATGTTATTACAAAAATTATTTTAAAAACCACATTGAAACCAATATACAATCTTCGCTCCACTCATAATCTTAAATATATCTTTATAATTTTACAATTATTATCATAAAATGTGGTAGACACTTTGAATACATTGTTATTATTAATCTTTTGCATTTCAGAAAACTTAATTTAAATTGAGTTAACTGTAGAGATAAGGAATATACGCATGAATAAATAATATATTATAAAATCAAACAATATTTAGAAATAATGGGATTTGAGTTATTTTACATTTCATATCTTCAATAAGTATATTATTAGTCTCGAAGCGAGTTCCTAAGAAATATCAAATAAACTTTTTGAGCACAATTATTTTATACTCCCGTTCTTGAACAATAAAAGTTCATCGGTAGACAGAATTTTAATGAGTTAATTCGTTGATAATTACTTTTTACTACAGATATCGTCAGACAAGTTGAAGTAAAATATACGTTACTGTCTAGGTTATGATAGTTGATAAGCGACAACTAGAGCTACTGTGAAAACAATTCATTATTGGTTATGGTATTATGTTTACGGTACCAGTAAGCTACATTTTTGGAACAAAAACAATTTTGAAAATGTCGGTTTTTACCAGGATAGGGACAGAAATATTATATTTATAATGATAATAATATTACTAGCGAGACTGAAGTTAATTGGGCCATTGCAGTTACGGTTCATATTGTTGGTTGATGACAGAATTAAGGCCTTGTGATCATAATATTATAATAACGATGCGGTTTTTGGTCATCTCACTAACATCGTATTATCATATGCGCGGAAATAGAGTCGGTATTGTAATACTACCCCATATAGCCCCACCTCCACTAGTCGCGCATAAATAGTCGGCGTATATCGTATCAGGTATTATATAATATTATTATGGTTAATGTGAGAGCGTGACAGCAAAGTTTGTACTAGAAATTGTGAGTAAGGTGTATAATATGTAATATGTATAATAATACACTGCGGTGGATAAAGTGATCCATTATATGTGTGGCGGATAGTGTACTCGCTATTGTTTAAAATTATTAATGATTCGTCGCCTATAAATTGTTCAATTAAAATGTACGTTATTGTGCCAAAGTTTTAGCCCAACGTTATCCGTGGCCGTTGGAGTCGCCCGGCAAAATTGAGGTCTTAATGAGCTGTTTTGTCATAGAACTAAGGTATTGTTTCCACGCCGAGATGCCGCTATCAAAAAATTACATTTTGAGCGCACGGCCATATTTTACTTTTTTCGAGTCTAAATTTATGCTTGTAAAAGTTTTTACATATGGTGTGAGTCTGTTTGTTTAACGTATTTCATACGTTGATACGATGGACTTTTTAAAAAACGATCACATAGTTACTAATACGTGTTTGAATATTTCCACGTTGGTCATAGTATTGTAGATATATTCAGGGGTAAATTGGGGAGGGAACAAGAAGATTCAGTCAAATTAGAATTAACATTATTCAGAGTTAAATTTTGGATGAGTATGTTTACACAATCACTGTTTATACATTAGGTACACAATAATATACATTAGACATTATACATACAATTGTATCAGTGGTGCGCAACCTTTTTTGATCCACGACCCCCCAAAATAATTTATTTTTAATACGACCCCCCTTCCTAACAACATTATGTAAGTGTGTAATTTAAATTTACTTAATAGTCTTAATGTATACACACATTTTATTCATATACATTAAATCGAAATTTTAGAGCAGTTTTAATATTTCTTTAATTTAATTAATCAAAAACATGAAAAAAAAAATACAAAATTAGAGTTTTATAAAATCTAAAATTAAAAAAAGTATCATTATAATGATAATCAAAAATTTTAATATTTTTAAAATTATAAAATTACTTTTTAATTATTTTAATGAGAGACCTGAGCTTGCATTGTAGACATGATTGATTCTATGTTTGGTTTGATATTTGTTGGTCGTTTAATTAAAAATTTATCCATATCGTTTTAGTTTATATATTATAAAATATTAAAATATTAAAAATGTTAGTTTAAAATAATACAAAATACAAATAATTATTACAAGCTATACAAAATTATAAGCATTAATACGATCAACTCAACGGCTCGTACATGACTATCGGACTATTTCATAATAACCGTAAGATTAAATAAAATTTTTTTTTTTTTTTTTATTTGATAAAATAGAATATTTACAATCTGTAATTTATATATATACAATGAGTAAATTTGGTAATAAAAGAAACAACAACAACATGAATGGCTTGAGGAGAATTAAATAAAAAATAAAATTACTGATTAAATTCAATTTAAAAATACCCCATATACTGCGTGGTTCAATAGAACTTGTTATCGCAACATTAAGATATGACATAATATCATAATATTACGATTGACACAGCCATCAACGGTACAAAATAATTTTATTTTGTATAAAACTATAAAATAATATACAATATACATAGTATAAAACTTTTTTCATTTGGTGATTACTGGCGACCCCCTAATAAAATTTCGCGACCCCCAGGTTGCGCACCACTGCATATAATTATATATGGAATGCTTAAAACTATATGAAGAAATAAGTTCCTCCCGGAATTTTTTTTCCACTTTAAGCCAGGGATATAGTTCACAACTAATCGATGTCCAAAATCTAAAAACATTTTACGCCTTGAAAACATACCGATGAATAAGAATTTAAATTGTATTAAATATGATTAATATTTCTGTCGTGATTACAAAAACTATTTATGGTGAATGTTGGCTATACATTTAAGGGACAAGGCAATTATTAATTTAAAATTTTATTTTTTAATATTAGATTTAAATTTTATTAAGATATAATAATTTTTTTTCTAAGACCTAGTAATATACTTATGAAAACTATAGGTAGTGTGACTGTCCTTAAGTTCTCGAGAGTCACGTGGTCGCCTCTAACATTTCACGGTCGCCAACCACGGACCGAGACCCGAAAGTCGGAGTGCCATGGATTTTTTAATAACTAAGAACAGAGATACATTTGGGCCAGTAATAAGAAGGGTGACAGACGGTGAAATAATGAAACCTCAATTTGCGGGGAAAATATATATATATATGTTTATTTGACAAGTTTAACCTTTAAGTTGATGCCGAGAAAGCCGAAGGCATAAAACTCGGTCGGAATAAATGGTAGTAATAATAATAATGCATTTTAATAATTGTAATGCATTTTGCCAATAAAATATAAACAGCACTCACCACACGGCCCCGACGGAGCGGTTTACCGGCGGGAGAAAAACAGTAATGTATCATAATGATAAGAATAATACGAATAATATAATGATAAGACCCTAAAAGTACCGGCCACGGTGAGAATAATAATAATGTACAAAAAAAAAAAACGTTACCATTGAATAATGGGTGTCCTTTGCCGCCATCCGGCGCACCGGCAAAACGCTCGCTACTCGCTCATGGTACCGGTAGCTGAGACGGGAAAAAAATGAGTGCTGGTTTTTTCTGGTGTCGACCAGTACTTTGCGATCTTGTATGATGGCACGGAAACAGGTGACAGGTGATGGAGGGGGTCACATACCCACAGATAACATGAGTGGCCGATACTCTAAGCCGTGGGGACTAGGAGAGGAGCGTGTGTGCGACTGACGTACGGTGGTGCAGTATCGGATCGGCGAAGACTGAAGCACACGGGATAGTATGACTTATCTGTCTCGTCGTATTTCGTGCTCATCCTGTACCTAATACGACAATTATAATAATATTGGTTTGCGTTGGACGTCACAGGAGGTTGAAAATATAATAAACTTTTACTCTTACATCGAGACAACGTCTAAATCGGGGTGGTCCAACCCGCAGCTCTATAAGCCTTTTTTTTTTTTTTGCTGCGTACGAGTTGATTCCCTGGTCATTATGATATATTATTTTCAACATTCAGTCAAATATTCAGCCTATTAGGCTAACCCAAGAAACACCACGAAGAGGTTGGCTGACAAGTTTCTCAAAAATGTTGTTCGTTTTATATTTTGAAAATCATTCAATTTTTTGTTAAAAAATTATTATAAAAAAATGTAGTAATTAGGTAAAATATTATTATTAAAAACATTTTATAATTTGGTGATAATGTATAACACATTGTTCTTTAAAAATTTGTATCTGGTAATGAGATACCTCTAACGACCAAATATGAAATATTTTAAAATCTGAATTAACTTGCTAATATTAATTATTATTGTTAGCGTGCTATTAATTAAAATTATTATAATATGCAAATTAATGGATCTTTCTTCATTCCTTGGTGTCCATTTTTCGTGTAGAGATAGCAATAGGTACGGAGAAATGTAAAAATAACGTACAGCAGTTTTAAAAAAGGGACATCGCAATTCTCGCATATCTGACGATGTATCTTTATGAAAGGTATACTGTTATTTCATATTATCACAACTACTATCTTAATATTCTAAATCGTTTTTACGATTATCAAAGTGAGGTAGGAAGCTAGCAAGTTATTGTGAATATTTTTTGTTTTTACTTCTTCTTTTTTTATTTAGTAAGATTTTCTTTAAATAATTGAATAATATAATCTTAATATATATAAATCTCGTGTCACAATGTTTGTCCTCAATGGACTCCTAAACCACTTAACCGATTTTGATGAAATTTTTACTATGTGTGTAATTTGGCCGAACTTAAAAGATAGGCTAATTTTAAAAGGGAAAGGATTAATCCCGGGAGGTGTTAAGACGGGAATTTTGAGATTTCAGATGAAAATTTGTTTATAAAATGGTTGCCATGGTTTTTAATGATAATAATAATAAAAAAAAACTATTTGCTTTACTTTTTAAATATAAATTATAATATAATATCAAACTATAAAAACGTGAAATGAAAATCTCTGTACAGCTTAACTCTGAAACTACTTATCAGATCTTTTTGATTTTTTTTTTAAACGTAAGAGTATTTCACGAAGAAGGTTTATATGAAAGAAAATTTTAGGTAGCTATTGGTTAATCGGTCATGTTTATTTATTGTATTATTACATTTTGTCAATATAAATACATATAATATAATATACAAGAAGATCTGATAAGTAGTTCCAGAGTTTAGTCTGTATAGTTATAGTCCCTGTATTTACATAGTTAGATATATATATAAATTAATGTTCTTGGGTAGATTAGACCTCTGGGAAGAAGATAAGTTAATTTACAAGGGTTAAATTTTTTTTTTTTATTCATCGGTACGGTTAGATTAGGATAGGATTTTGTATAGGTTATTGATTATATTAATCCATCGTAGGAAGAATTAAGTAAAACCAATAAACTTGGTATAACTTTGATACTTTAGAGTTAAATCATACACCTACGTACTAACAGCACGGCGGGGTCCGCGATCTACCACAGGTAGATTGCCTACTTGATATAATGTACTGCTGCGAATCAGAATTTGTATTCTGAGCAACGGAAAAGTTAAGATAAATTTTGAACACCATACACCGAATATTAAATAACGAATTGAACAAAGTTTGAGTTATACAGAGTTGATACATTTAACGGGCAACGAAGTGCACGGGATCAGCTAGTATAATATAATTTTTACTAGGTAGGCACATTAACATGTATACAACTTCGAAAAATGTCAAAGCGTAATATGTATAATCATAATAATATGGTACGTGGTACGTCCTGTTAATGTACCAAGACTGATTTAAAAATTTTTTTGTACTCATACGCATATAGCTGTAATGTACCCACTAAATTACTATGTAGTATGAAATACATATATAATAACCCTCATACAAAAAGATAATATAGCGACACAGTTAATCAGACAATTAACGAGAAAGGAACAACACAAACATACTAATACTACCTAAATCTCTA